>NEWO01000217.1:1032061-1117211 GCA_003013225.1 Phalaenopsis aphrodite
ACATGAAAATTTTAATTGAAATAATATGAGAGAACCTTAACACAAACACAAGGTAAAAAAAAAAAGAAACTAAGTTAACAAATTAACCATTTTAAAAAATTCTCTCAAATAAATTTAAACCTAAATCTAGAAACATGACATACAAAATCTGAAAAAAAATTTGGTTCAAGCTCTAAAATGAATTTTATATTAGATATGATAAAGAAATCAAGTAGAAAGATCCTCGCTAGCCCGCTCATGAGCTCGTTAGGGCACGGGGTGTCGTTGCCAAGAGAGATAGTTCGCAAAGGGGGAAGAAAAATGAGGGTTTTGACCCTCAAATTCGATATAAAACATCAAGAATGCATAAAATCGACAATGATTTTAGTTGAAAAAAATTTATGATTGAATTTGTAGCCGCTGATTCAGCCGAAAACAAGTAAATTATAAACAACTTGAAAAAGTTCATTAACTTTTCAACTGGAATACTTAAGCTTGTATTTAGCCGTGTATTTGGTTAGTGAACGACGACACAATTTTGCAGGTATGTTAGTCGAAAATATGTCGGATTGATTTTCAATCAAGTCATCGACATATAATATTTTTATTTGATTTTTGACTAAAAAATAGCCAAAAAAAATTAACTATAATCAATTGGTATTATGTTTGTTTTTTAGCTATTAATTTTACGTTGGGGACTCAGTCATATAATTAGTCGGAAATAACAAACTAAAAATTTCCGTCTTTTTTACCTAGTTTTAATTTATTTTTCTATAGTGATCCGCACTTTCCCATCTAACATAATTGTGTAAAATTTATCATTGGTCCATGACATGTTTTGCTTCTCAAGCGAACAATATAATTGTTACTCTTGGCCACGATACTAACCATATTTAGCTTAAGGAATGCAACAAAAGTAATTTTATCATGGTAAATTGCTACATAAATATGATATTTTTCAGCATATAAAGGAAATCTTTTATATAACTTCTAGAGTATATTGCTACCGCATTTCTTTTTTCCAACAAGTTTGTCTACCTCATAGTACATAGTTTTTAAAGCATGAATGCTATCTAATTAAAATGCAACATGAGGTTGAAAAAGTATAAAGGATGTCATTATGTCCATTGAAATTAGGCTTCTCATTCATAGTCCACATTCCTTGATTCACAACTTCTACATGCTTGATATGGTGAAGACCAAAAATCATATATATTATGCTGAAAATTTGCAATTTTATCCTATATACCAAAGTTCTCCCTTGTTAAGCCCAAAATTTGCTTGATAAGATCACAATACCATAAGCTAACTTGTTCAACAAACATTTTGCTCTAATTAATCATGTTGCGGCTTGTGACCATGCTGAATATACATTGTTTATCTACATCCATGAGATCCAGACCCTCTTTTCTTTGTTAAAGCTGATCTAACGGCTTCAGCATAACATTATGAACCATGCTTTATATAAATATATATATACTTTTCATGCATTTCACTGCCGGAGAGCTAGAAAATCACTGCAGTTCCTTCTCAAGCATCATTTGTTGTTGATTGTTTCTAATATTGTTGGTTCAATGATACTTATGGTTTACTAGGTTGCATGTAATTGGAACATGTATTTTTAGAAAGTTAAGATTTTCTTTCTGTTCATTTTTTGAATGAATATAACAATTGGGTTACTCATTTACACACCACACAATTCTTTTCTACTTACACATATATTTAAAATTGTAGCACCTTGGTGTCTTAAACTAAGAATGAAAATGTGTATTTCACTTTTAAGAAGATAACGATCTTTGTATTTTTGATGTGATGGTACAAATTTGAGTGGTAGGCATATAAATATGAACTTTTATGAGTTAGAAATGTAAATACATGAGAATTGTGCGGTACATATGTAAATGCCCCTAAAATAATTCCCTTTGAGAAGACTTTCAAATGATCAAAATTGATGGCGATTTCAAAATAACAAATTTCATGGTTGTTAAGAACATGCATTTTTAACTTTAAACATTAAAACGAGAAAAGCATTTATTACATCTAGAGTTAGTCCGTTGTTTTGAAAGTAATATTATAGATGAAATAAATTGCTTTTGTTTCAATATTATTAGTATTTTTTTTTGCTTATTTGGTTTCTTGAAGAAGGAAGCATGCTTTAGAAATGATAAAATTCCCTTTACATCATGTGGCTATAAGTTCATTGCTTTTGAGAATGTTAAGAGTATACTTAAAGTTAATACGTTTCACCATTCTTCGCAATCCATAAAACATCATTAAATATGTTTCCGTGCCCCAAGAAATGAAATGAGCCGTATGAATGAAATGTTAATTAGGACTAATTTGTTCGATTGTAGATAGAAAATATGTTAGAAAAAATGACTCCTTGCTTTTCACATGTGAAATACTTATATTTTAGAGCATTTTTTAGTTGGTTTTGGGAGTTTGAAATTAATGTTGAGTTCTAACCACATTCAAATAAATGATAGACTAAAAAAAAAAATCAATTTAAAACATTTTCTTAAACTTTACAAAATGAAACAATTTAGCAATCACCTAGAACTAAAATTATCCTCTCTTTTGTCTATGGAGTAAGATAGTCTAGCCAAACTCCAATTTACTTGTAATTTAGATCACTTCAAATTTACACTCTTAATGTTTCCTTTTTTAAACTAACTTCAATATGTACTTCTTTTATTACAATTGAAACATGCCATAAATTACATCTAAAAAAACAACCAAATTAAACAAAAATCAACATACATTCAATTGATTGTAGATAAAAAGAATGTTTTAACGAGTTATGCGTCAATCATTTCTAAAAATTTGTAGAGTTTAAAATTCATACAAATTTCAAATTACATCAAACCAACCAAATAATAATAGTACTAGTCTTATTGAAAATAGTTGTGCCTATAGGAAACCAAATGGTTCCTATCACACAATATTTCTTATCAGCTAGTTATTTTCTTTCCCTCCTCCACATTTCTATAAATTTCAACAAGCGAAAATGATAATAAATACTTGAAGAATATAAATGGTTAACTCTGGAACAGTATTTATGATTATTTCTCTTATCTTGTTTCAAAGGAGCAATCTTAACTACAAATCTGAGAAGAAAGAAGCAGATCTCAGGACGAGAAAAGAAATTTGTGTTTCCCCAGCAGATCAACATGACAGAGGAAGGAAGAATTTCTACAAAAGAGTTCTTTTTTAATCAAATCCTGATTCAGTTATAATGTTTGTGTTGATTGGCAGAGAAATCCGGCCATGAATTTTAAGGGGCTATGGTAGCTGAATCAACACTGGCTATAAATAACAATCAGGGCTAAAGAAAAAGAGCCGCTTTTGAAGTTACCAAATCACGGCTGGGGCGGGAAAATAGCGGTTTTGGGAAAAAAGCCTTACCCTGGTAAGGGTACAACGGCGAAAACCCTAGCCCTTCCTCTTCTATGAACCCTTCCTCCGGGCTTCTTTGATTCCAATGCCGCCTATGCCTGAAAAGTTCATCCACGAGGAGGAGGAGGTCGATCATCCGGTGAGATACCTACCGATCCGTCATGTGTATTCCTCCACCACTCCCTGCGTCAGCTCCAGTGGGTCATCCAATGTTGTCTCTAAGAAAGTTAGGGCGCGAAAGATTGTCGTGGATGAAGAGGAGAAGGACGCCGGGGACGAAAAGCAGCTGACTGGTCTGTGCCATGGAGGGCTTCGCTGGGGCAATGCTGACAATCCGATTTTTGTGTACAGCCGACGAATTAAGAAGCCACGGGGAATGCCGGAACTGGAAGAACCCGATATCCCTGCTGTCCCGATAGTGAAAACTGAAGTTCTTAGTGATGTGGAGTCGGAGAATGATAAGGAAAAAGAGAACCGGGAGAAGGAGGTAAATGATGGGAATCCACCAGGAGCCGAGGGGGATTCTGTTGGTGATCGGAGTAGGATAAAGAATCGGAGGAGGGTGAAATTCGAGCTGCTGAACCTTGGAGCTGTGCTTGCTGATCCGAATGGCAATGCATCAGGTGAGGCTCGAAGGAGAGGGAGCAGAAGATTGTTAAGGGTCAAGACTCATGTGGAAAGAAAGATTAGTCGCTGCAGTCTGAAGGATTCTTCTGATTCTCGCATTGGAAAGAAATGGGTCGAGTTAGTATCAATTTTTTTCTTATTTATTTGGCCTAGAACTGTTATTTGGAATTTCAACTTCTCCATTTTAATCCGTGGGCATCAAAACTAAGATTAAAAAAAATATTTTTTTTGGTTAAAGGTTGGATTTTGAGGGGACGGATGCATATCGATTTGTTGGCCTGGCATGCAAAGTAAGCGATCTGTTGGCAGATAAATTAGAAGTTCTTAACCTTTACGTCTGGTTAGGCGTATTGGGATGAATTAATATCAGAATTTTTTCTGCATTGCAGGTTTTCTGGCCTCTGGACGATGGCTGGTACAAGGGCTCTGTTGTGTCCTATGATTCTGACAGCCTTCGGCATCATGTATGAGCTTATTTATTACATTATTGATACTGATATGTGGGTTTAAGATCCTCTCTAATTATGACTGATTGGTGGGCAAAGTTCTGAAATCCTATCCATCAAATTAATTTGGCAGTGAAATTATTTTTGTTTTAAAAAAAAATGTGATTTTGATAGAATTTATTCAGCCATTCAAAGTGGGTTCTTTGGATTGAATGGCTTGGATTGGAGAACTTTATCCTCCCTAATCCCCTATGTTTCCTCATACAGCTGTTTCTACTGAAAAAAGACATTGTTCCACCTATGTTTGTTTATGTGACTTTTTCTTTTCTTAGTTTACTATGTTAAGTATTGCTTCATTATTTGATTTGAATGTTACTAAAGCATGTTATGCATCATCTTATGTTGAATGCTACTTCATTGTTCTGCTTTAAGTTGCCTAACCTTGATAGCTGCCTGAACAAATGTGTAGATTGACACTTACAGTTGTTCTTTAAACTTGACCATATACCTTATACAAATTGCAGTATTCGATATACTGAAAATTCTAGGGTACCTTCTTACTTTTAAGCATTGTAGTGCTGCTTGTATTTTAGAATTCAATTTCAAGGGGTTGAGTAAATTACATGGTTTTTGGTTTTCTGCTATATAATATTAAGAAAAATGTCTGATTATAAGATATTTGTGTGATTGGTACTTTGCTCGAATGAGATATATTTTACTGGGAAATAATCACATATGCGGCTGATTTACTTGCTTATTGTTAGAAAGGAGGTTTTAGAAAGTGTTGATTTTGTTTTCACTCATTTTGATTGTGTAAATGAAAATTAACACTCACTTTTTGAAAGATTTTGAAGGTGTTTGTAGAGTTGAAAATTTATTTTGATTTTTAATTACATTTAACTAAATGTATAATTCTAGTAGAGCAATTGCTTCTCAATATATTTTCTAATTTCAAACAATCAAATAAGTTCTTTAGAAATAATAACTTCAGCATTAAATGTAAACCTATGGATTATCATTCTCATTATCATAAGCTCTATAAATATTATAATCTTTGAAAGAGGGCTATTGTATATGCATAATCACAAATAACTTGGATACGATCCTTCCTTTTGTTTTCTTTTAAATACAGACACTTCACCCACCCATTTATCTGATAAAAAAAATTACAGGTTAAGTATAATGATGGGGATGAAGAACATCTTGTTCTTGTGCACGAGAAGATACAATTTCATGTTTCTTCTAAGGAGATCCAAAATTTGAATCTGAAGAAGAAGGAACGTGATCATTATGAAATGCTCTCATTTGCTTTCATTTCTGACGATTGTGATGTGCCTGAACCTGGGGATGTTGTGTGGGCAAAACTCACAGGTACCTCTTTTAATTTGTGCGATAACGTCTTTTGTGCTTTCTGAATTTCTCGTTCAGCAATTATAAATCTGTTGTGACTATCATAGCAAGTCAATTTTATTTATATGGCGATAATGCTCCGTTAGTTAGTTTGTCATGCATTCTTATATGGTGATACATGCTTGAAATACTAGCATGCTGTTGTATTTGAGTAGATTTTCTTACATGTGTTCAAAATTGTGTACTCGCACTCTTAACATTGATTAAAGTTCTTTTGACATCTCGGGTCCGAAAGATGGTACACCACGACAACGTAAGACATGATGAAATGAATTGAACATTTTTTTGTATTCTCGAAAGAAAAATTATGCAAATATTAACACAAATAAACAACAAAAGATAAATTTTATTTCATAAATAAAAAACTAATAACCGATACCACTGAAGGAAAATATGAAACCAATTGAAATGAAATGAAATGACAATAGACAAATAATTACCCAAATTTAAAAAGGAAATACAAAAACTAATGAAAGTACAGTTTATTGGTAAGCTTGATCAGATGGAAAGCGATCTTTCGAGCGACTGAATACATCCAGCTTTTTAAAAATTCAACAAGTGAGTTTTACAAATCAAACTTAGTAATTAACTACTATTTATTAAAACATAAATAACAAAATGAATGGTGCATGTAATATTAACAATAAAAATGGATGATTCCTGTATCTATAACAAGATTTGTAAAAAAGATTATCACAAGTTTATGATCATGAATAAGAGTAAATTAAACTCATGCACTACTATGTAATTATTTGTATGCCTTAATATCATATTTGCTTTTACTTATAGGATTTAATAATTTTTTAAAACCACCTCATAATATACAAGTGTAATATAAGTGTGTGAGTACTTATTTATATATAGTTGATTTCCGACGATACATTGAAATAATGAAACAAATCCATAGAAATCCAATTTGAGAACTTGTCGGTCTGGTTAGTCATAACAAAATAGTTTAATAATAATATAATTAAATTATATTATCTTGTATATTTCATGCATCACAATCAAAGTACAGAGATATAACTATAGCATGTCCATTAATATTTATGTACAATTATGAATTTGCAAGAACACAATTTAACATACCAGAACTATAAAAGAAATAAGAAATATTGAAATCATGAAATGCGAATAATTAAATATGAATATGTAACACTAAAGTAAGATTAATTATTTGATGGTCAATATGAATTAAAAATAAAATCTACTGCAAATATATAAATATAATTTAAAGGAAATAGTTGACAAATCTGCAATTAACTAAGAATCTAATACACGTATAAAGAATAATGCCCCTAATAATGAAGTGTACATTTATCCCATAATAAATAATTGCTATTTAACTCGAGGTGGATAATAAAACTCTTATAAACTTTAGCGGCTCAACCAACATCAATTAGTAAGTCCTATTCCAATTAGACTTCCAAACATTAACAATTATGCAAGTACTAACACATAACTAATTATTCATCATTATTATTATTTAAATTACTATTATTATAATTTTGAACTTGTGTGTGTGTGTGGCCTTCAAAAACTGCATAACTGGAAATAGCATTTCACCTGCCTTTGTTATTGTAGAGCCTGTTTCATTGAAAAATTGATAAAAGGTGATTATTGTAAAACTAGTATAGTTTTGATTGCTGTACAAAAAATATATAGTGGGTAGGAGTTTAAAGGTGCTAGACTTCATCAATTCATTTTTTATATCCTTTGTTGAATCAGCTATTAAAATAGAGATTTGAAGTATGCTACCTGAAAGTCAAAAAGACAAATCCGCTACCGTTTAGTCATCAATTTTTTAAATTATCCATGCCATATATTTTTTTTTTATACGGGCCATGGATTACTGATGATTCTTTGAGATAAATTGCCTGTAAGGCGGCATGGAAATTTTGTTTTTTGATTTCTCTTATTATTTTTCATGAATTAAATGAAAAGATGTCTGTCCTTCTTATGTCTACCAGCCATTCCTTTCCTGAATCTCACATCTTTCCTTTCGTAATTTTATTTTACATTTTATATGACCATTTGCCTCTCCCTTACTTTTTCATTCCCTGTTTGCTTAGGACCATCTGCATCACCTTGCAAACAGTGTTGCTTCCGATGAAACCCTTTGAGATTATGTTTGTAGAAACATGAAGGCAGCCAGAAAGGGATTTTCCAGTTATTTTCATTAACACTTAGAATTTAACATTATCATAGTCATTTTTATTGATTAGTTTTGTAGCGCCACTGTAAAAATACATTAGTCACTAATATTACTTCAGCGTGCTAGTGTTAGTGCTATATTCTTATGCAAAAGTCCATCTAGAAATTTTTTGTTTTCAACCAAAGTTGTCACTGTAGCATAAGAGGTAGCTAGTAAGAATCTTTGAAAGAAAACTGGGAGTAATGGGCTTGTTTCGAAAGACGTTTTCGTTTTTTTGTTGGAGTGTCAGTGGAATATTGCATTTTGATTTCTTCTACTCAATGTAGGTTTCCATTAAAAAAATAGGATCTGGAAAGAAATTCATTAATGCTTACCAGAGAGACTACCCTGCTGAAGTTAGTTTTTCTTGATATTATTGAAACATCCTTATTTATATGGGTTCTTTCTAGTATTTTGTATACAGGAGCGTTTCCAGAAAAAAAGTAATTATATTTTCTTTAATCTTTTTTTGCATCCAAACATGTTCTTACTTCTCTTTTTTGACAAATGTGAAATAAGTAACACCATCGAAATATATATTTTATAAACTTGATACGAGGTGAAATAAATTGGCAATAAAACAAGTAGAAAGTAAAATCGAAACACAACAAATCCAAAGATGTTTAGACAAAGTTTAAAGCAATCACAAGGGAAACTATGCGTGACTTGCTTTTATATACATGTTTTGTGCACGCAATGTTGTTGCATGTTTGTGCATATTTTATCTTAATTTCTGTGTTCATAAGTGCACATGTATGTGTTTATTCATAAGTAGCTTGAATATTTCTCACCAAAAAAATTGATTAAAGCTGTTCACGATGCTAATAAAAAGAAAGGGCATTTACATATATACCACACAGTTTATATGTATTTACATATCTAACACCAAAACTTTGCTTTTTTACATTTATACCACTCATATATTTCATATTACATAAAAAATACCACTATTTAACTTTTAAACATTGAAATACAAAGTTTCATGCATATGCAAGGTGGCATATGGGTAAAAAATGAAGTTTGGGTGTTAGGTAAATACATAAGAGTTTTGTGGTATGTATGTAAATCTTCCTAAAATGAATTATGTCAGGTAAGTCATTTTAACCATGTTTTTTTTAGCTACAATGCATAATGAAATGCTTCTGAAACTTTTATCTTTATGAAATCAATGGCACTGGAACTAGGTTAGCGTTGTCAAAGAACAAGAAAACTTATTCACATCCGTGTTCTAATTGTTGATTCTGTCTTAAACAGGGCATGCCGTTTGGCCAGCACTAATAGTGAATGAACCGTGTGCTGGTGCAAGCGGCCTGAAGCGCGAGCAGTCATTCTATGTGCAGTTTTTTGGAACACATAATTTTGCAAGGTTTTATAGCCTTCTTTTATGGATCATTTATGATATCTAACTTGTTTGAATATCAATAGTTTTTTTGACAAGAAAGTTTCATTAGTCTCTTTTTACTTATCCGTTTTCTTTGATAACTATTGATTCCATTTATTTGTTTGCTGTATTTTTCATGCTTTGTTCAGGGTTAGTCTTAAGCAGGTTATGCCATTTGGTAAGGGCGTTCATTGTTCTCTTGATCTGAAATGCAAGCAAGGTAGTTTTATTCAGAGCTTGGATGAAGTAAAACTGTAAGTGTTTCTATTTAAATAGATATTTTCATTGCAGAAGGAAGGCTTACTTTAATTTATAGGTTAATATAATTACTTGGCATGATGACAATTTTTTTTTAGCTTTTTCTGGTTTTAATGTGTATACGTTTGAAAGTTTTTACTATTCAAATATTTGAAATTTGATAGATTTAAAATCATTCATGGATTCATAAACCTGCATGAATTAAACATAACCGTGCATATATTAATTACATGTCAAGCTCTGCTTAGTGTCAGTGATACATGCTTGGTACTACTATGAAGGAGGATGTTTACTAATCGCTTTGCAGTCATGCTGGAGTGGTAGAGCTGCATTTTCCATTGCTTTACTTCTGGACTGCACACATTTTTGGGTTTGAAAATGCTTTTTTTACTGTTAGAAGTGAAGAATGAAGTTTAACCTTAAAGGCACGAGCTTCAAACACAGTACTTTCAAGATCACATTTTCAGCTTGCACTGGGAAAGTTTTGCTTTGAAGCTAAAAAAAGTATTTTTAAGACAATGGATAAAACCTGTGTTAAGCAATGATTGATGAATTGGCTTGCAACAAGCTAATCACTCAAGCTTCTTTAAAGCACTTATAACCTGCGCTACGCTTAAATCCTATCCATCCTTGATTTTTCATCAATTTAGCTTTTCAGTCGTATACTGTTTTCTTACTGAATGCAGTTTCTATTTAGTTGGTGATAGTTTTTCTCTGATTTATTTGGATATCTAGTAGCAAAAAATTCAGTGTTATAAGAAACGTCCTTAATGACAAGATATGTTGTTAGCTTTGAACTTCTCCTAAATTCTTGGCTGATCTATTCAAAAGAGATCAATTAGGTGACATGGGGTTAAGCTGAGCTACGTCAATACGAAAGGCAGGTCATTTTACTGTGGATTGGGGCCCAATATGTGAACAGTAGTAAAATTGTTGCATCACTGGCTTTGACTGTTCATCATATACAGCTTTTTTTGGCTGATGGTGGAATGGAACTGGGCAGAAATCAGATGATAATAGTGAATTTCGAGGAAGAAGAGTTGAAAATGCTCTCATAAGAGACTGATGTGATGGTGAGCCGTACATTTGGAGTCAGATAGGGTTGTGGTATGAAACTATTTGTTTGGATGTCATTAGGTTATGGAGTAAAGTGTCAAAATAGTCCCCTAACTATTTTCACGGAGCCATTTCTGTCCTGGAGTCTCCAAGAGTTCAAATTAGTCCCTAGACTGTTTTAATGTTGGCTAAAATAGATTTTTGGAGGACTATTTTGACCTGTATTAAAAAGGTCTGAGCACTAAATTGATACTTTTATGGACAGCGGGACATATTTGGCTACCTATAAAGCCAGGGGAATGTTTGACACATTTCTGTTTGGTTATGCATTTCCTTGCTTTTTGATTAATCAAAAGAATGATTTGGGTTCCTTGATTCCTCTAATTCTTAGTGAAATTATTACCTCTTCTAGGTTACATATGTTTTCCTTTGTTTTTGCAACTTCTTATATTTATAATAGTGTTGGTTTCTCAAAGTTTTTTTTTTTTAATATATGCCTATTCATAATTCGTTACACTAAAGGAATATATTTGTGATTGAAATGATGCGAATTGGCACAGGTACTTGAGTAATCAGCAGCTCCCAGAGAGAATGCTACGGTTTCAGAAGGCTACTGGTATTAGTCATGGAAAGGTTGTTTTTGAAGAAAGTGAGGAACGTATTTCTGCTTTTGAAGACCTTTCTGGGGATGAACTGATCCAACTTGCAGATGAATACATTTTTCTACCAATTGAAATCGGAAATCTTCGCGTAACTAGTTTAGGTAATTTTCTAATTACACACTTTATAGCATCTGATTTCGTAAATTTTAGTTCTTTAATTCCATTTCAAATTAAAATCATCTGCATTCACATTGCTTTGGTTTCTTTGCAGGGAGGGTTGTCCGAGATTCATCTTATTTCCATAGGAAGCATCATATCTGGCCTGAAGGATATACTGCTTATAGGAAATTTGCGTCATTGATAGGTTATGATTTCTGAACTCATGTAGAAATTCAATATATTCAGCCTTGCTAGCAGAACCATGCATGATTTCCTCTAATTTTTTTTAGCTTCTTTTGTAAGACAGGTAACCTTTAAAATCTGATTTCTTTTTCAGATCCAAGTATGGTAGCTGTATATAAAATGGAAGTATTGAGGAATCCCAAGTCAATATCTCGGCCATTATTCAGAGTTACAACAGATGATGGAGAGCAGGTCCTGTCTTCCTTAACCTATTCTTATAGCTGTCATATGCCCTTGATTGCTTATTGTAGTATTTCTGCTTCTGGTTTTTGGGGTGAAAGCCTAGTTTTTTAAAAGCAAGCTGCCATGCTTGGTAAAGGTACATAAGTTGATGCTAATTTTTTGACTTTCCCTGGAGTTCTAATACAAGTAGGAAATAGGTTCAAGATTACTCGAGAGACGGGAGCAGGCTGTTGTGCTGATTTATTATTTTTTTAACCTGCTGTCCTTCCCAAATTTCTTTTTTGGGTCAATAAAGTTTGAAAATTGTTCTCTGACTATTTACATCGTGTCATTTTAGTCCAGAGTTTATGAAAGTGTCAAATTAGTCCCTATATTAGTTTAAAATGGGATGAAGTTATCACTAAGGAGTACTATTTTAGCCCCCTTTAAAAGAGTCCGAGACTAAATTGACTGACTCTCTTACTAAAATGGCCTTCTATAAAGAATCAGTGAAAATTTTCTTTTTTCGGGTCACTGCATCTTGTGTAACACCACCAAAGAAATGCTGACAGCCTCAAGTCTTGTTTTTGATTCGTAACTACATCTGCAACTCATGGTACTTTTGGGGTGTCAGCCAACATGCTTTCCAAATGAGCCACATGCTTGTGGGCAGCCTCCTCTTCCACCTGTGAAAGGAGGAAGCTTTGTTGCAGTTACACCCTTGAGTGTATAGCCCCAGCTATGGCTTGGCGCAAAGGAGGGCACCTCATGGTCATATCAGTCATACTAAGTCAGATGTAGTTGGTAGTTTAATTTTTAATAAAGATTACTTTTTTTATACCAGATTGATGGATCAAATCCAACTGCTTGTTGGAAGGAAGTTTATGAGCGGATAAAGTGCTTGCGAGGCTATGGCGCTCTTGCTGAAGTGGAAGGATGTGATTTGCAGAAGTCTGGCACTTACATGTTCGGCTTCTCAGTTCCATTGATATCCAAACACATTCAGGCATGTTCAGAGGTCCTACGTTCAAGTGCATCTCATATTTTATGAAAATGATAATGCTTTCTTTGTTTTTTTTTCTTTTTTTTTCTTGTAAGTTATATTTTTTCAGGGTGTTCACTGATAGTTCACCTAGTTAAAGCGCTGGTTTGTTTTGCACTGTTTTTACAAGGATATTTTTGTGGCAATTGGTTTGGTTGTGCATTGATTCATCAGTCTGATTGGCTGTGATTTTTAGTAATTAGCGATTGGGCTGACTATTTTAATCATTCCTTCATATATTTTTGCAAAGCCTAAAACTTTATGTCAATGTTAGGAGATTGTGCCTCTTCTCATGATCATCGTTAAATTTTGTCCCAAATCAATGGCACCATAATTTTTAATTAAGTTTCATCACATCAAAAAAATAGGAAATATGGTAAGTTATAATGACCGTTTGTGCTAAGATCTTCTTTTGCTGTTGTTGTGATTTTTTTCCTTCTTTTTTTGCTGTTATTGATTTTCAAGCCTTGCATACTATGTCACTACAGTCATTGCTGCTTTAGATTATCTAGCTTAAAGTTCTACTATTGATAAATCAGTGTTATGTAAGAAGCCATGAAGTGGTGCTTGGGGGTTGGGTAGAAGGTGCTTGGAATGGATTATTAGGAATGGTTGACATGAGTATTTACATAACATTCTAGTTCCTTTTTGTTTTTTTGCATTATGTAGGTCTTTAACTGCGCTAGATTGTGTATATCCTTTATTCATGTCAGTGCGATTTTTTTTTTTTTTTTTTTGCATTAATATTTTTAAAAGATTTTTATTTAATTAATACTTTGTTTTTTTCATTACTCTTGTTGCTTTTGATCTGAATATACTATGAAATTACAATCTAAGCCTATGGGAGTTCTACTATTGATAAATCAGTGTTATGTAAGAANAAAAAAAATGTGATTTTGATAGAATTTATTCAGCCATTCAAAGTGGGTTCTTTGGATTGAATGGCTTGGATTGGAGAACTTTATCCTCCCTAATCCCCTATGTTTCCTCATACAGCTGTTTCTACTGAAAAAAGACATTGTTCCACCTATGTTTGTTTATGTGACTTTTTCTTTTCTTAGTTTACTATGTTAAGTATTGCTTCATTATTTGATTTGAATGTTACTAAAGCATGTTATGCATCATCTTATGTTGAATGCTACTTCATTGTTCTGCTTTAAGTTGCCTAACCTTGATAGCTGCCTGAACAAATGTGTAGATTGACACTTACAGTTGTTCTTTAAACTTGACCATATACCTTATACAAATTGCAGTATTCGATATACTGAAAATTCTAGGGTACCTTCTTACTTTTAAGCATTGTAGTGCTGCTTGTATTTTAGAATTCAATTTCAAGGGGTTGAGTAAATTACATGGTTTTTGGTTTTCTGCTATATAATATTAAGAAAAATGTCTGATTATAAGATATTTGTGTGATTGGTACTTTGCTCGAATGAGATATATTTTACTGGGAAATAATCACATATGCGGCTGATTTACTTGCTTATTGTTAGAAAGGAGGTTTTAGAAAGTGTTGATTTTGTTTTCACTCATTTTGATTGTGTAAATGAAAATTAACACTCACTTTTTGAAAGATTTTGAAGGTGTTTGTAGAGTTGAAAATTTATTTTGATTTTTAATTACATTTAACTAAATGTATAATTCTAGTAGAGCAATTGCTTCTCAATATATTTTCTAATTTCAAACAATCAAATAAGTTCTTTAGAAATAGTAACTTCAGCATTAAATGTAAACCTATGGATTATCATTCTCATTATCATAAGCTCTATAAATATTATAATCTTTGAAAGAGGGCTATTGTATATGCATAATCACAAATAACTTGGATACGATCCTTCCTTTTGTTTTCTTTTAAATACAGACACTTCACCCACCCATTTATCTGATAAAAAAAATTACAGGTTAAGTATAATGATGGGGATGAAGAACATCTTGTTCTTGTGCACGAGAAGATACAATTTCATGTTTCTTCTAAGGAGATCCAAAATTTGAATCTGAAGAAGAAGGAACGTGATCATTATGAAATGCTCTCATTTGCTTTCATTTCTGACGATTGTGATGTGCCTGAACCTGGGGATGTTGTGTGGGCAAAACTCACAGGTACCTCTTTTAATTTGTGCGATAACGTCTTTTGTGCTTTCTGAATTTCTCGTTCAGCAATTATAAATCTGTTGTGACTATCATAGCAAGTCAATTTTATTTATATGGCGATAATGCTCCGTTAGTTAGTTTGTCATGCATTCTTATATGGTGATACATGCTTGAAATACTAGCATGCTGTTGTATTTGAGTAGATTTTCTTACATGTGTTCAAAATTGTGTACTTGCACTCTTAACATTGATTAAAGTTCTTTTGACATCTCGGGTCCGAAAGATGGTACACCACGACAACGTAAGACATGATGAAATGAATTGAACATTTTTTTGTATTCTCGAAAGAAAAATTATGCAAATATTAACACAAATAAACAACAAAAGATAAATTTTATTTCATAAATAAAAAACTAATAACCGATACCACTGAAGGAAAATATGAAACCAATTGAAATGAAATGAAATGACAATAGACAAATAATTACCCAAATTTAAAAAGGAAATACAAAAACTAATGAAAGTACAGTTTATTGGTAAGCTTGATCAGATGGAAAGCGATCTTTCGAGCGACTGAATACATCCAGCTTTTTAAAAATTCAACAAGTGAGTTTTACAAATCAAACTTAGTAATTAACTACTATTTATTAAAACATAAATAACAAAATGAATGGTGCATGTAATATTAACAATAAAAATGGATGATTCCTGTATCTATAACAAGATTTGTAAAAAAGATTATCACAAGTTTATGATCATGAATAAGAGTAAATTAAACTCATGCACTACTATGTAATTATTTGTATGCCTTAATATCATATTTGCTTTTACTTATAGGATTTAATAATTTTTTAAAACCACCTCATAATATACAAGTGTAATATAAGTGTGTGAGTACTTATTTATATATAGTTGATTTCCGACGATACATTGAAATAATGAAACAAATCCATAGAAATTCAATTTGAGAACTTGTCGGTCTGGTTAGTCATAACAAAATAGTTTAATAATAATATAATTAAATTATATTATCTTGTATATTTCATGCATCACAATCAAAGTACAGAGATATAACTATAGCATGTCCATTAATATTTATGTACAATTATGAATTTGCAAGAACACAATTTAACATACCAGAACTATAAAAGAAATAAGAAATATTGAAATCATGAAATGCGAATAATTAAATATGAATATGTAACACTAAAGTAAGATTAATTATTTGATGGTCAATATGAATTAAAAATAAAATCTACTGCAAATATATAAATATAATTTAAAGGAAATAGTTGACAAATCTGCAATTAACTAAGAATCTAATACACGTATAAAGAATAATGCCCCTAATAATGAAGTGTACATTTATCCCATAATAAATAATTGCTATTTAACTCGAGGTGGATAATAAAACTCTTATAAACTTTAGCGGCTCAACCAACATCAATTAGTAAGTCCTATTCCAATTAGACTTCCAAACATTAACAATTATGCAAGTACTAACACATAACTAATTATTCATCATTATTATTATTTAAATTACTATTATTATAATTTTGAACTTGTGTGTGTGTGTGGCCTTCAAAAACTGCATAACTGGAAATAGCATTTCACCTGCCTTTGTTATTGTAGAGCCTGTTTCATTGAAAAATTGATAAAAGGTGATTATTGTAAAACTAGTATAGTTTTGATTGCTGTACAAAAAATATATAGTGGGTAGGAGTTTAAAGGTGCTAGACTTCATCAATTCATTTTTTATATCCTTTGTTGAATCAGCTATTAAAATAGAGATTTGAAGTATGCTACCTGAAAGTCAAAAAGACAAATCCGCTACCGTTTAGTCATCAATTTTTTAAATTATCCATGCCATATATTTTTTTTTTATACGGGCCATGGATTACTGATGATTCTTTGAGATAAATTGCCTGTAAGGCGGCATGGAAATTTTGTTTTTTGATTTCTCTTATTATTTTTCATGAATTAAATGAAAAGATGTCTGTCCTTCTTATGTCTACCAGCCATTCCTTTCCTGAATCTCACATCTTTCCTTTCGTAATTTTATTTTACATTTTATATGACCATTTGCCTCTCCCTTACTTTTTCATTCCCTGTTTGCTTAGGACCATCTGCATCACCTTGCAAACAGTGTTGCTTCCGATGAAACCCTTTGAGATTATGTTTGTAGAAACATGAAGGCAGCCAGAAAGGGATTTTCCAGTTATTTTCATTAACACTTAGAATTTAACATTATCATAGTCATTTTTATTGATTAGTTTTGTAGCGCCACTGTAAAAATACATTAGTCACTAATATTACTTCAGCGTGCTAGTGTTAGTGCTATATTCTTATGCAAAAGTCCATCTAGAAATTTTTTGTTTTCAACCAAAGTTGTCACTGTAGCATAAGAGGTAGCTAGTAAGAATCTTTGAAAGAAAACTGGGAGTAATGGGCTTGTTTCGAAAGACGTTTTCGTTTTTTTGTTGGAGTGTCAGTGGAATATTGCATTTTGATTTCTTCTACTCAATGTAGGTTTCCATTAAAAAAATAGGATCTGGAAAGAAATTCATTAATGCTTACCAGAGAGACTACCCTGCTGAAGTTAGTTTTTCTTGATATTATTGAAACATCCTTATTTATATGGGTTCTTTCTAGTATTTTGTATACAGGAGCGTTTCCAGAAAAAAAGTAATTATATTTTCTTTAATCTTTTTTTGCATCCAAACATGTTCTTACTTCTCTTTTTTGACAAATGTGAAATAAGTAACACCATCGAAATATATATTTTATAAACTTGATACGAGGTGAAATAAATTGGCAATAAAACAAGTAGAAAGTAAAATCGAAACACAACAAATCCAAAGATGTTTAGACAAAGTTTAAAGCAATCACAAGGGAAACTATGCGTGACTTGCTTTTATATACATGTTTTGTGCACGCAATGTTGTTGCATGTTTGTGCATATTTTATCTTAATTTCTGTGTTCATAAGTGCACATGTATGTGTTTATTCATAAGTAGCTTGAATATTTCTCACCAAAAAAATTGATTAAAGCTGTTCACGATGCTAATAAAAAGAAGGGGCATTTACATACATACCACACAGTTTATATGTATTTACATATCTAACACCAAAACTTTGCTTTTTTACATTTATACCACTCATATATTTCATATTACATAAAAAATACCACTATTTAACTTTTAAACATTGAAATACAAAGTTTCATGCATATGCAAGGTGGCATATGGGTAAAAAATGAAGTTTGGGTGTTAGGTAAATACATAAGAGTTTTGTGGTATGTATGTAAATCTTCCTAAAATGAATTATGTCAGGTAAGTCATTTTAACCATGTTTTTTTTAGCTACAATGCATAATGAAATGCTTCTGAAACTTTTATCTTTATGAAATCAATGGCACTGGAACTAGGTTAGCGTTGTCAAAGAACAAGAAAACTTATTCACATCCGTGTTCTAATTGTTGATTCTGTCTTAAACAGGGCATGCCGTTTGGCCAGCACTAATAGTGAATGAACCGTGTGCTGGTGCAAGCGGCCTGAAGCGCGAGCAGTCATTCTATGTGCAGTTTTTTGGAACACATAATTTTGCAAGGTTTTATAGCCTTCTTTTATGGATCATTTATGATATCTAACTTGTTTGAATATCAATAGTTTTTTTGACAAGAAAGTTTCATTAGTCTCTTTTTACTTATCCGTTTTCTTTGATAACTATTGATTCCATTTATTTGTTTGCTGTATTTTTCATGCTTTGTTCAGGGTTAGTCTTAAGCAGGTTATGCCATTTGGTAAGGGCGTTCATTGTTCTTTTGATCTGAAATGCAAGCAAGGTAGTTTTATTCAGAGCTTGGATGAAGTAAAACTGTAAGTGTTTCTATTTAAATAGATATTTTCATTGCAGAAGGAAGGCTTACTTTAATTTATAGGTTAATATAATTACTTGGCATGATGACAATTTTTTTTTAGCTTTTTCTGGTTTTAATGTGTATACGTTTGAAAGTTTTTACTATTCAAATATTTGAAATTTGATAGATTTAAAATCATTCATGGATTCATAAACCTGCATGAATTAAACATAACCGTGCATATATTAATTACATGTCAAGCTCTGCTTAGTGTCAGTGATACATGCTTGGTACTAATATGAAGGAGGATGTTTACTAATCGCTTTGCAGTCATGCTGGAGTGGTAGAGCTGCATTTTCCATTGCTTTACTTCTGGACTGCACACATTTTTGGGTTTGAAAATGCTTTTTTTACTGTTAGAAGTGAAGAATGAAGTTTAACCTTAAAGGCACGAGCTTCAAACACAGTACTTTCAAGATCACATTTTCAGCTTGCACTGGGAAAGTTTTGCTTTGAAGCTAAAAAAAGTATTTTTAAGACAATGGATAAAACCTGTGTTAAGCAATGATTGATGAATTGGCTCGCAACAAGCTAATCACTCAAGCTTCTTTAAAGCACTTATAACCTGCGCTACGCTTAAATCCTATCCATCCTTAATTTTTCATCAATTTAGCTTTTCAGTCGTATACTGTTTTCTTACTGAATGCAGTTTCTATTTAGTTGGTGATAGTTTTTCTCTGATTTATTTGGATATCTAGTAGCAAAAAATTCAGTGTTATAAGAAACGTCCTTAATGACAAGATATGTTGTTAGCTTTGGACTTCTCCTAAATTCTTGGCTGATCTATTCAAAAGAGATCAATTAGGTGACATGGGGTTAAGCTGAGCTACGTCAATACGAAAGGCAGGTCATTTTACTGTGGATTGGGGCCCAATATGTGAACAGTAGTAAAATTGTTGCATCACTGGCTTTGACTTTTCATCATATACAGCTTTTTTTGGCTGATGGTGGAATGGAACTGGGCAGAAATCAGATGATAATAGTGAATTTCGAGGAAGAAGAGTTGAAAATGCTCTCATAAGAGACTGATGTGATGGTGAGCCGTACATTTGGAGTCAGATAGGGTTGTGGTATGAAACTATTTGTTTGGATGTCATTAGGTTATGGAGTAAAGTGTCAAAATAGTCCCCTAACTATTTTCATGGAGCCATTTCTGTCCTGGAGTCTCCAAGAGTTCAAATTAGTCCCTAGACTGTTTTAATGTTGGCTAAAATAGATTTTTGGAGGACTATTTTGACCTGTATTAAAAAGGTCTGAGCACTAAATTGATACTTTTATGGACAGCGGGACATATTTGGCTACCTATAAAGCCAGGGGAATGTTTGACACATTTCTGTTTGGTTATGCATTTCCTTGCTTTATGATTAATCAAAAGAATGATTTGGGTTCCTTGATTCCTCTAATTCTTAGTGAAATTATTACCTCTTCTAGGTTACATATGTTTTCCTTTGTTTTTGCAACTTCTTATATTTATAATAGTGTTGGTTTCTCAAAGTTTTTTTTTTTTAATATATGCCTATTCATAATTCGTTACACTAAAGGAATATATTTGTGATTGAAATGATGCGAATTGGCACAGGTACTTGAGTAATCAGCAGCTCCCAGAGAGAATGCTACGGTTTCAGAAGGCTACTGGTATTAGTCATGGAAAGGTTGTTTCTGAAGAAAGTGAGGAACGTATTTCTGCTTTTGAAGACCTTTCTGGGGATGAACTGATCCAACTTGCAGATGAATACATTTTTCTACCAATTGAAATCGGAAATCTTCGCGTAACTAGTTTAGGTAATTTTCTAATTACACACTTTATAGCATCTGATTTCGTAAATTTTAGTTCTTTAATTCCATTTCAAATTAAAATCATCTGCATTCACATTGCTTTGGTTTCTTTGCAGGGAGGGTTGTCCGAGATTCATCTTATTTCCATAGGAAGCATCATATCTGGCCTGAAGGATATACTGCTTATAGGAAATTTGCGTCATTGATAGGTTATGATTTCTGAACTCATGTAGAAATTCAATATATTCAGCCTTGCTAGCAGAACCATGCATGATTTCCTCTAATTTTTTTTAGCTTCTTTTGTAAGACAGGTAACCTTTAAAATCTGATTTCTTTTTCAGATCCAAGTATGGTAGCTGTATATAAAATGGAAGTATTGAGGAATCCCAAGTCAATATCTCGGCCATTATTCAGAGTTACAACAGATGATGGAGAGCAGGTCCTGTCTTCCTTAACCTATTCTTATAGCTGTCATATGCCCTTGATTGCTTATTGTAGTATTTCTGCTTCTGGTTTTTGGGGTGAAAGCCTAGTTTTTTAAAAGCAAGCTGCCATGCTTGGTAAAGGTACATAAGTTGATGCTAATTTTTTGACTTTCCCTGGAGTTCTAATACAAGTAGGAAATAGGTTCAAGATTACTCGAGAGACGGGAGCAGGCTGTTGTGCTGATTTATTATTTTTTTAACCTGCTGTCCTTCCCAAATTTCTTTTTTGGGTCAATAAAGTTTGAAAATTGTTCTCTGACTATTTACATCGTGTCATTTTAGTCCAGAGTTTATGAAAGTGTCAAATTAGTCCCTATATTAGTTTAAAATGGGATGAAGTTATCACTAAGGAGTACTATTTTAGCCCCCTTTAAAAGAGTCCGAGACTAAATTGACTGACTCTCTTACTAAAATGGCCTTCTATAAAGAATCAGTGAAAATTTTCTTTTTTCGGGTCACTGCATCTTGTGTAACACCACCAAAGAAATGCTGACAGCCTCAAGTCTTGTTTTTGATTCGTAACTACATCTGCAACTCATGGTACTTTTGGGGTGTCAGCCAACATGCTTTCCAAATGAGCCACATGCTTGTGGGCAGCCTCCTCTTCCACCTGTGAAAGGAGGAAGCTTTGTTGCAGTTACACCCTTGAGTGTATAGCCCCAGCTATGGCTTGGCGCAAAGGAGGGCACCTCATGGTCATATCAGTCATACTAAGTCAGATGTAGTTGGTAGTTTAATTTTTAATAAAGATTACTTTTTTTATACCAGATTGATGGATCAAATCCAACTGCTTGTTGGAAGGAAGTTTATGAGCGGATAAAGTGCTTGCGAGGCTATGGCGCTCTTGCTGAAGTGGAAGGATGTGATTTGCAGAAGTCTGGCACTTACATGTTCGGCTTCTCAGTTCCATTGATATCCAAACACATTCAGGCATGTTCAGAGGTCCTACGTTCAAGTGCATCTCATATTTTATGAAAATGATAATGCTTTCTTTGTTTTTTTTTCTTTTTTTTTCTTGTAAGTTATATTTTTTCAGGGTGTTCACTGATAGTTCATCTTGTTAAAGTGCTGGTTTGTTTTGCACTGTTTTTACAAGGATATTTTTGTGGCAATTGGTTTGGTTGTGCATTGATTCATCAGTCTGATTGGCTGTGATTTTTAGTAATTAGCGATTGGGCTGACTATTTTAATCATTCCTTCATATATTTTTGCAAAGCCTAAAACTTTAAGTCAATGTTAGGAGATTGTGCCTCTTCTCATGATCATCGTTAAATTTTGTCCCAAATCAATGGCACCATAATTTTTAATTAAGTTTCATCACATCAAAAAAATAGGAAATATGGTAAGTTATAATGACCGTTTGTGCTAAGATCTTCTTTTGCTGTTGTTGTGATTTTTTTCCTTCTTTTTTTGCTGTTATTGATTTTCAAGCCTTGCATACTATGTCACTACAGTCATTGCTGCTTTAGATTATCTAGCTTAAAGTTCTACTATTGATAAATCAGTGTTATGTAAGAAGCCATGAAGTGGTGCTTGGGGGTTGGGTAGAAGGTGCTTGGAATGGATTATTAGGAATGGTTGACATGAGTATTTACATAACATTCTAGTTCCTTTTTGTTTTTTTGCATTATGTAGGTCTTTAACTGCGCTAGATTGTGTATATCCTTTATTCATGTCAGTGCGATTTTTTTTTTTTTTTTTTTTTGCATTAATATCTTGTAATGTTTTCTTAACTTAAAAATCTGTTGATTTGTAGTTTGGTTATTATTTTCAGATTAGGCATAAAGTAGGAAGCTTTGATATCCAGCTCAGCTTTAATTTTTTTTGTTTGAATTTTACTGTCAGCTTCAACATGTCATATTTTCTTTCAGTGTAGATTAGGCTTGAAGAATGGGGAAACTCTACCTGCTGGCTATAGAGCTGTTCGAATTGAATGGAAAGATCTTGACAGGTGCAATGTTTGTCATATGGATGAGGTAGTTAATGGAATCCATTTTGTCTCACTAATGTTGCTTATGGAGTGTGTCAATTGTTCTCTAATTGATTGTTTTATGCAGTTTTTAATGTATCAATTTTGTTTTCCTTAAGTTCATTTTGTCTGTGATGCAGTCTGTAATGCAGTTCTTGATGGATTTGCATAAAGTTAGTTTTTTTACAAAACTTTGCTTTCTTGTTGCAGGAATATGAGGGAAATCTTTTCTTGCAGTGTGATAAATGTCGTATGATGGTATAAAGTTTGATTTGACTGATTTTACGTTATAGGTTATCAGTTTGCTTGTTCCTGTTTGCTCATGTTTTTCTATTTTTTTAATCATTTCAGGTGCATGCCAGATGCTATGGTGAGTTAGGACCTATGGATGGGGAGTTATGGCATTGTAACTTATGTCGTAATAGGGCTCCTAAATCTTCTCCGCTATGCTGTCTCTGCCCTGTCATAGGTTTTTCGCTGACCTTCTGTTTGTAATACTCTTTTTCTTGTTTTACATTCTGACCTCTATTTATGTGTCTTTGGCTTCAGGTGGTGCAATGAAACCTACAACTGATGGTCAATGGGCTCACCTGGCTTGTGCTATATGGATTCCTGGTTTGTCAGAAATTTCTTAGTATGGTTTATAGTTTGATGTAAAATTTGATTGATACTTCGCCATTAATATAGTATAGTGCCCTTCAGAAACCTGCTTAACTGATGTGAAGAAGATGGAACCCATTGATGGTGTAAACAGAATACACAAGGTTATCATCTACTTTTTTACCACTTTGGCTGTCATTTGACAATCTACAATTTTTTCTGAGTGTCTTTGTATTTAACTTATCTGACTTAAACGTGCCAGGATAGATGGAAACTTTTGTGTAGCATCTGCCATGTAAATTATGGGGCATGCATCCAGGTAAAACATAAAATATATGCTGCCTCATCATGATTCTATGTTTATTCTATGTTACTTCAAAAATTAGGATAAATTTCTTTTTTATTCAAATTCTTTCTACTTATTTTACCAAGTTTTTTTTTTTTTTCTGGTTTCTTTTTGTGCGCTATGGGTTATTTAGTTTGCACGTATCTTAAGAAATTTTGATGCAAGTAATACATGTCTGTTGCAGTGTTCTAACAGTACTTGCTGCGTAGCATATCATCCTCTCTGTGCCCGTGCTGCTGGTTATTGTGTTGAGGTAGCTTCTTATTTGATCTCATTTTGCTCATCTATCTTCTCAATCTGTTGTTGCTCCTTTTGGTATTGTCTGGGTGGTGAGAAAACAATCTTGATTGACTATACCATTATTTATTCCTGCAGCTTGAAGATGAGAACAAAATTCATTTGATGTCACTTGATGATGACGATGATCAATGTGTTCGTCTGGTTTCATTTTGCAAGAAGCATAGTCAACCATCTAGTGATCGAACACACAATGATGATGGTCTAACATTGCTTGAAAAACCTGAATCATGCTATGTGCCCCTATCCAACCTTTCTGGTTGTGCAAGAACTGGTATATCTTTTAGACTGTACATGACTTTTGCATTTACGACCTGCTCTAATGTAGTTAACTTTTAAGAGGAAAACTTCTAAATAATTGTCCACCTTTACTTTTATTTCAAAGTATATATTTTAAGTATTTCTACATAAACATATCCTTTTCTGTTATCATTTCACTAGATTTCTAGCATGTTGTTTATGGAAGGCTTTCTAATTGGTTGTTTTGCCGTTTTTCTTTAGAGCCTTATAATATTTCAAGAAGAGGAGGACAAAAGACATCACAAATCTTTGCTGCAACATCAAATAAACGATTATATGTTGAGAACAGACCTTATCTTGTGACTGGCTATTGCCAAAATGGCATTGCATCCGCTATTTTAAGTAACAAATCCATGCAAACAATTTGCTCATCTCGGAACCAAAGATCAATTAGTCAACCTGAAACTTCTGTAAAAGTTTCTTCAATGTCTGAGAAGTATGAAAACATGAAGTCAACTTTTAGAATACGATTAGCATTTGGTAAGTTCTTGTTTTTTTCTTCCATCGGAATTGTTCATAAATTTACAATTTAGTAGATTTATATATGCTGATTTAATTCATTTGAAAGCAATGTCAATTGGAATTACCTCTGTAATGTAAATCTTCAAAGAGGGTTATAATTGCCATGATTCTTTCTTTCATGCCGCCTGATAATCTTTTAACTTAATGTGGGTGCACTTAAAGTTCAGATTTGTTGTCTTTGCTCAATATCATATGAATTCATGATTGGTAAGCTCTTTCTTGTCCTTTATTGCTTTTTTTACTTCATTACTTGTCTGTAGGATTGCGAATGCTACCATGACTCTGAACTTTCAATTTACATGTACTGCTAAAAAAATAGTGGTAATTGGACGAAGTTATTGTTTTAGATTAGATTTGTATTAGTTGAATTTGCTTTTTCTCTGTAGCAACCTGTTTTTTCATTTTAATTGATCTTTAATTTTCTTTGTGCTAAAAGGCTCTGTAGCCCTCGAATAGTCATGTCATTAATATATTTATAGTTTGAGGTTAAAAGAAAAAAAAAATCAAAATAGTACTTGAATTATTTATGGTGACAATGTCCCGACCATCTAACACGTCTAGTTTAATAATTGATTTTTTAAATCTAATTCAAAATTTGTCCATTTCCTTTATCAATATAATTCAAAATAATCCAAAAAAGGGATTATTTTTGTTCATATTTATGAAGTCAGTGGACTAGATTAAATATATTTATAGTTTGATACTTAAAGAGCCCCAATCAATTGTCCAAGGTACCCATATCAATTGTCCTGGGACCATTTTCTCATATTTTTTTATAAGAAAATAATGGAAAGGAAGTATTCATAAAATCAATCATGAATTGCTGGGATTAGATACATTCTTCTTGAAATACAAACATGAATCTATTTTTTATTTGAGAGGAATGAGAGCTTAAGTTGATGCATTGCTGTGGAAAACTAGGATAGGAGTTTTTGAGCTGTCCATCATTTGTAAAAATATATGAAGTGATAGCTTTCTAATGATTGGATGAATTCTGAGGCTAGTGGTGTGTGTAGCTAATGGTTTCCTTCTTGGAATAATTCCAAGTAAACATTACCTAAATTATATTAAATTTCCTTTTACTCAGTCTTTTGCATCATCCTTGAGTCTTCAGTCCAATTATATTCACTCATGTGTGGTCTTCAATCCAATTATGTTCATTCATGTGTGGAACATGTCCATGCAAAATAAAGCAATGAATGAGATGATATTCACTTTTGATGATTGCGTAAAGTTTAGATAAATTTCAAAAAAACATCTAATAATTAAAGAAAGGTTGGATAGATTTAAGGTAAACATAGAAAGTTTCAAGACTTAAAGCAATTATTTGTAGTTTCAAGGCTTGAAACAACCATAATAGTTTAAAGCTTGTGTTTTGCAACATTTTTCTATGCCATTGATCATCAACTATCATGGGATCAAATTTAAATGCTTGAAATAAGAGAGTTTTACATTTAATAACAATCAAATGGAAGTTTCTATTAGAGAAATCATGCATGTATAAAATAGTTATCTTTCAAGAAAAAAAGATGAGTTTTGAAAAGAAAATACTAGATTCAAAGCTAAAAATTGGACTTAAAAACAAGATCTATCTTTAGAGCTTTTTTTAGGGTATTCGACAATTGAGGTGGAGATTAAAGATTTTAAGTATGCTTTACAAGTGATCTAATGCATTATATCATCAAATTCTTTTGTTGATGATGATTTTATTTAACATAAGAGAATGATCTAAAGCCATGAAGAAGATCTCTTGATCAAAAACCATGAAAAAGATCCAAAGTTGAGAATTGATGCCATTCAAATTCGAAGCGTTAGCTATCAATTTAAATGCAATTAGGAATTGTTATAGTGAAATGTGTCGAACATTGGAAGCTAAAGTAGAATGAAGGCCCTTAGAGGTATCAATGGCCAAATGATCCATTATTGATGTTTCGGTTTTTCATGCCTAAACCTTCAATCAACTTTTTTCAAATTGGGTTAATAATCATGGAGAGAAAGATGCCAGGAAGATCTTATGGCATTTTTATTGGATATTTGAAATTAATCTATTGGATATGATTTAAATGGACATGTAAAATGATTCCCAATAATTGTCACATAAAGGGGATGTTTGGCTGTATGAAGGATTTAGTAAATCCATATTTATTAAATCCACCCTTTGCTGGATTTATTAAATTCAGATTTAACAGGAATCGAAGACAAAATTCGGGCCTTAAATCTGAACTTTCATAAATCCATAGAACTTGCTCTTTTTTATGTTTGGCTGAATTTAGTAAATCCTCCAAGTAGTGGATAATTATTGGGGTTTCCAAAATGAACATGTTGATTCAGGAAAAGTGGATATGAAAGGATTTCTAGATCTATGAAATAGAATATTAAATAAATAACTATACTTAATTTTGTTGTGCCTACTATTTTGAAATAACATATATTTAATAAACAAGAAGTGATGATTAATTTTGAATGTGGACCCACCAAGCCATAGATATAGTTCTCTTTTATTTATATATAAAAGAGTATTTTTTTTAACAAAGAGTATGATGGATTTTAGAATAATTTAAACCATTATATGGAGGTGTTATTATGAATTTATATATTAGGTGTGTAAAGTAATTACTAAAAGAAATCTTTTCTGTAGGATATGATCGTGAAACCTGAAAGGAGAGAGGAGTTAGTTTTTCCGGTTGGACTTCGAAGAGAGGAAAATTGAAGTTGCTTACTTAGTGAAATCTAATGTAGATTTGATGGAAATTTTTTCAAGAAAATTTCTATAAAGTTTTAAATGAGTATGGGAAGTAATGTATATTAGTAAGGAGTTTGTATGTTATAATGAGAAGGTTAAAAAGTCATTAAAGAAAAATAGCATGCTTTAAAAGAATGGCTAAAAATAACTATTTTGAAATCTCCATAGGATTATACAAAATTTTAAATTTTTTTAAAGAGGGTATTTAGCAATGTAAATGTTAAACTTGATGCGGTAATGACTTATTCTCTAGACAAAAGTTGAAGCTAAATTGAGGCTTCACTCCGAGACTGAACCAAGAAGGCCGAAAATTGTCCCAATTCGGTATTTTCTTGCTCCTATGGTGCCGCCCAACCCATAGGGCTTTCTTATTAGTTGGGGATAAGGTTAGGGTTATTTTGCTATGGTACTATTAATATTTAAAACTAGTTTAGGGACTTTTGGTTGGCTTTTATGTTATTTTGAATGTTTTTGTTTGTTTTCCTCTTTATTGGGAGAGGTGTAGCCTTTTTTTCCTTAAATTGGTGAGTCTGTATCTTGATTGAGAGCAGGTAGTGGATTCTTCTTGAAACCTGTATATTGGTCATCTAGCTGCATACCATCATCTTTTCTTCTCTAAAAGGTTTCTCTCTCAGATTTCACTTTTTTTTTTGTCTGATTGTATGGGTAAAACTTTATGTTCATAGGAGATGCACATTAATATTTGGAGAGTTATAGGAGTCAATTGTTTGGTTAAAAATTAATTTTAATGAAAAATTATGAGGTTGGTTCTTGGTAAAAATTTTAATTGTATGTCATATCATCTCTAAGTAAAAAATATTCTGGAAAATTTGTACTTTAAAGCTAAGCTTCCCATTTTCTTGCTTAGAGGAAAAACTCGGGTAAAGCTTAAGTGGGGAAGTCTTCTACTTGACGTTTTACTTTAACTAAAGAGAAAAGTAGCATGCAATTTTTTTTTTTCCATATTCTTATGAACAAATTATCTTCCTTACAATTCTTGTTGTTATGAAGTTGTGCTAACTCCATCTTCATTATAAATTATTTTCATTGATTCCTTAGACAGTATATCTTCTATTGAAGTTATTGCTATTTATATTTGATTGCAGGGACATTCATGTGATTAGGAATTAATAAATTAGATAAGTCAATAGTATACGTTATTTATATTGGTTTGGTAAAGTTCTTAAAAATGCCAAATATCTTAACCAACTTCACGCCTCCTTTTTAGCCATCTAAATGCCCTATGTTGAGTGTACGACATGTCTTCCTTTAGCGTATTCTCAGTTAGTTCATCTAATATACGACCAAGTAAAGGCTAGATTTTAACATTGTTTCAAATGATTGAAGATGCATTATGAAACTGCTATTTGAATATCAAATGATATGTTCAAAATGTGATAGTTATAAAGAATCAAACTTATAAATTAGTCAGTGGAGTTATAGAAGGTGCAATGCTTAGTATCAGCTAGTCAAATTGGCTTTATGCAATTCTCTAGGGCAATGATTTTTATGCTAAGTTAATTAATTGAATAGATTTGATACAGCTTATGATTAAGTGCCATGAAAATGATTTGATGAATAAGGAGAAAAGTTGTGCGCTATATGTATGTTAAATTCTTTAGAATATATATGAATGAGTTATAAGTAGTATTAGTAGTAGTTATGAAGGGCTAAATTTCCAATTTCAATTGTAATGCATCAAGAAGTAACATGCAATTTGTATTTTTATTGTTTTAGTTAGAGAATTCTTACAATGATTATTCAAAGTGAGGTGTCTTTATGTATGCTTTTTATAGATAACAAAATTTTAATTGGCAAGTCATCGATTGAAGTAGAATTTGAATGCAATTATAGTGAACTTGATATTAACAATTATCAACTCATAATAGTACAAGATAAATAAATAAATAAATAAATATATATATATATATATATATATATATATATATATATATATATATATATATATATATATATATATGTTTGACGGATTAATCTTAGAATTATCGTACAAAATCATAAGAAAGATTGGAATAATTATAACTCTATAATTAAAGTTGGATGATTACAATGGATAAATGATTTAAAGAATATTAGGGTATGTGTTTTGGAGATTTAAAGATAACTTTTATAGAATTGCAATTAGACGGATTATATGTTATAGATTTGATTGTTGATCAATAAAAAGTAATTGAAAGTCAAATTTATTGAGACTAAATGAAAAATTTAAGGTAAATGTGTGGCAAAATTAGAAAGGATAGATTGAATGTCGAGGTTTGTACCCCTTGAAGATAATTTTGTGGAGATTAAAATTATGTGGTTTAGACATTAGACACATACAATAAAGGGCAGAAGATGCATTGTCAGATGGGCATATAAGATTAGTATGGAGCATTAGGAATGAAGTATGTTAGAATAAAGTTAATATGGATTGAAGTTATTGCAAAAGATTTGTATAGAATATATTTAACATATAATGTAGCATTGAACGAACAGATTTGGGAATGTTGATTTCTATGGTCAACCCTAAGAGTTGCGATGAAATTAATGATAATGATCATGACATTATCATTGCCCAAGTAACACGCACGATAAATAGTTTTCTTTCTATTGTGTCAATTTTCTATTTAAGAAAATTTTAGTTACAAGGTTTTTTTAAATATTTTGGTTACATTCATTTTATTTGCGCGGATATGCCTTGTTTATGTTAGTTTTTTTTAGATTTGTTATGTTTGAGCCTTATGTTTTATGTAAAAATTCTAACAAGTGGCCTAATTGAGGGTATTTTGTTTTGTAAAACCCTCAAGAATGAGAAGTTTTCTTGTTTGGGTGATTCTATGAACTTTTTCAGCATAACTTGTAGTCTTTCTTCTTTCATGCGATTCCATGTAAATATATCTTAACCTCCATAAAATCTTCTCCACTCGCTTGTCTGCATCAGACATTGTTGATGGTGGTTTTTTTAAATGGGTGTACTAATTAATTGAGTTTTTTAAATTTTTGTTTGAACCATAAATGTTAGTGAACGATGTGTTTTGATTTTGTTCAGTAGATTATTATTTTCTGAGATCTTGCTTATTACATTAGTTTTGCTAATCTAGAAACTATCATGTTATTTGGTTCAACTTATTCTAATACATTGAGTCTTCTTTGTGGGATAGTTGAAAATTCCAGCAAGATGATTCATTATAGTTGTTTTACTTGTAACTTTTGTTTATAAAAATAATACAACTCTTTTTCATGAATCATAATTTTTTTTAAGGAAAATCAAAATTTAAAACTAATATTCATAAATGTTTAAACCATTATTGTTGTTTGAATCTTGATGGAAGTTTCTGGTTTCTAAGCATTCTCGTTGCTTTTTTATTTGCTTGCAAACTCTGTTTAATAGCTATAACTATTATTGATATTTTTAGGGAAATCAAGAATCCATGGATTTGGCGTTTTTGCTAAGCTTCCACACAGGGCTGGAGATATGGTATATACTTGAGAAAGCATTTTTTGATACTTGATTTTTTTTTGGTGCACTCACAAATTTTTGCTCAGGTCATTGAATATTCTGGTGAACTTGTTCGACCATCAATTGCAGATATAAGGGAACATTGCATATATAATTCACTAGTGGTAAGTGAATATTTATTTCCCATTGGCCTTGCCATTCATTTCTTTGTAAATGTTCTCTTCTTCAGATATTCTAATTCCAACAAAAATTGGTTCGACAAGATTTTCCTCTATCTTTTTTCATAATCTTCCTTGTCGATTGCTGTCACATAACAATGCAATTGATAGGATTCTTCATTTATTTTTATCATACCTGTCACACTCTATGCCAACTTGTTCTTAATTTGATGCTGAACATAATAGAGGCTTGTACGACTTACCTGATTGAATCTATCTCCAACATTTATTTTGGTGTCTTACTCACCAGAATAATGTGGATGATAAAAATATGATAGCAAAATCGAATCTAATTCTTACTCAGTCGCAATCTTATTTCTTTTTTTTTTTTTTGAAAAGAATAAGAATAATAATCTAATGAGCTATGAGATTCAACAAGATAAACAATTCTAATATATTATTCAAATACTCGAGAAAAAAAAAAGAAAACATTTATATTGATCATGATTGGACATAATTATGAGACTGAACATATTTTGAATAGTACATTATTATAATACTGAGAATCAAAATTCGATTTTATAAAGATTAATATTAATTTTTTCTTGCACAAAGATATAGCTGTAAAATTCCAAATGTAAATTTCTTATTACGTTTGTCGGTCCATGATTTAATTACTTAAACATTAGTTTAATTATATCAAATTATTCTATTGCATATTTATTTTCTACCACAAGGTATCACTTAAGCTTTAGATGTGTGATATATGGTTGTATAGGCTTGTTGGCTATCACAAGATTGTGAATTATAGACTAAAAAATATAGAATATAAACTGATCCCAAACGCTATATTAGAAAGTTTAAAGGAGCCCATGTGGAAACTGATTTGTCACTATTGAACTATGGTGAGGACCCTTTTACTTCTATAAAGGAGGTTCACCCACCTATTTCGGTATTTTAAACATGCTTATCTCCTATAATATGACTTTTTAAGCCCGTCATACTTTTATTATTGAATATTTAAATAAACATGTGATGTACTGAACAACTATATGTATAACCATAATAATTAGTTACCCAATGAAAGTTCAAAATGACTACTCCAAATTTGGGCCTTCCAAAGGATTTAAGCCCTCATTTCATCTCAATTCATCAAGTTGACACAAAGTCATTTGACTCATCAAATAAATTAAACCTTAGCCTTTCGGGATTTCTTAACTATAAAAATCAATGGTTGGAAAAAGCCTACCTTTTTGTCTGACTTTAATATGTGAGTTGTAAAAGAATTTTAAAAGCTAAGGTTGTATGGCCCAACTTCTTCGGCAACTTGCACATAGAGCCAGGCTGCCCACCTTAATTAAACTTGGTTCTTCTAATTATGTGAGCTCTAAACCAAATCTATGTTAGAAATTGCCCTTGTGCCAATAAGCTCTCCATTTAAAATCAAGCCCCGTATGCATTTACTGATTTGATTCTATTTTGCTTAAAACACTTGAGATGTAGCCGTGGTATCTTAATCGAGCCCACATCCATTCCCCCAACGTTTAACCCATTATTGAAACCCAAATGTTGAGCTTGGGCTAGAGCCATTGTAACTATCCTTAATTGAAAGTGCGTTTTTATAATCTAGAGGGTTAATTAATTTTGGAGGCTCGCACCCAGAAGAAGTTTAGGCCCCGTGTCTGACCAAATCTTGATCCAAGCATCAAGAAAATTTGGTTAAAATAAATTTAATCTTCTTCTTGAAAAAAAGACCCATAATTTAAAAAAGCTGCCTTTTATTATTTTTTTTTTCAGCAAACAAAATTGAATTTTGTGAATTTGTTAAAGTATAGGCATGGTCAACTTTTTTTAGTCTTTGTGATCTCTCTACTTATCCAAGTTTGTTTGAAAAAGCTATGAGCATCAACCGCCAACTGAAATTATCTGTTGTTTGATTTAGTGTTTTCTTTGTTTTGTTATATTATGATAAAAATTGGTTTAGTTCACTTTCAACTCATATGTTGATGCAATCAAAATAATATTTATAAGCCAGATCGTGGTAAACTCATTACCTGACAAATTAGTTGTTATCTTATTTACCTCAGTTTTAATGACCAGACCAAAAAAATAATAATAAAATGAAATGTTGTAATCATCATTGAATGTCCTAAATGCCATTTTTTTTTTCGTTATACAAATTAACATTAAATCAAGTGTGCTATTTTATAGATAACATTGTTATCTACAAAACAATTATCTAAATAACAATGATATCTAAAACTTGGTCTGTGTAGGCCTTTGACTAATTATAATAGTATCGTCAAATACATCCTATTTCAAGCAATTAAAGTAAAATACCTCATTTGTTTTAATTATAATATTTGCCTATGAATTCAAAGTTTACTATGTCATTCACAATGAATTTTATTTACTATGGTATTGATACTTAAAATTTTACTTTTGTAGGGTGCTGGAACATACATGTTTCGCATTGATAATGAACGAGTCATTGATGCCACTAAAGCAGGAAGCATTGCTCATCTTATTAACCACTCCTGTGAAGTAATAGTTAAACTTGGAGGCTTTACTTTGTTTTCTTTCCTTTTACCTTTATATTGACACCTTGAGTGTGTTGGTTGTTTGCTTTCCCTTTTTTATTGTGTTTTAACACTGATTTTGATTGTGGAATGGTCTTTGATTGTCCAGACTATGAGTCTAAAAATATTGAAGGACAAAACAAAATTTGTGAGCTTGCCCATCTTTGAGATAGGCAGAGAGTATGGAAAATGGATTAACGTTAATTTAAGGAGCAGATTTCTAATCATGCTAGATAGTTCTCAATTTTTTGTAAAGAATAAAAATGAGATCTCTAGAAACAGAAGTATTTTTTGTAGTGCTAATATAGTTAAAATATCAATTGCAGAGGTAAACAATTCTTGAAAATGAACTTATATTTGTTAAAATTAATGGAGCCATTGATGCTATACAAGGGAGAGTGATCAGAAGTGTCAGTTGGAGGTTGCAAAAGAAGCATAACATGTCCAATCATCTGAGAGTTGGTAAGGGCTCTAAGTTAGGTTGACTAGGATGTGTGCTAAATGACTAGTAAGAAAGCCTAAACCTGGGAAGATCCCTAATGCCATTATTATCGATGCAATCATTAAAATCCATGTACTTGCTCAATTGAATCTCTCCAACCTTTTTATTATTTAGTCTCACACATTTGAATTTTTCAGGAACAATTCTTGGAGCAATCACCTTAATAACAATTTTGAGCAGTTAAACTTTCCAAGAATATTCATTAGATCAAACAAAATTTTAAGCCTCCATATTTGGATGAGTAATTTGAAAGATACATGGAGAGAGAGAGAGAGAGAGAGAGAGAGAGAGAGAGAGAGAGAGAGAGAGAGAAGGTTGAGAAAATGGAGGGAATCATTGGAGAATTAGAGAGAAATGGGTATGTCAGGGAGTTTATGAGATAAATCATTGAGAGGGCATGGATGCACATAGTTCAAATGTTTAATTTTTTTTTGAAGCAATTTAAAATAGTTAAAATTGTGCGTGCTGGTGAGATATACAAGAGGATTGAAATAATATTTGGACGAGTAATTTGGAAGGCACGTATTTGGTGTGGTGGGTAAGTTTCTTTCTCTATTTTTTATTAGATTTTTTTATTTATACACATATATAAGATTTACATGCTCAACACCCACTCCCTATAAACAGAACATTCAGGTGCTTTTATGTTTTTTGGGGTTTGGATGTTGTTTGGAAATATGTTATGTTAGTATTTTAAACCCATTAGTATCATACATTTTTTTTTTTTTTCAATTTTGATTCAACTTGAAGTAATGAACTCCTGATCTCTAGGAAGTGTTTGAGTTGAGATGAGGATTTATTTTTTATGAAAATATATTATGTAGGAAATGTCATAATCACGGGACAGTTGTGCTCAAGTCTTTATAGTTACTTTTTCAGCTTTTATATTTTGCTTGGGAGCATTAGTATTTTTCATTTTCATTAAACATCAAATAAGCATGTGATAAACTATGAAATGATAGATTGTGGAGAAAAAAATATAAATGATACAAATGTTGGTAGAGCCATATCTTTTTTAACGGAGGTGCATAAACTAATTTTATTATTTGGAAGGGGCATAAATTGAATTTTTATATCATAAACATCAAGCAGCTATGATTTACTAACGTATAATAATTGTATATAAAATATATTAAAATTTTAGGGGACATGCGTCCCCTCATACCCCAGCCCCTCTTTAATATGTCTTTGGATAGAAAGACTTGCGTCCTATTGGTTATAAATCTCATTGCCAGTTTGATTTGCATAAAACTTTTAGAATGAAGGAAAAATACAACATCAGTAAAGGAAGGTGACTATTTGCAACTTGATTTCTTGGATTTGATGAAACAATAATTGCTTCTTGTATGTTGAAATTCATCCCCTTAAGCTAAGATGAGATATCCATGGAAAAAGTGCCACTTTAGCATTAATATACAAAGCTTCTTCATAAGTTTGTTAGGAGGTACTAGATTATTTATTTATTTATTTTTTGATATGTTGTTGTGAACTATGCTTGACTTTTATTGAAACCTTGTAGGCCATTTACTTTAATAATATGGATATTATGTTCTCACCACATAGTTATTCTGACAATTTTTGTGGCTATGACTTTTGGAACTGGTAGATTGGCTCAATTGTTTTTTTCTTTGCCAATTTATTTGTTTTCCACGTGTGCATTTTAATTTGCCATAATTTATTATTTATGTGGAATATAATCCTATATATTTGACAGCCCAATTGTTATTCAAGAGTGATCAGTGTTAATGGTGATGAACATATTATCATATTTGCAAAACGAGACATTAGCAAATGGGAGGAGCTAACATATGATTATAGGTAAGGAAAACTTCTTGCGCACTTTAATTTTCTTGTTCTCCCTCGTAGTTACTAAACTATTCTATTCATTGTTGCCTTTGATCTAGGTTCTTTTCAAAGGATGAGTTGGCATGCTATTGTGGCTTCCCAAGGTGTCGTGGTATTGTTAATGACATTGAAGAGCGAGTAGTAACGATTGAGGTTCCTAGATCAGATTTAATACAATGGGATGATGATTGAAAGTCAAACCGACATCCCCATGTATTTTCTGTTACAAATAGTTTACTTTATATCGAATTGAGATTGCTTCTTTTAAGTCCCATTATATTCATTTGTGATGCTTTGGCGGATAACTATCTTTTTCAATTCCAGAAATTTTCTTTCCCGTTTCCGTGCCCTTGAAGCAATCTAGCACTTTCTATATATTGTAGATGTAACTATATTTTCTTATATGCTTCTTTCAGCACTATGACCCGACATCTAACATATATGAAGACTATATCATTTAAGCAAGTGTATTTTTTCATTATTTGAGTTCACTTGTATGTCATTGCTCTTATTATGTTGAAGACGTTATAGTTCTCAAAGTTAAAGACTTGAAACGATATAATATGTTTTTAATATATGCCCAACATTTGTTCAAGTGGTGCAAATAAGTGTTTGAACATTGTGGTATCCAATAACTTGAAAAATTTTTATAAGAAAAAATGAAACACATAAAATATTGTGCTTGACTCATTGTCCTTGGAGCAAGTGTCCTGCACAAAAGGGCGACCCTCTTAATGCATTTAAGTCACAGGACAATCATTTTGAATCAAATTAGGCCCTAACGTGTTAAGATGCAGGGATAAATTCCTCACTAATTTTAAAGTTAAAGCCTAATACATAGTCTTAATAAACACCTTTTAAAACATCTTCAAAACTTTACCTAATCTTTTCAAGTCATATAGTTCAACCCATAGTCTTACTATTTTGTTTGCTAATGTCCCTATCACCTTTAAGGTTTATAAAAAGAGATAATTGTATGGTATTGAAGTACAATTCTCAATATTTTCCTTCTTTCAATTAGGTACAATAATGGAGATTATATAGGTGGTTCCTAACTTATGTAGTCATTGGAGGTTGGTGGTTACCTTAGTGGGTGTTATATTAAGATTTTTTTTTTGTTGGGTGATTGGCAACAATCACTGAGTTGGATGTTACGATCAGAAGCCATAGGCCTTTATAAGAAGAAATGACAATTATTCCAAGGGTTGATGACTGATGAGGTGATTCAACATAAAAGGTTATTGTTTTTTTTACCTCAGAGGGCATATGAGTGGTGAGATAATGGATGATAGTGAAAAGAGATGAAAGCAACACATTAATGAAGCTTAAGTTTCGAAGCTTGAATATGTACTATTGGTATTTAATATTTATCTTATATTAAATTATATAGTATCTTATGTAGTTATATTTTTTCTTGTTTTTTGAGTTTTGAGTTTTGTTGAATGTTGCCAAAGAAATTTCAAGAGAGAATGAAAGGGTGAAAGAAAAAGATAAGTGAATATAGTGATGAAAAATATTGAATTATATTTAATTTTTTTTATTTGTTTTTGAGCTAGAGGGAATATCTTTCTCTTGATGAGGCTGCGAGCAGGCAGTCATTGTGCAATCACTTTTTTTTTTGTTTCTTGTTTTTCTGGTGTTTGTTTGCAAATTAATTTTTTGGTCCTGTATTCATCTTTGCTATCACTTACATACTTTTCCCTAAAAGTTGCTTCCATTGTTGGGCTTTTGAGGTCTTGAGGGAAACGTGAGCAATGGTGTCCAAGGATGGTGAGATGAAGATTGGCAAGGTTTAAGAGTATGATTTCATGTTCTGGAAGAATACATAAGAGTAGTTAGACTAGATAAAGTTAAACCTCTCTCTCATTGAGCAAAACCACAACCAGAAGTAGAAGATTGAGACATGTATAAGAATTGGATGATGGAATTGCATTCAGTTGGCACATCTTAAAAATTTGAAATATATGACTTTTGGTTTATGTGAAGATTGAAAGTATAAAGAAATTTTGTTTCATCAAGTGAAAGTGAGCCTAAGAGTAAGAAATTAGAGCTTATGCACATTAATGATTGTTGGTCATCCTTGATGGCATCCTTTATTTGCTCATTGATTTTAATATATTCATTTATGACTCTGCTTGGAAGGTAAAAAGTTTTTTTTGGAAATAAATGACTTCTTTTCATGTTAAAAAATGAATAAATTAGAGGGAATGAGTTTGATGTGAAGATTATGCGCTTGAGATTAGATTACATGTGAGAAAATTACAACAAAAAGTTCAAAGAATTTTGTACAGTTGGTTCTATATGTATATAGAGGAAACTCAGATGACCCAATGTGAAATGAAGTACTGGAAGTTAACCTTATGCCCAATGTTTTTGGACTTTTCTTTTATAATTTGGAAATAAATCCGTCATCTATATTTGAAACTATGATTTTTGGTATCACATGCAATCGTACAATCTCATTCACTTATACTTTTGCTAATTTTTCAACATGATATGTTTGTTTGATCAACAATAATTTGACAAATTTAGTCAATCTTTTTATATTGATCTCAATAGCATCTCATCCTTGTTTTGTTTTAGACAAATCAATACCAAAATTCATTGCTATCTCCTCACATATCCATTATGATATTGGCAACAAAAGTAACTGTCAACTTTGTTTTTGATGTTCTACTTTAACTAATTTACATGTATAACATTCAGCCACAAATTCTGCAATACTTCACATCAATCCTGGCCATCAACTTATTTTCTTACGTTTCTGATATATTTTATTGCTTTCTGGATGAAGTGTATAGCAGACAAATGTAACTCTATGATTTGTTTTCTCAAATTATTAACATCTAGAACTTAAATTATGGCGTTGTATTTTAGCAAATCATCTCTACCTATTTTTTTTTCCTCTAAACTGCCTGACTTGACTTAATTTAAATTTTTTCTGAATAATAACACATCTGCCCGGTAACTCTGATTCTTCGTTTTAAAGTAGACCGAAATGGCAACTGATTTAGTAAAACATTCTCATTATTATAATTTACCATTGATAAAATTAGTTTTTCTCTATCTTTTATTTATTATTCCTGTTAAGTAAACAACCAATTTAAATTGCATGCAACTTTCATGGTTTTTGTATCAGCAATCATATTTATATTCTCTCAATCATCCGATCAAGGAAATTATATGTTTTGAAGAGAGAACAAATAATTATGATGGAAGGGATGAATCTCTCATGTAATAACTAAGACTTACAAGTCATAACTGAAAAAAAAATAAAGAAAATAATATTCGAATGACACGTCTCTACTGTTAGACTTAAGAGTCGCCACATTTTAAAACACCATTTAAAGCAAGGAAGCAAACTAGAGAGGCAAGGGCTAGAATAGGAGGTTGAGAAGAAGGAAGAACTGAATGAACTTACAAGCGGCTGCGATGCTAGAGGAAGCTTTGTGTCCTAGTTGATCAGAGAAGAAGAAGCCTCGAGTGGGAGAACAACGTCCCCTTACGTCGAAACCAAAGGAGAAATCTTTATGGATTTCCTCGGTGAAGGAGAAGGAAGGAGGCAATCTTGCGTGCTTCTCTTATCAAGGATTTGACAATTTTGTAGGAAGTTGACGCCTAGGGCTTCATGTGGGAAGAAGAAGAGAAGAGGAGGCGTGTTGAGCTTTAGTGCGTGGAGAAGAGAGGAGTTAAGTGACTCAAGTGTGAAGGAAAAATAAAAGGAGGCAACAACATCAATAGAAAGATATTTGGACAAAAGCAAGGATAGTTGGACTCATCAATCATGTTAGGATTTTGTTATTTACGTTAAAATTAATCTTTAAATGTAATCGAAGTTATAGATATTAAGTGCTATGTTTTAAATTAATTACAGGAATCCAAATAAAGACAGCAGGTTAAAGTACTTGAAAGAATCATTTTATAAGGTGAAGGTAAATAATTACTTTCTTCTTTGTTTTAAATTAATTTTTTATTTAGAAAGGAATTTCATTAGTGTCTTAATATACCCGCTTTTCTTATTATATGTATGTTGAAAATTAAAGGATCTTTGAACTGAAAATAAATGAAACTAGGGAGGATAAATGGTTGTTCATTGATTGTAAATGGATATAATGAAAAGGAAATGAAATATAAATAATTAAGCTAATTAGGATTTATCCTTTTATATTACTAGTTGGGGAAGCTATTATACCCCCGTGCATGAAAAAAGAAATAGAAATGATAAATGTGTATCTTCAGCTTTAAAATTTTAAGGATATCTACAATTATAAAATTTTGAGAGTACATATAGATATTAGTTTTTTAGGATACATTCAGGTATGACTGTGGCCCTGATATCACTTTTTAAAAAAGTTAAACAACTAAATGATTAAATTGAAACAAGAAGGATTAGTTTAAAATGAAATTTTATAGCTTGATTATTTTAAAAAATCACATTTTTTAGAATATAAATGCATAACACTTGCATATTAATTTAATGCATAATAATATTGTAATTGCTCACTGAGTGGTGGTAAACTAAATATTGAAATTAATTGTTTCTTTTAGACAAAATTCTAGATTTATATGTTTGATAGGAGAGAATTGTTTTAAAGAGGGGCTACTAATACTAGGTAATATATTGTTTATTATGGGCTAGCTTCTTATACTGTTATTTCCGAGTAATGTTGGACTGTTGCTGGTTAGATTACGATACTGTTTTATTTTCAGACTATATTATTGCTTTGGTTGAATTTGATTATTGTTTAGTGTACTTTATGATTTTTTAAGTGGCTCTTTTTGTTATTGGAAGCTAGGATGATTTATTGTAAAAAAAGAGAGAAATATAAATATCGTCTGACCACAGTTCTTGACGTGATTAATTCTAAGCTAGCTTGTGGTAAAAGTAGTATCAAAGCATTTATATTTGAGTCATGATAAAAAAGAACTACTAGGTTGATTAAATTAATTGATTGACAATATAAATAAAGTGTTAAATTGTGTCTAATTATATTTTTGATCTGTTTGTTCAGAAATATGGATAATCCATAAGAAGTTAGACAAAATAAGACTGAGACTGATACACCTCTGAATATCTCAGTAAACACGATGAATGGGATGATTAAGAACTCACAATTTCAAGCTAACTTTAGTAGGGGAGGCTAGATGAACAAATATTTGATGTTGTTTTTGAATATTAGACCACCTCTCTTTTGAGAAGATTATAGATGTGTTGTATTGTCCACTAGAAATGAAGGTTACACTTGCCATATTTGCATTTGAGGTATATGTTAAAAGATTGTAGCAAGGATAGTTGCAAGAGATGTTTGGAGATAGAACCAATCATTTGGTGCAGTGGGATGAGTTTGTGGCAACCTTTAAAAACTGGTTCGTATCAATGTCAAGCAGAAGAAAAATGCAGGGCAAATTTTTTAGGCTAGTGCAGGGTATCGTTCGATCCTGCAGTAAGAGTTAGAGTTTACTACGCTTTCGAGGTATGCACCTTAGTTGGTTTCAAATGCTGAGAAGTGTCATAGGATTTTGTCTAGGCTAAAGGATATGATTAGGTAGCCACTAATTCCTTTTGGGATTGAGGATTACTTTATTTTGATGGAGAGGGTCAGGGGATTGAGTTATATTTACAGGCTACCCAAGGATTTTCAAAAGAGGAGGAATTTAGAGGGATCTAAATTTTATCAGAACTCTCAAGGCAGACAGTCCTTCCATTCATGAATTATGCATGCTAAACATGCCTTATCCAGCAGTGTTGGCAGCAAGATTGAAGTTGGGAAGTATGACAAGTGTGGAAGGTTTCATAAAGGTGAATATCTTTCTGGATCCAACACTTATTTTTGGTGCCAACAATCAAGATATATGCCAAGGAATTGCCCTAGCTTGGGAAGGAGGGCTCCAACAGATTTTAAGGGTGGTGCTACACCATCTCAAAGAAATTTTGAAAAGTTTAGGGCAACTAAGTCCGCGGGATCAATGCCAATCCAAGGTCAGACCTAGAATGTTCAACCAATGATTTTTGCATTTTCACAATAAGCTATGGAATGCCTTGAAGTTATCACATGTACCATATATCTTTAAAATATGCCAATAAGAATATGGTTTGATACATGAGTACCACATTCATTTATAGTTGAAAATTGGTTAAAGTGGTGCAATTGAATAACACTTTAATGTTTGTAATATTATCTGTTAGAATGCTAAATGTTACTTCTATGGAGATTAATCAATTGTATAGGGTGAGGCTAATTATTGATCGAAAAGGATTTTGCTGCACAACTGATTGTATTAACCTTGGTGGGGTTTTAACAAACTTAGATATGAATTAATTGTTTAAAAATTGTCATAATTGGTTGCAATAAAAAGACTGTCCAAATAAATAAACCTGAGGAAATAGAAGTCAAAATTAGAGTTTTCTAAGTCTGACTAATTATTTTAGGAGGTTTGTAGAAGGATCCTCTTTAATAGCTATGCCTTTATCCATGTTAACACAAAAATCCATAAAATTTGATTGGACTGATTGTTGTGATTAGGTTTTTTCAGAAGTTGAAATTTTACTTGATGAATGCTCCTGTGTTTTTCTTCAGCGTCAGATGGGTTTCAGATTTTCAGTGATACATCTTTGAAGGGTTTGAATTATGTACTTATGCAAACTTGGAAGACAATTGACGAATCATGAAAATAACTATCCTACCCATGACTTGGAGCAGTTGCAGTTATATTTGCACTTAAGATTTGGAGACACTACTTATGTGGAGTTAGATACGAGATATTTATCGTTCACAAGAGTTTGAAGTACATCTTTACTCAGAAAAAGTTGAATTTTAGATGGAGGATATATCTAAAATTCATTAAAAACTATGACTTAGATATACAATATCACTGGGAAAAGACAAATATGGTGGTAGAAGCACCGAGTATGAAAAATTTAGGTAATTTGAACTGCTTATTCAATCAACGAGAGCGGTTAATTAAGGATTTGGAGAGGCCGAAGCTATATATGATCAGTTACGGTGATGACAATTTGGCTCAATTGAATCAGTTTTTCGTTTGGTCCACTTTAAATGCCAAAATCAAAGACTCACTGGCTATGTATATCACTGTTTAGACGATTTTAAATCAAGGTTGGAAATTTGGAGAAATACATATTAGATATGAAATGATTGTTCAGATATAAAGATATGATTTATGTTTCAGATGATGATAGTTTGAGAAGAGAAATTCTATAAGAGGCACACTTATTTGGCTATACCATTCACCCAGAGAGCATCAAATTGTACTAAGAGCTTAAATAAATATTTTGATGGATAGGATTGAAGAGAAGTGCCGCACAATTTGGGCCAAAGAGTTTTATATATTAGCTAGTGGAGCCAACATCAACATCCGAGAGATCAATTACAACATTTACCTATTCGAGAGTAAAATGGGAGGAGATTGGTATGCACTTTGTGATTGGATTGCTTGGGTTATGACAGTGCCATGATGTTTTTTGGATAATTGTTGATAGATTGACTAAGCTACCCATTTCTTGCCCATTAGAAAAACAAGTCTTAGCCAAATTATATATTGCTTAAATTATAATATTGTATAGTGTGTCAAATTCTATTGTTTCAGATAGAGATGACATAATTACTTCCAAATTGTGGAAGAAGATTCACGAGGCTGTGGGCACAAGATTGATTTTTAGTACAAATTTTCTTCTCAGAAAGGACTATTCAGACTTTGGAGGATCTATTAAGGATATATGTCATTGAGTTTAGTGGAGCATGAGAATAAAAAATAACCTTGATAGAATTTGCTTACAATAATAAATTATCAGGCCAAGTGTTGGGAGCTTCAAATGGAGCTTTGTATGGAAGACAGTGCATGTCACCTTTATGTTGGGTTGAAGTATATGAAAGAAAGGTCATTGGAGCTGAATTGATTGATGATGCTAGTGAATATTAGATTGATCAGAGACATATCAAGGACAATACATGATTGTCAGATAAAATATTATAATGCTAAGCACAAACCTGTTGAATTTGAAGTTGGAGAGTTTATTTTTATTAAAATTATTTGAAGGGTGGGCAAAGTTTTGGAAAGATAGAAAATTTGTGCTCCAGATATGTAGATTTATATAAGATTTTGGAGAGGATTAGACAGACAGCTTATAAATTAGGTCTATCAGCTCATATGCAAGGAGTACATATTATTTTTCATATATTTTTACTTACATATATAAAGGAACTGGAGAGGATATTAGACTTTGAAATAAAAAAAACGACGGAGCAGGGAGATTCCTTTTGTAAAAATCCTATGGAGGTATGTGTTAGAAAAAAAATGCAACTTGAGATAAAGCCTTAGATATATAGAGAAGATATCCACAACTATTTTCATTTGAAATGTGTTTGTTTATAATTATTTCAAATTTTGAGGATGTCATTTTATAAGGAGGAGAGATTGTAATAACTTAGACTTAAGAGTCATATTTGAAAAGAAAAATAAAGATAGTAACAATAATCAAATGACACATCTCTATTGTACTATTAGACTTAAGAGTCGTATGCCCCATTTCAAAACAACATTATAAGCAAGGAAGCAATCCAGAGAGGCAAGAGCGAGAACATAAGACAGAGAAGAAGGAAGACTGAAGGAACTTACAAGTGATTGCGATGCGAGAGGAGGAAGCATAGTGCATTAGTTGATCAAAGAAAAAGATGCCTCGACCGGGAGAAAAGTGACCCCTTGTGTCGAATCGAAGGAGAAGAAGTCTTTATGGTCTCCATGCGAAGGAGAAGGAAGGAGGCATTCTCGCTTGCTTCTCTTACCAAGAATTCAACGCTCTTGTAGGAAGTCGAAACCGAGGATTTAGTGCGGGAAGAAGACAGAAGAGGTGGCGAGGCTGAGTCCTTGTGTGTGGAGAAGAGAGGACTCGAGTGGGCTCCGGTGCGAAGGGAATAATAAAAGGTGGCGGCTTGTGTGGGAGAAGTCGAGCCTTCGTGCTAGAAAGGGAGCTCATGTGTTTGTGAGTAGGGACAACCGCCCAGAGTTTTAAGGTTAGTATTTATTTTGGTATTTTCAGTCAATTGAAATATCAATTATTATTTATTCACGTATGTTTTACTACTAATTAAAGCTAGAAAGATGCAATAGAAGGATATTTGGATCGGAAGGCAATGATAGTTAGACTCATTAAATTTTTGAGGGTGCATACAGTTATAATTTTTTGGATATCTTCGGGTACGATGATGATACTGATATGACTTCTTAAAAAGGTTAAAATGATAAATACTTTAATTGAAACTTGAATGGTTAATTTAAAATGAAAGCTTACACTTTGATTAATGAATGAGTCATATTTTTTTGGGACATTCATGCATATCATTTGCATATTAATTTAATGCATGATATAATTATAATTGCACACTAAGTGGGGGTGAATTTATTGTTGAAATTAATTGTTTCTCTCAGGGAATACTCTAGATTGATATTTTTGATAGGAGAGTGTTGGTTTATAAGAGGAAAACTGCTAATACTCAGTAGTATATTGTTTGTTATTGTTCTAGTTTCTTATACAGTTATTTTTGAGTAATTTTGGACTGTTGTTGGTTGGAATACACACTATTTTATTTTCAGGCTATATTGTTGTTTTGGTAAAATTTGATTTTTGTTTTGTGTACTTTGTAATTTTCTTTAGTGACTCTTTTTATTATTGGAAGCTATGATTGATTATTGTTAAAAAAAGAAGAGGTTAATACCGTCCGACTGCAGTTACTGACTTAGTTAATTCTAAGCTATTAGATTGGACCCTGACACCCCCCATGCTTGATCTTCATTTATCAAAAGTTGATGTGCCAAGCGACCAACGTGTAATAGATAGACAGTTCCATCTTATATAAATTACATTGTTATTATGTTATAAAATAATTTATATTAGTGTTTAACAATCCAAGTAAGCTTTAAAGATATCACCAAACTGCTAATTTTCGATGTTTTTCAAGATAATTGTAAGATACCAAAATTTACTTGTATATGTAATATGCATATGCATTGTCATATGATTCTGAACAAAATATTTATCTTATTAAGCTGCACAATTCTATGATTCCAACAAATCCCGGAATAACACATTTGAACGAAGTATTTAAAGCTACACTAGAAATCTATCATATTTACAAAAATATAATTGATTATGCTCTAATTCACCAGTAGGCTTTTAGACTGGATCCTGACACCCCCGTGCTTGATCTTCATTTATCAAAATTTATTGTGCCAAGCGACAAACTTGTAATACATAGACAGTTCCATCTTATATAAATTACATATTATCATTTTATAAAATAATTTATATTAGTGTTTAACAATCCAAGTAAGCTTCAAAGATATGAGCAAACTGCTAATTTTCGATGTTTTTCAAGATAATTGGAAGATACTAAAATTTACATTTATATGTAATATGCATATGCATTGTCATATGATCCTGAACAAAATATTTATCTTATTAAGCTGCACAATTCTATGATTCCAGGAATAACACATTTGAACGAAGTATTTAAAGCTACACTACACATCTATCATCTTTACAAAAATATAATTGATTATGCTCCATGTCAATGGTGTAAACGTAATTCACCTCTAGGCAATGCAACCTTACTTGGTACTGTGGGGCAGCAATTATGCTTGTATTGTTTATGATAGAAATGCTAATTATAAATGTATGGATGCATTGGCAACCTTATCTAGTATCATGAGTGGAAATTAATTTCTTGACATGCACATACATATATTGTTTTTATTGAGTACTCTTTTCATGCTAGCACTTCATTTTTAGGAGTTTAGATTTGCATTTTGTAATCATGACAGTAATATAACATTGAATTCTTAGGCATAATGATAGCATTGATTTTACAGTCTAATACCTAGCAATGGAATTATATTTGTAAGCATGATTCAAACTATCAAATGAATTGGAATTTTGATTGTATGAATAACATGATCTTTAAAATCGAAGTTATAATGATAGCATGATTTTGGGGTCATATACATAGCACTGGCACAAAATTTATAAATGTAATCATAGCAACTAAGAATCATTTAGAATCAAGGTTGTTTTATAGATTGAACTGGAGTACATAATAATATTAGTTGCATGACATTTGAAAATCATAAACAATACATAGAGTGATTATAACCTTTTTTGGGAACTCTTATAATTATGTTGCACACATGAAATTTTTATGACACTGGGATAAATTTTTGTGAAGTATCAGTCGAATTAATAGTTTTTTGTTTGTCTTTTTGTGCAAACTGAACATTTGGTGAACATGGTTTCAATAAACTAGTGTAATATGATGGAATAGATCTAGGAATGCAAGTATTACTGTCAAATGGAAATACAAATAATGACTTTCAGTGAATTGGTTCATTAAGCTCAACATTAAGTCATCCTTGATCTATTTCAATAGAGCCAACAAAATGCACGCCACATATGTGCATGTACACAATCAATTTACATCATTTTTTTTATTAATGATCTAACTAATATTGGTATTAAACAATCTATTCTTTAAATCAATGGATGTGATTAACATTCCCCATATAACTCAAGCTCTTCAACATGATATGGTTTGGATATTATATAAAACATGATGTACGATTGTTATCTTGCCAAATGTGGTTCCAAGTATGTATGATGTGTAGGAATGCATAGATAATTACCAATCTACCAAATATTTACTTGCGCATTTTTAATGGATATCTTGTTCATAAAGAAGTGAATACTGTGGGATAAAATAACAAACACTTTTAAACAAGTAGCAAAAGACTTATGGAGAATCAAAAGAAAAAGTTTCTATAAATAAAATTAATTGATGGTGGAATAATAATATGCAAGAAAAGATAAAAATATAAGAAGATATGTTATAAAAATTAGTTTAAATGTAAAGCTTAGAGGACTGAGAAAAATTTCAAACGACTCGTAGGGAGTCTAAAAAAACAATCTGTGACGCTAAAAATTCTGCTTTTAGTGATCTTTATAACATATTAGACACTAAAAAGGGTGAAAAATATATGTATAAACTAGTCAAATAAAGAGAAAAGAAAATTAAAGATTTAACTCAAGTAAAGTGTATTAAAGTTGAAAATCAAAAGGTGCTTTTCTTAGAAAATGATATTCAACATAGGTGAGTGAGTTATTTTTATAAATTTTTTTAATAAAGTTACTGAAAATACGATCGACTTTAGTGATCTTAATATCGCTAATGATAATAAAACGTTCATTTTTATCACCATATTAGTAAAAAAAGAAGTTGAGGAGGCTTTAAAGAAAACCAATGGCGGACATTTTGTAGGACTCGATGATATCCCATTTGAAGTGTGGAAATTTTTAGGAGATTTGGGAATTTCTTGGCTTACTAAACTTTTTAATATTATTTTAAAAACTAAAAAGATGTTTGGGGATCGGAGAAAGAGTGTTTTGGTCCCCATTTTTAAGAATAAAGGTGATGCAAAAGAGTGTGCAAATTATAGAGGAATTAATTTGATGTGTCATACTTTAAAATTATGGGAGAGGGTAATTGAATATAGGTTAAGACATATTATAAAGATATCTCATAATCAATTTGAATTTCTGCCAGACAGGTCTACCATGGAAGCTATACATTTATTGAGAGGTTTGATGGAGAAGTTCAGAGATAATAGGAGGATCTACATTTGTTTTTTATTGATTTAGCAAAAACTTACGATAAAGTTCCAAGAGATATCCTTTGGAGAGTTCTTGAGAAGAATAGTGTTGATATGACTTATATTCAAGTCATTAACGATATGTATACTAGAGCTGTTACTTATTTTCGAACTGAAAGAAGATTGACCAATTATTTTCCTATTTCTGTTGGATTACGTCAAGGATCGACTTTAAACTTTAAGCCCATATCTTTTTGCTTTAGTTATGGATGGTCTTATTGGTCATTTACAGGAGGATGTACCTTGGTTTATGTTTTTGTTGATTCCTTCTCGTGGATAAGATGAGAGAAAAAGCCTGAATTATGGAGGTCTATCTTGGAGTCTAAAGGCCTTCATTTGAGTAGAACTAAAATTGAATACATGGAATGTAATTTTTGTAGTAGTAGCTCTAGTGATAGAAGTGTAACTTTGGGTGATCAAATTATTAAAAGATGTAAACGATTTAGATAGCTCGGGTTTGTTGTTCAAAGCGATGGTGATATAGATGGAGATGTTTATAGTAGAATTCAAGTTGGTTGGTGGAAGTGGAGGAATGCTTTGGGCCTTTTGTTTGATAGAAAAGTACTGCTTAGACTGAATGAAAAATTTTATAAGCTGGCGGTGAGACCTGCAATGCTCTATGACGCTGAATGTTGGCCTTTTAAAGAGAAGCATAATACTAAGTTAAGTGTTGCCGAGATGAGAATGATTAGATGGATGGGTGGCTTTACACTTAAAGACAATCAGAAATAAATATCTTCGTGATAGGGTTGGTGTGTAGCTCCATTGACGGACAAAATTAGAGAGAGTCATCTTAATTGGTTTGGTCTCACTAAACGTTGACCTTCTGATGATCCGATTAGGAGAGTAGATGTTTAGATTCGACTTATGCTAAGAAAGACAGAGGTAGACCTAGGAAGACTTGAGCTTATTGTATAAAAATGATCTTAATTTATTAGAACTAAATGAAAATATGACACTAAATACGACACAATGGAGAAAAAGAATTCATGTGGCCGACCCCACGTAGTGGGATTAAGACTTTGTTGTTGTTGTTGTTGAAGTCGTGGCACACCATGTCACACCCCAACTTCTCCCCCCTTACGTGTCAGTTAAAATGTGATATATACGAATAATTCGGTCAAAATAAATTCTCATCAGAACTCATCCTGACTTGTAGTAATTAAGACCTAGTGGGTGATGAACTAGTTTAACTAAATCACTGTAAATATTCTTGATAGATTTCATTTCATAATTCATTCACATTTACATATAATTTGAAACTTAAAATTCTTATCATCAATATGTGTGTGTGTGTGCTTGCACACAATTGCTAAATTCATCATAATAGAAATTAATAACCCAAAAGTCTATACAAGCTCAAAAAATTATGAAATATAAAAACTATACAAGTCACACATGACTACTCACCTGAGTGCTCTTTACTCCTTGGAAGACAACATTGTAGAGTGAGCAATGATGAGCTCAGTGAAATAATCGAAACTAAAATAAAATTAAATAGACAAAAAAAAATAATTTGTTCTTATTTATAACTATACATGTCCACATACAAATCACGATATACTAGAATCTTATAGAACATGTACTGAAAGATTCATGATTGTTGTATTCATGTAATTTATTTATTTATGTTTAGTCATAAACATGATCACAAGAGTCGTCAATCTAATCATACGAATGTCACTTGTAATTTTATAAGCCTTAACTATTCTCATGTCATGTCATTAAGTCGTTACCCAACTCATAAGCTATATTTGCTATTGATTAAAGTTGACCCCCAATATAGAAGTTATCAATAGCCCCCTCTGGTACCAACGACTCTTTACATTTCGTTGCCTTTTGATCCCACAAGTTCCTGAAGTTTTGTCACCGTCTGAATTCCAAGAGTCTGGAATCCCACCGTTTTCTATTTTCATACTTGCAAGTATTCTTGTAATAACTTACCTAATGTCACTTGTGATATTTGTTAAAGCATAATTCATGTAACAAACATTCATTCAAAACATTTTATATGCTATATGCATGAGTCATAACAAATTAATACTTGCATGAACATATTCATCAGATTCATAACATAGTAAAATTACATGTATTGTATGACATTCATTCGAAGCCTTTTATATGTTATATGCATGAGTCATAACAAATTAATACTTGCATAAATATATTCATCAGATTCATAGCATAGTAAAATTACATGTATTGTATGGGGCAATTAACTTGCATTCATACAGTCAATACATGTATTCATCCACAAAATGCGAGAAATTTTAAATGTATGTGTCAAACATTGAATCGCCAAATGTCTTACATTGAATTATTTTTCTTAAGTCAGCACAATATTATTGGATCTAAATTGACAGAGCAGCCTAAGACAAGTTCTCTTATGTTCATCTTGAGCTCGCAGCCTAGTGTAGACAACCTAGAAATCGTAAACATATAAGGATTTCTTGACATCTTAGCTTAACTTGTGATTTAACTAAACATTTATGATTTCTTACCTGGCTTCTTTGCATTTGCTCTTCTCCATTGCTGTATACTTCTTTCTTCGTCCTCTTATCTCCTTAATCCTCCCTTTTTTCACTGATTTCCTGTTAGTTTATCCTACAAAAGCCCACAAACCAATTTCGTCACTTCCGACACAAGTTTTTCTTATGATGCGACTATCGGAAATGCAAAAAATGCTCTATTATGTCAAAATGAAAATTTTAGGAAAAGGAATATCACAATTAGTGTGAAAAAGGGTTTTCTAGTCATCGCTTTCATCTCAGAGCCTTGGATTGTGGACCATGGCTCTCAGTCCCACCGCTCGTCTCGTCTGTGTTCATGCCTGCTGCAGGGATTGATCGCAGGAGCTTCACGAGTGGAGAGGAATCATGAGGAACTGAAGGAAGGTGCCACACTTTAGATATCTCCTTTAATCTCAGCCGTTCAGTTGGATTAAGCCGTTCATGCTGAATAAGGTACAACTACAGGATTGCTACATTACCACAACGAGGTTAGGAAGATTGATTAAGGTTTAATTAAGTTTAATTAAACTTATAACTTTATAATTCTATATCTTCCCAACTATTAAAAATTCAATCATAATGCTATATATTCAATTGATCATTTTAATGGGTATAATTTTATAAAATTGATTTGATTAAATTTGAGGGATGCAAAATTTGATGTATATTTTAAAGCTCCAAAATTTTACCCAGTTTTTTAAATTTTAGGTGTTAGAACTCTCCCCGTCATAAAAATTGTCACCGAAATTTCTGAGTGTACTAGAATAAAGGGATATTTCTATCACGTTTCTTCTTCTTTTTCCTATGTGGCTTCTTTTTTAGGCCTATGTTTCCTCTTTATCTTGACAAAAGGAATTGGTCTCTTTCTCAACTTCTTAACAAAAGTTTTTAAAATGCTTTCAAGCTCTTCAATATAAGTTAAATTTTTTACATACTTCAATGTCTTCATGTGAAATCCTCTTATATGAAGTTGTAACACATTTTCTCAGCATTGAGATGCGAAACACATTATGAATATATGATATATCAGGAGTTAAAGCTCGTTTATAAGTAACGGGACCGATAATTTCAAAAAGACCAATGTACCTTAGACTCAAATTGCTTCCTTGACCAAATCTAACTTTATCTTTTATTGGCTTGACATTTCAAAATACAAAATCACCAATTCAACTTCTACTAGTTTGTGCCTTGCATCATGGTATTTCTGCTTTTGAACTTGAGCAGATTTCAATGTCACTGATTAACAAAACCTACAAGCTTTAACACAACTTAATGGAGTTCTGCACTTCGTGTCATATTTTACTTCACAAGGAGTCATTTTATTACTGGACTTATAATTGTTAATGTAGGCGAATCTAATCATTGAAATGTATCTTCCCAACTACCTCCAAAGTCAAGAACATAAAGACTTAATAGGTCTTCTAATACTTGAATTATTTTTTCTTATTGCCTGTCGATTTGTGGATGAAATGTCGTGTTATAATACAACTGCATACCCAAACTTTATTACATGTCTTTTCGCAACCTGGATGTGAATCTTCTTTCTCTGTCAGAGATATTAACTTTTGGAATACCGTGCAATATGATGATTTTTTTTGATATTTAATCTTGCCAACTTTTCAATTGAATCTGTTTGTCTGATTAGTAAGAAATGAGATGATTTTGTTAGCATGTCAATAATGACCCAAATATTATCGTGACTCTGCATGGATTGGGGAATACCCATAACAAAATCCATAGCAATTTCTTCTTATTGCTATCTAGGTATAGACAATGATTGTAGCAATTTGCTTGATCTTTGATGCGCAGGCTTTACAGTCTCACAAACTTGACATTTAGAAACTTATTTAGCAATATCCTTCTTCATACCTGGCCATATCCTTCTTCATACCTGGCCACTAGGAGATTAATTTCAAGTCTTTGTTCATATTAGTACTGCATGTTTGAATCGTATAACCTGAATGATGAGATTCATGTAGAATTTTCTTTCTCCAATCAGAATCACTATGTGCCCATAATTGCAGTTTGTTTTTGATAACACCATTTTCATCAACAATCATATTCGACCTCTTTCTCGCTGAAATTATTTCAGAAGTTTCAAATATTCACTATTATTTTTTTGAGCTGCCCTGATTCTATCTATTAAAGTTAATTGCACTATCAATTGATGGAAATACTTACTATCTTCTGGCTTCAGACTTCCAACTGCAATGCATCTATTTCTTTAACTAATTCTAGCTCATGAGTAATAATTTAGCTTGCACTACATGTGGATTTGCGCCTCAAAACATCAACAACTACATTTGCTTGGCCAAGACAATACTGTATAATCCTGATCATTGTCCTTGATTAGCTGTAGCCATCTTCGTTACCTCAAATTTAGCTTTTGTGTGAAAATGTACTTCAAATTCTGATGATTTGTGCATACTTCACACCATATAAGTTATGCCACAAAATTTTGTCAACGAACACTACAACAACTAACTCTAGTCATGTTTTAGATAATTCATTTCATGTGGCTTCAATTGTCTGAATGCATAAGCTATTATCCTTTTATTTTGCAATAGAACACAATCCAAGCCTTTTAATGACGCGTCGCTGTAATTTTGAAATCTTTATATTCTTGATGGAATCACCAATACTGGAGTAGTAGCCAATTTTTTTCAACTCTTGAAAACTATGCTCACATTTTGCATTCAACGCAAATTGAACGTCTTTCCACATCAGCTTGGACAATGACATAGCTATCTATGAAAAATTTTTAACAAACCTTTTGCGATATCCAACCAAATTAAGAAAACTGTGTGCCTCAGTAACGTTTTTTGGTGGTCATTCAAAAAATGCTTTTACGTTTTGAGAATCTATTGATATTTCTTGGTCACTGATAATATGTCATAAGATTGAAATACCTTGCATCCAAAATTTACATTTTGTTAACTTTGCATGTAGTTGATTTTGTACCAACAGCTCCAATACTATTTTGTGATGCTTGACACGATCATCAGTTATTGAATATATCAGAATATTATTCATAAAGATAATGACAAATTGATCCACACAAGGCTTAAATTTAAATATTTGATTCATCTTGTCCATAAATACAGCAAGAGTATTTGTTAAGCCAAAAGATATACCTAAGAATTCGTAATGACCATACCTGACCCCAAAATTTGTCTTAATTTTTTTTGTCTCCTTCACTCTGACTCGATGCTATTTCGATCTCAGATCAATTCTGGAAATTACAGTAGTACCTTCTACCTGATCAAATGTATCACCGGTTTTGGACAAAGGATATTAGTTCTTGATTGTCACATTCTTTTGCTCTCTATAATCAATACATAACTGCATAGATCTTTCTTTTTTTTCTTGAAAAATAATATTGGACCGCTTCAAGGTAAATTGCTTGGTCTTATAAAACACTTATCTATCAGTTCTTGAAATTGACATTATCAATTCTTGCAATTCCTTCGGAGCCATCTTATAAGGAGACCTGATAATTGCATACGTCCCTGGTTGCACATCAATGCTAAACTTAACTTTTCGTTCAGGCGGTAGCCTTGACAATTCTCCAAGAAATACATCACAAAATTCTGCAACAACCGAATATTTTTCAGTTCCGTACACATTTACTCAACACTTTTAATTTGGTCAGAAATACTAATTCATATATTTGCAAGTACTTTTCAACTTTCACTGCACTAGTCAGAGAAGATTGTGCATTTCGATCGCAAAAGAAGTAAAAAAACTTCTCGGCAGGTAAATTATATTTCACCCTTGTTTTTCAACATTCGATTGTAGCAAAATGTTCAATCAACCAATCCATTCCCAATATGACATTGAATGGCTGGATTATTATTATAATTAATTATGCTTGCAACTTCTTATTTTGAATGTTAACATGCACTACACATATTTTGTTTTTATAAAAGCCACTTCCCTTTTCGGTGGATAGGTATCCTTTCGATTCAACATCAGCCTGACACTGTTCTATTCGTTTCAGATGCATCACATTTTTCATTTATGACTCTTTAGCTTTTTGAGGGGTAATCACAAAAACTTGGGCTTTTACTGGTTGCTTAATTGTACGATGAAGTTCCTCCCTTTGCTTGCATTGAAGGCTTTACCAAAAATTGAGTTTTTCTGGATTGACAACCTTCCAAAATTTTGTGAGTTCTCTCTGTCCTTGAGATGTTAGCGATATTTTCGATAATAACCCAAAAATTGAGTTTTTCTGGATTGACAGTCTCTTTTATTTTTCTGCCGTCAATTTATTTGCAGATGCCCTGGTCCCACATTTGTAGCCAATAAAAAATTATCTAAAATGTCTTTTTTCACATTTTTCACAAACTGATTTTTCTGAATGGGGCTGCTTTTGCTTTCTGATTTAATTTCTTTCTTTGGAAACCCTTTTTCCTTTTTAAAATCTTTTCTTTTGCTTGTTTGAGGTTGCCATCGCTGACCAAAAATGTTTTGCTCGTTTTCAATTTGGCTGGCTCTTTCAAATATCATTGTGAATTCACTGATTTCAAATGACACTAACATCAACCTGAACTAATCTTTGAGCCTGTGTAAAAATCTGTGACTTTTTTCTTTCTGAGTACTGATATAATGTGGCACATATCTGGAAAGCGAAGTAAATTCGGTCTCATATTGCATAATTGATATGAACCTCTGAGTCGAATTGAAGAATTCATCTTGCAGTGCTAATCTAGCTGAAAGAGAAATAACCTAATCTTAGAAAAATTTAACAAAATCATGCCACTAAATTTTTAAAAGAGGCACCGATTGAAGTTTCTCTCTGTTGCGCTTGCCACCACCTCTCTGCCTCGCCTTCTAGCATTTGTGTCTAGCAACACTCCTATTTTTCAGTCAAATCATACCATCCAGAATCATTCTAGTATTTAATGGCCAATTTTTCAACTACCATCAAGTCACTTGCACCCTTGAATGCAGATGGTTTGAATGCTTGAAAGAACTTTAAGTGCCGACTAACTTATGCCACATATTTAGATCTGGGCCCTGTACTAGTGGATGATCTCTCAATAACAGATATTTTGCAACCGCTTGTGATATCACTTGCAAAATGCCCTGTAAATTAGTTGCTCTAATTTCTTCATTTGCTCTGTTTTGATTATCATTTCTATTCAATATATTTTCAGCTCTAGCTTCCTGTTTTACAATTGGCCAAATAGGAGAATAGCCCTCAGTACTTTCTGATTTATTCATCTATATTGGCAAATTATATTATTTAAATGCAATGTATTATATAATAACAATATCGTGCATGCATGAAATCTTATGTCTATGGATTACCCATCCTAGATCCACCAACCTATAACTTCGTATAATTCAATTCATATTTGATCTCATTCTTATACGTTTTCATCATTCTTTTCATCTGCTAACCATACTCTGATACCACTTTCTATCACACTCCAATTAGCCCCTTATGGTTCGACCGATGTCTAACGAAAGCGAATAGTTTGGCTAAATTATATTTTTATAAGCACTAGTTTTGACTTGCAAAATTCAGACCCGGTGAGTGATAAATTAGTTTAACTAAATCGCTACAAACATATTTGATAAATTTTATTCACATTCACATATAATTAGAGGCGTGGAATTCATATCATGAATATATATAATAAAGTACGTACCCATATATCTGTACAGACAATTTAAATTTTGAAATGCAAAAGCTGTACAAACACACATAACTATTTGCCCTAGTGCTCTTACCTCTTTCTGAAAGACAACAATGTTTAGTGAGCAACAATGATCTTAGTAAAATAATCGAGGCTAAAATATGATTTTAAAGACTGAATAGAAATAATATGCATGCTCATGTATTTGTGCAAATCCACAAACAAGTCACAACAACATATTAGAATCGTATGAAACATTCAAAAGAAAAGTAGGTAATAAAATAAATTTTAATTTTTGGATACATGTAATTCATTCGTCCATGTATAGTCATAAATATGTTCATAAGAGTCAACCATCTAATAATAGGTTATTAACCTATTAATGTCATGTTATTTGGTTGTCATTCAACCTACATTAGCTATTGACAAAGGTTACCCCTCCACTTAACATAGTAGTTGTCAATATCCTCTCTGGTACCAACAGTTTCCTAAATTTATTGTCTTCTGTTTCCACAAATTTCTGAGGTTTCGTCATCGTCTGAATACCAAGAGTCAGTAATTTCACAGTTCCGTATAACCCATACTTGCAATTATTCATATAATAGTTTACCTATAACATCACTGGTGACATTTTTAAAATTTTAATTCCTGTAACTGCCTTTCATCATAAACATTTCATATATCATATGCATGAGTCAGAACAAATGAATACCTGCAGAGAGTGATTTTATAAACTTATTCATCAGATTCATATCATAATGAAATTACATGTTTCGTAAGGGGCAATTAATTTGCATTCATATAGTCAAATGCCAATATACATTTACAATATGCAAAACATTCTATATGCAGGTGGCAAATATGGAATCACATGAAAATCTACCAAAAACTAATTTTCTTAAATTTTTACATGTCACCTAAATTGATGGAACCGCCTTACGACGAGTTTCCTCAATCTCGCTTCGAGTTTATCCCCTAGTATAAAGAATTTTGAAGTCGCAAACATATAAATATTTCATGAAATTTTATCTTAACTTGTTATTTAACCCAAAACATAACTTATTTATGATTCTCACTTTAAATAAGTTTATTTGCATAACCAACTCTTCTCTGTTATTTGCTTTTTCTCCTTCTCTCTTCCTCCCATCACCTTAATCCTCCCTTTTCATTGCTGGTTTCTTGCTAATTTCCTTCACAGAAGCCCACAAATCACTTTCGTCGCTTTCGACATAAGTTCGTCTTTTGTTACAACTACCGAAACGAAAAAAAATGCACCGATTCGTGTCATATGTCAAAATGGAAAATTAAGGAAAAGAAAGTCACGATTAGAGTGAAAGAGGGTTTCCCGCTCATTTTGTTCTGGAGCCTCGGATTATTGCCTGTGGCTCTCAGACCTGCTGTTCGTCCTATCTGTGTTCGCGCCTGCTGCATTAGTCGATCACAGGAGCTTCATGGGTGGAGAGGAATCAGGAGAAAATAAAGTATAGTGCGACACTTAAGGTGATCCTTTTTAATCTTAGTCGTTATGTGGGATTTAATAGTTGCATGATGAGTAAGGTGTGGCTATAAGATTGTTATAGTGCCAAATGAGTTTAGGAATATTAATTATGGTTTAATTAAGTTTAATTAAACTTATTAACTTTATAATTCTGTATCTTTCCAACCATTAAACATTCAAGCATAGTGTTATATATGAAATTGCTTATTTTTGCTGGCATTATTTTATAAAATTGATCAGATTGAATTCTTAGGGATGTGGAATTTAGTGCACATTTTAAAATTGCCAAAATTTTAGCTTGTTTTCAAAATTTAGGTGTTACACACCATTTTAAATTTCATGTTTTGGGTGAATTTCAAATGTAGGAAAAACATGAGTTTTGAGATATTTCTAATACCAGAACAAGGTGGAACTCAACGGAAACACACAAAAGTAAACATTTATTAATATTGAGTTAGGCTACAACCTAACAAAAACATAAAGGGAAAACACATAACGAACAATTCTTTGTTTAGGGTCGAAAGAAAAGATCTGAGGGCAGAGTTACACTGTCATTTAAGAGGTCGACAGGGGGAATAGGACGAAAGGGAAGTGACTGGACAGCTGGATCTGTTGCAGGAAAGTGGTGGCTATTGTCAGGATGAAGGCAGGGGAGTGGAACACAAGGTTATGTTGTTGGGGGAAGGATGGTTGGGTGCTGGAATGGGGAAAGAGCAGGCTGGTGGCTTAGAAGAGGGGAGAAGGGTTAGGGAAGGAAATAAGGAAGGATACAACACCACTTTGGGGTAAGATATATCTGGGACACCACCACTTCTTCATATACATCTTTAGAACAAGGAGGACTCTGTACAAGGATGTGAAAACAACACACATCAAAAAACACTAACCCTAACTCTGTATAATTGAAATAAATAGCTCCTACATAAAGGAGAAGTAGAAAGAAAGAGGAGAGGGGCAGGCGACAATTTCTCCCTATCAAAATCCCACCCCTAGCCGCTCGGTATGAGTTCACCCTGGATCGACCCTCAATTCGACCGGTTAGCTGCTCTCGCAAACGTAAGAGTCTTCCGCACCCAAGTCCTGCGCCAACATCAGTCTCTTGGGGTTGGGGGAGTTCTGACCTCATTTGTCGAAGCTTCTGTCGGCACATGGACGGTGAGGGAGTTGTTGTAATCTTTCGGGATGGACGGATCATCAACGGTAGTCCTAGTAGATCGATCCAATAGGCGTTCTCGTTCCAAAGCATATTATGATAGAATAAGTATTCGTCCACTTTTGGCATGTCCTGAGCGAGAATTGTAGATAGATGGGTATTCTCATGAATCATGTATCAAGCCATCCCAGTTATAACCCCATTTATTCTGCTCATATTCGGCCGAGTGCAGCTGATGAACTAGTAGGTAAGGAGAAGTCAAATATGGGGTGAAATCTGTGGCAGACTGCCACCCCCCCCGCTCTTTTTAGCACCCACTCAGGAGAGACCTCTTCTTTACTGATAGGACTGAGATCCCATTAAAGAATTTTCATCCTCATCAATCTCTTCGGGCTCATTACCAAGATGAGGTTCATCTCTTATATCTGAATATTTGGCGATGGGTCCAATGCTGAACTGAAAATGACCTCTGAATAACTCCTTATAATGTTCTCGACATGACACAAAATGATCTCTTCAGACATGTTGGACCTCCCTTCGTATGGGTAACTTAGAAAGGAGTATATAAATCTGAAATATCTGCATTTTCCTTTTCTGTGGCGACCTTGTATGTGATGTTGGCTCCTTAAACTCATAACCCTTGTAGACATCTATGGTTGGTCCTGCTAATGTTTCTCTCAAAGTCTGCAAAATGCTGGCTTGAGGCACCATAATCTCATACACTTTTGGACTGTATTACCTTATAGTCACTACCTTCTTGAGAAGCGACTATTACTTTAGTTGGATTTTCTATCTCGTGGTCAACTAGGACTGGTGGCGTCTCTTCCTTGTTGGCTGTTAGTGGAGTATTCTATCCGAAGTTTTCATCTTCTCTCGGACCAACCGTGTCATTGCTCAATTTTTCGACAACACCCTGCTCGGTGAAATATATCTCTCCCCTATTTCTGCATTCTGATTCTACATGCCTAAATCCATGACACTCACATAATTTTTTTCGCTATGACAGACTTGCACGTTGGTTTTGTTCGATATTTACCAGGAGGCTTGCTTGATGGTGTGGTCTCTCCACTTCGGAAGATAAAGTCTGCAACTTTTAACGGTAGTAAGCTATTAGGAATTGACATTGTGTTTTCCGCTTTATTTTCATATTTTCTCGTCCACCCCTTCGACCTTTCAGATCACGGTCGAGGGTAGCTTCCTGTTAGATTTCATCTTCCATGTCCATAATCCATCGTCTAAGTCGGCTAATCTCTCACCGTATTTCCTCCCGAGAAGGTTCAGATATGTATCTTACTGGCGGCATGACTAGGGTTTAGGGTTGAGAGATGAAAGCGGGTGTAGGGAACTCATTAATGATGCAAAAAATTTAATTTGTTGTTGATTGTGAAAATCAATAAAGGTTAATTAGGATTAGGTCAAATCCTTGCCAGAGGTTTGGAATCGGAAAGGGTAAAAAAATTAGTGGAATTGGCTTGGGTAGGGCAGATGCTAGGAAATTCTAGGATGGGACTAGGGTTGACCTAGTTCTGACACCAAATGATACCAGAACTAGTGGAACTTTGCGGAAACACAAAAAAAGAAATTTTTATTAATACTGAGTTAGGGCTACAACCCGACCCAAATGAAAATGGAAAACACTGACAAATAAATCTCTGGTTAGGACCAAAAGAGATGATTCGAGGGCGGAGTGGTGCCGACAACGTGGTGAAAGTATGGGGAACAGTTGGTGGTTGCGAGGTAGGTTAAGAATGTGTTTGGTATTGGGAGGCTTGTAGGGGCATTGGAACGAAAGGGAAGTGGTTGGATAGCCGGATTTGCTGCAGGTAAGTGTCGGTTGCCGTCAGAATGAAGGCGTGGGAGTGAACAAATTGGTTATGTTGTGGGGGAAGGATGGTTGGGTGTTGGAATGGGGAAAGGGGAGGCCGGTTCCTGAGAAGTGGGGAGGAGAGGGGTTAGAGAAGGGAATAAGGAACGATACAACACCACTTCGTAGTAGGATACAACCGAAGCATCACCACCTCCTTGGATATAACCCTAGAACAGGGAGGCCCCTACCCAGGACTCAAAAAACAACACAACATTAAAAACTGACCTTAACTTTGAAAACAACAAATAAATGACTCTTATATGAAGGAGAAGAAGATAAAGACGGGGGAAGGTGCAAGTGACAGTCCCGCTCTGTCAATGTCGCGCCCCAGACCGCTCGACCTGAGTTCACCCTAGACTGGCCCTCAATTGGATTGGTCAGGCCGATCAGCTGCTCCCACACGCGCAGGAGTCTTCTGCACCCGCAAAAATTTCAAATCACTCAAAGCTTTATTTTAGATTATTTTTGCTTCATAACAATCACCAAAAAAATTTGAAATACAGAGAAATGCAGTGCAATGCCCTTTTAATGCATCCAACCAAACAGCTCCTATGTAACTAAAATTTATCTGGAAATTCACTTTTGTCATAGCACGATTCTCTTAACAATAAGATCTTACTACAAAACGCCTTCTCTTTATTTTAATTTTTTGCGCGAAAGCTAGTGTTATCTTTTACCCTAATGATTTTATATTTTTTTCAGGAATTTAATAAAAATGATTGGTTTGCATAGAAAACTCTGCTAGCATGGACTTTCTCTGGTCTGATAGATTATGAGCAATGGGCTTCTGCTGACATTATGATATTAATTGTCTAGTGCTATTCAGACGAACACGCGTCTGAGATTTTTCAGGAGAATTTATGCTAGAGAACTGCTCCTGCCATTGATATGAAGAAATTGCAAATTCAATGAAGTACAAAGTCAAAGATTTTTTTTTTCCTCCGGTAGATGCTATTTTTTGTGAAAATTATGTAATGCACACTTCTTGCCAATTATATAGAGGAAGCTATTGTATTTTATTTTTTTTACTAAAGAATACCCCAAAGAGACTTTTGTAAATAATTGAGAATTTTTCTAATGCAATTTTCTGTTTATGATTATTTTACTGGGGGCTTTGCTTCTTAAATTAGCTGTTGCATTTTCTTTTATCTCAAGTTGCTTTATATTCATTATACAGTTCTAGTTGTGGCTGGTTAAGCAATACATAGAATTCAGTCTCATGGCAGGCATTCAGTTTTGAATAAACAAACAGGTGATCTTCTGTTGGAAATGCACATACAGTCGAACTTTATGATCTAAAAATCATTATTATTGTTTTTTTCAAGTCTACTTAAATTTGTTGAAAGAATAATTTTGCATGGTAAATGAAAAAAAAGATGCATTATTTTGCTTTTTAAATGTCCTCAATTTCATTTTGTCAACTGCCACCCTTGTAGTGGACGAATGAGTCCTTGATGGTGGATTTGAGATTTGATTCATTTGATTGTGGGGCTTTTTGGTTTGCTGGAAATGGAATGCAGTATTAAAGTAATGTATTGTGTTGAAATTTTTTAGTGTTATTTGGCTATTTAAAATAAATGCGTGAATTTGCCTTTTTTTTGTTTGCTTTGAAGAAATATCAGTTCAATGTAAAATAATGTAAAATAAACCCATTAAGATTGGCAGTAGTGGGCAGGGGTGGCGGCGAGAGCGCCAATCAGTGGGCAATGTTAATGGGCAGTCGTCGTCAGGAGTGGTGGTGGCAGGCGGGCGGCAGCTGGATGGGGGCGGCGGCGGTCCGAACTGTGGCGTCGCTTTTTACAAGGGAATTTGGAATTCACCCAAATCTAATGAATTTCAAATACATTGAAAATGAACTAGAGTGAAATTCAAATACATTAGAATTTTGTACTGCATTTATTTTTATTTTGACAAAGCGCTTAAATTTTTAAAATCCCTTTAAAAAGAATGCAATGCACTCATTTTGATGCTGACTGGACTACCCGAACGAGACAGGAGATTACAACAGTTTTTATTTGCTTACTTCAGTCAACTGATAAGTTTTTTTTTTTTCTTCTTTAAATCACATGAACTGCATCCCTTGATTCATATGGGGAAGAGAAAGCTGATGGCTCCTTACATTCACGTAGGGCTATTAACGAGAAGCAAGTTATGGCTTAGTTTCATTTGCTATTGAGCCAAGCATAAGCTAAAACTCAAGCTCAATGAAGCTCTGGAGTATGTTGGTCAACTTTGCTCAGTACCATTAAACCAACAGAACAAAAGCTGGGTGAACAGAAGCAATGGTTGGGGAGCTGTGGTCTTTTTGGGTTATGTATACAGGTACCTATGAATGCATTTATAGATATACAGTATAAATCAAGATCAGTGAAGTTGATTTTTTTCTATGAGCGTTTGCATCAAAATTTTTTTGTTATTTAATTTTCTTTCTCAAAGAATTTTGATGGTAGAGGGCCTAGAGGCTCCAATATGAAAATTAAATATCATCAATGTTTATCTTTTCACCTTCTTAACTAGACATGTGCCAAATTTGTTAAATTTAAAATGCTTAGTGATCAATCAATGTTATTTATAATTTTTATTAATGGATGATCCCTATAGTATGTTGAAATATTTTTTTCTTTTTTTTATATATTTTTAATTTTAAATACTATAATTGTTGACTCCCAAGCCCTGAATGCGAAAAATGGAGCGTTGATATTGGTAATTGACAACCAACGTAAGTTTTTTATAGAACAAATCTTGGCATGAATCCTTTAAATTATTGTGTAAATGCTAGGACATTATCTTGAAGCAACGTACTGTATGACCTAAATATAGTGAAAAGTGTGCAAAAGCTATTTCACCGGCGCTTGGGTGTAAGTGTTAAATAAGTAAGAGTTTTCATATTAATGACATATGTGGGCAAAGAAGTTAGCCTCCCATGAAATTAATATCAATATATGATATTGGACTATAAATGCTTTAAGAGATAAATTATTGTAAATTGGTAGATATTATTGTTCATAGGAAGTTAAATATGTTATGCATTCAAAAAAGTTAAATGAGCTCGAGAAAGGACTAAAGAGATTGATAACTTAGGTTTTAAACTTTAATATACTGGTAAAAGTCGAGAAATGATGTAGTGTATTTATAGATAAGTTTGAAGGATAATGTTGTAAAAATTAATATAATTGGAGATAAAATTATAATCCTAAAAATTGTTGTTTATACTAAGATTTTTATTATTATAAGTATTTATGTTTCTTAAGTAGGTATATATGTTCAAACAAATTTTTTGAAACAACTAAAAGAATTATTACAAATAATACCTCTTGAAGAAAGACTTTTATTAAAGGAGATTTATATGAACATGTTGGTAAAGTGGTAGAAGATTTTAGAAATATTCATGACTGCTACAGTTTTGAAGTGATTAATGAAGAATGTAAAACTTTATATTAAATTTTGTTTTCGCTTATGATTTTGTTATTGCTAATATTATATTTAAGAAAAGAGATGAATATATTATTACTTATAAGAAAGAATTAATAAAACACAAATTGATCATTTTCTTATGAGTAAAAAGAGAATGTAAAAATTGTAAATTCATTTTAAGTGAAAATTTAAGTACTTAACATTGATTATTAGTTTTAAATTTTAAGATGAGGGGTTGAAAGATAAAAAATACAGTGAAACATTGTCATAGAATTAGATGTAGACACTTAAAAGACAAAAAAATATTTTTAAGAGTAAATTTCAAGATTTTAAAATTTGAGATGTTCATGAAGAAGCTAATTCTTTATGAGATAAAATAACAAACACTATTAAACAAGTGACAAGATGTAAAAGTTGAATCAAATTAAAAACTTTTTATAAATAGTAATATACGGTGGAATAATAATGTACACAAAAGACAAAATATAAAAAAAATTGTTATAAAAAATTGGCTTAAATGTAAAAGCTTAAAGAGCAGAGAAAAATATGAGACTACCTGTAGGGAGTCTAAGAGAATAGTTTGTGATGCTAAAAATTCTGTTTTTAATGATATTTATAATATATTAGATATTAATGATTGTGAAATTTATATGTATAAACCAGTCAAACAAAAAGATAAAAAAAATAAAGAATTAATTCAAGTAAAATATATTATAGATGAAAATAATAAAAAAAAAATTTTCTTAGTGGAAGGTATTCAATATAGGTAGGTGAGATATTTTGATAAACCTTTCAATGAAGTTTTTTAAAATATAATTGTCCTTAGTGACCTTAATATCATCAATAATAATAAAATTTTTTATTTTTATGCTCGCATTAATAAAAAGGAATTTGAGGAGGCTTTAAAAAATTAATGGTGGAAAATCAATAGAACTTGATGGTATCCTCATAGAAGAGTGAAAATATTTAAGAGATTTGGGAGATTTTGGCTCACTAAATTTTTTAATATTATTTTTAAATTTAAAAAGATCTATAAGCGAAGGAAGATTATTTTTTCCCCTTTTTAAGAATAAGGGGATGCACATGAGTGTGCAAATTATAGAGGAATTAAGTCAATGTGTCATACATTAAAATTATGAGAGTAATTGAACATTGGTTAAGACATGATACAAAGATTTCTCATAATTAATTTGGATTTATGCCGAGCAAGTCTACTATGGAAGCTATATATTTATTGAGAGGTTGATGGAGAAGTATAGAGATAGTAAGGAAGGTTTGTATATGATTTTTATTGATTCAGAAAAAACTTATGTTAAGGTTCCAAGAGAAGTTCTTTGGAGAGTTATAGAAAGGAAGGTGTTGATATTAATTATATTCAAGTTATTTAAGATATGCATACTAGAGTTTTTACTTGTGTTCAAATAGGAGGAGGATTGACCAAGCATTTTCCTATTTCAGTTGGATTATATTTGGAATTGGCTCTAACCCGTATCTTTTGTTATGGATGCTCTTACTGGACATTTGTAGGAGAATGCACTTTGGTGTTTGTTTTTCACTGATGATATTGTGAACAAGACTAGAAAAAAGAGTTCAGGAAAAACTTAAATTATGGAGGTCTATATGAGAGTCTAAAGGTCTTTGTTTGAGTAGATCTAAAACCGAATACATAGAATGCAATTTTAGTAATAGTAGATCAAGTGGCAAAGTTGTAATAATGGGTGATCAAATCATTAAAAGGACTGAATGTTTTAGATATCTCGGGTCTATTGTTCAAAGTGATGGTGTTATAGATGGAAATGCTATTGGTAGAATTCAAGTTGGATGGTTGAAGTGGAGGAATGCATTGGGTCTATTACGTGATAGAAAAGTACCGCTTAGACTTGAAGGAAAATTTTATAAGATGGTGGTGAGAACTGCAATGTTTATGAAGTAGAATGTTGGCCTATAAAAAAGAAGCATAAAAACTAAGTTAAGTGTTGCTGAGATGAGAATGCTTAGGTGGATGAGTGGCTTGACGCTTAGAGAAAAAATGTGAAACAAATGTATCCGTGAAAGGGTTGGTATAGCTCCAGTGACAGAAAAGATTCAAGAAAGTCATCTTAGATGGTTTGGTCAAATTAACTTTGACCATCTGATGACTCGGTTAGGAGAGTAGATGCTTTAATTCAACTTATGTTAGAATATGTAGATGTAGACCTAAAAAAACTTGGGAATGTTGTATAAAATATGATCTTAGTTTATTAGAGTTAAATGAAAATATGACACTCAATAGGACACAATGGAGAAAAAGAATTCATGTAGCCAAACTCACTTAGCGGGATAGCCGCTTCTTGTTATTGTTTTTATATATATAATGAGTTAATATGTATGGAATTTTATTACATGCCTAACTTTGCATTTTACATATCATCATTAATTTTCTTTTTTTTTTAAATACTCAAAAGTGAAATTTTTTAGCTTCATTAATTATCTCTACCATTGGTTATTTTTCTATGTTTGATACCTGACTTGATCCTCATTTAATCTTATGAAATTTGTGTAACAGTTCATATATGACAGATCAAGATCAACGATTTAGATTTTAAAGACTTTTAAGTAAATTCTAATTGCTAAGATACAAGCCTAATGTGCATGTGTATCTGCTTGTGTGCACGCCACAGCCTGTACGCTTGTGTGTATAATATATTATATGTTGATTTTAGTCTTTAGCTAAGGGAACAATTTGGTTTGATGTTTTATTTTATTTTATTTTATTTTGAGTTTGTATTTCTGGATTCAAAACTCTTTGCCATATTTTGTTGAATGCTTATTTATTTGATTTGATTGAAGTTGGTAATTTAGATAAAATTTTAGAAGACATTTTATTTATAAACGACATTATGTAGTGATTTCAACCTTTAATGAAGATTGTCTTGATTTTGTACAATGCTTTCTTTTAAGAGCAGTTTTCTATTGTTATTATTACCTCTCATTCACGAGAAAACACTTTCAATTAAGGTTATTAGTATCTAAAATTCTTTTGTTTAGAAACAATAATTTGATTTTTGGAGAAAAATATACCATCATTAGCATAATAAGTATGGCGGTGATTGTCAATAAATCCAATCAAAATTCTATGGTTGTCATTAGCACTAGTCTATTTGGTCAGCAGTATTAATTATCTCAACTTGATGAATAAAGCTTGTTAGTTATATTGGATTGTGTTGTTCAGTGGAGCTTCATAATTTTGGGGGAAAATTTGCCTAATGGGCTAATTTTTGACCTTAGTTTTTTTGACGCAGAGCTTCATACCCTGACAAAGTATACCTTATAGCTCACAACTCATACATAGGTTAAGTAATTAGGTACTCCAATTGTGGCCATAGTATAATGATGCCATCATAACTAGGCTAATTATGTGGTTAGATGTCAAGTACATTATCATTATTGATATGTAATTAATTATTAGTAAGTATTAGTCAAACTTAAATTTGTCGCATTTGAAAACTTGTGTAATGGATGTATGTGGTTGCTCCGAGTTCAAAACAATCGGTTATTGCTCAGAGTTTTTTTTTTCTTTTACAAATGATATGCTTTTAGAGAGTTATATTTGAAGGAAGTTCTTTTGGGTGATGATTTACTTGATCTACGTTCATCATTCGAAAAACTTGAAATGCATTTTCTTTGTGAAGATTTAGAGGATATTGTCATGATAAGAACTCATTTGGTTACAAAGTGGTGACTGAATCCTTCATCCAGGAATAATTTGATGTTCTTGCTTGATTTGTTATAGAAAACAAAAATTGGTTGGAAGCTCCTTGTGTTTTGAAATAAAATGATTATGCCCATCTGAGGGGATATATGCATAGTTATTTTTATTTTTATTTGAGAGTATTTATGCCTCAAACTTTGTCATCTCTGGATCATTCTTAGACATCTGCTTGGTTATGGACCTTCTTTATTGTACTTGCTCACTTGTCGTGGATCATACCGTACTAGATTTTTGAATGTGTAGCATTTGGAATCATTTTTCTAGTATTGAGTGTAGCACGCATTGCATTGGGAGCTAGGATTTATGTCTCGAATGATTTTATGGCCATAGATTTTCAAATGCATTGTGTGTCTGTGTCTGTAATTTTCTCATTTTTGTTTTTTGGTTACAAATCTCGATTTGCTTTTTCGATTCTAGTTTCTTTTTTATTCGTCTTTTTTTTTTCTGCTTGAAAAGGCCAAAAAATATTTGGAGCTTTCTTAGTTCTCTCAACTCATTTTTGCATATTTTGAACGGAGTATAATAAATTGTTTGAACTAGAAAATGAACTTGCATGTTTTTTAAAGCAGCTTGCATGCTTTTTTGAGCGATATAATTCACATCAAACTTCACTTGAAGAGCATAGACAACACTTTGGTGTTGCTCTATTTACAATTATTTGATGTTACTGTTGGCATCAACATTTTTTATTGCAACGCTCTAAAGATTGTGTTTTGGCCAGTTGGTTTGCTTTTTGGGTAACACATGTTTTTAAGAGTGTTTGGGTTTATTTTTAATTATTAATAAATTAACTGAAATTTTATTTATACGCATTTCACTTGTATTTTGTCTTTGCCAACACGTTGTCGGATCTTGCTGTAAGAATCCACCTCTATTAAATAATAGGTTGCCCTGTATATCACTTTCATGTCCAATTTTGAGTCCATAGATTTATCTGTTGTAAAATTTCCACTGTCCGTTAAAGTCAAATTTATTATTATTTGTTATTTTGACCCCAATTATTGAATTAAGGTAAAATAACACTTTTGTAATGTGGTACCGCTCGCCTACCACATTTCACCTACCGCCCACCTACCGCTCACCTACCTCCCACCTACCACTCTCTTGCTTCTATAAATAGAGAGAGTGTGAGACTTAGGAGAGCAAGGGAAGAGATCTTAAGCTATCACAAATGAAGAGAGAATAGCTAGAGACCTAGAGAGGAGGAGAGCATCTTGAGGCCTTGTATCAATGTGTTGCTTGAGAGGGAGACTATAGAAGGAAGATGATGACTCATCTCTATGTAGAAGCTATGTATTCTCCATTTCTTTTGCTTTAGTGAACTATTTGATTGATTCCCTCCCGTGGACTTAGATCCAGTTGGATCGAACCACGTAAACGATTTGTGTTTGCTTGTGTTCTTTGCATTTCATTTCCATGCCAGGAAGTACATATCTCACAATAATTGGCGCCGTCTGTGGGAAGATCCATACTTCTTGGCTAGAGGTGTCCGTGTAAAAGTGTTCGCGGCCAGCGACGAAGAAAGGGAGTTCGACATTCACGAATAGAGGAGCAAGCGGATCGCGTCGCAGGCAGCCGAATCGCGACAGATTCGGTGAGCAGTGGAAGCTTTGATCGACTGGATTCGCACCGCAGGTTGTGCGGTTTGGCGAGACGGAGGAGGAATAGCCCGCGAGCGAGGGCCAAAAATTTGTGACAGGACTGCCAGCAGAGGATTTTGGAGCAGGAGTTCGGTCTTGAGAGCAGCTCGGCCAGAGGGAAGAGGCGAGAATCGCGCAGAGAAAGGTTCAGGGAGTTTCCTGTTCGGGAATTTGCGAAGCAGGAGGACCTGAGTAGTTTGGCGAGGTGCGACGGCTCTGGAGAGACAGTTATTTTCGTGTGAGAGGCAGAGGAGGAATTCCCGATTTGTTCCGCTGGGCGCAGATGAGTGCCTGCGGGAAGGAGGCGCGAGCACAGAACATGAGGTTTTCTCCGGCGAACAGGTGTGATCTCTGCCAGAAGGGATCAGAGCTCTCCGTTCAGTTGGCGAAGGCACAGAGTTCATGGGGAGAAGGTAAGAAATTTGGTGAGAATTTCTTGGACAACAAGACGTTAAAAGGCAGGTTTAGGCTGAAAACTTTTGGTTGCTATACAACAGTACAACATTTTGGTGATTTCAGCCTAGTTCTTGTAAATGCAGCAGGTAGAATTCATTGGAAGTAATCCTAGCCACGACAATGAGTTCCGCCAAATTCGACATTGAGAAATTCAACGGGAAGAACAACTTCAGCCTATGGAGAGTAAAGATGAGAGCCCTATTGGTTCATCAGAGTGTTGTAGAAGCCCTGCAAGGGTCGGCGACATTGCTGACCGATATGACCGAGAAGGAGAATATCGACATACTGGACAAGACCCACAGTTTGATAATCCTGAGCTTGGGCGACAAAGTTCTGAGAGAGGTGTTGAGGGAGACAACGACTCAAGCACTTTGGGCCAAACTCGAGGTACTCTACCTGACAAAGTCTCTGACTAATAGGCTCTTTCTGAAGCAGCGCCTATACTCTTTCAAAATGCATGAAGACAAATCCGTCTCATAGCAGATCAACGAGTTCAACAAGATCATCGACGACCTCGAGAACATCGACGTCAAGATGGACGGTGAGGACAAGACACTGCTGTTGCTAAACTCTATTCCTAAGAGCTATGAACATTTCAAGGATGCGATGCTCTATGGAAGGGTACAAACTATTACTCTGGAGGAGGTTCAATCTCTGATTAGAGCCAAAGAACTTCAGAGGAAGCATGACAGGGACAAGGAAGTCAGCGAAGGCAGTTTTATTGTCAGAGGAAGATCGGACAGAAAAGATTCAAGAAATGGTCAGTACAGATCAATGACAAACAAGGATGGCGGGAATCAGTTATCAAGAGGATCTTTCAAGTGTTATCATTATCACAAGGACAGTCATTTCAAGAGGAATTGCCTAGACATGAAGAATAAAAACCGAGAAGATCCAGAAGAATCAGGAGAAGCAAGTGTAGCCTCTGATGACTACGATTCTGCTGAGGCCTTGGTGATCACAAAATCTGAATCCAGTAAGGAGTGGATCCTCGACTCAGGGTGTTCTTTCCATATATGTCCTCACAAAGACTAGTTCGAGACACTGCAACAGGAAAATGATGGGTTCGTTCTACTGGGAGACAATAAAACTCACAAGATTGTTGGAAGTAGATCAATCTGGATAAGGATGTTTGATGGAGTTAAACAAGTACTGAAAAATGTAAGGTACGTACCAGAGCTCAAAAGAAATCTAATTTCTTTAGGTACGCGGGAGTTAAGCGGATGCTCGTTCAAGGCAGAGAATGACTGCATCAGAGTAACCAAGGATCCTCGTGTCGTCATACAAGGAGTCAGGAAAAAAAGATTGTACTCTCTTATTGAAAGAACTGTGATTGCTAAGTCCATGTATTGTTTGGACTTAGCAAACTCAAAGCAAACTCAAGCAAGGGCTGAGGGCCCCTCAGGGGCCAGGTGGAGGGAATCTTTACTTCGAAGCTTCTCAATTAAGGGTCAAGGCGGAAAATTGTTATTTTGACCCACAATTATTGAACTAAGGTAAAAGGGCATTTTTGTAATGTGGTACCGCTCACCTACCACATCTCACTTACCGCTCACTTACCTCCCACCTATCACTCTCTTGCTTCTATAAATAAAGAGGGTGTGAGACTTAGGAGAGCAATGAAGAGATCTTAAGCTACCACAAATGAGGAGAGAATAATTAGAGAGCTAGAGAGGAGGAGAGCATCTTGAGGCCTTGTATCAAGGCGTCGCTTGAGAGGGAGACCATAGAAGGAAGATGAGGGCTCATGTCTATGTATAAGCTATGTATTCTCCCTTTCTTTTTCCTTAGTGAACTATTTGATTGATTTCCTCCCGTAGACGTATATCCAGTTGTATCGAACCACATAAACGATTTGTGTTATTTGTGTTCTTTGCGTTTCATTTCTATGTCAGGAAGTACATATCTCACTACATTATTATTATTATTATTATTATTATTACTATTATTTTTGCAACTAGTGCATTTTTGTTGTACATTTTATTTTATTTCTTTGTTTTGCACATTTTTTTTTTACTTTATTGGTCATTTTGTCTCTAAATTGCATTTTATTTAATATTTTTGGTGGTTTAGATGATTTCGACGATGCTTTCATGCCACTTGTATAGGCGGTGCCAAGAAGTTTACTCGCTTGTCCAACTCTTTAAGGCATGCATGGCTAGTACATGAGACTCCCTAATTGATGTTTTGACTCTCACTCCATTAAGAAAGATATATTTTGGAGGTGCACGAAGCACTTGAACGTGACATATTTGTGTCTGTGATAATAAAATGTGTATGGATGTTTCAACGGTATACTTACTTGTTTCAAGACATGCGTGTGTGAGGGCATGCAGAGTGGTGATGCCACTTTGCACATCACCACTTTGCATTAGTCACTCAACATTAATGTCATGGTTGCGAGCAGGGTTTAAACGGGTCAAGCTTGAGCAAGCTCAGTGTTTGTTCGTGTTTGACTCGTTAGAATATTTTTTAGCACAAAATAGGCTTTGTGAATAACATATTCGTGTTTTGCTTTATTTGAATTTGTTTGTCTGTTTCAGCTTGTGTTTGTCTTGAAATTAGTTCAAATTAATCTAAAAAAATATAGAATAAGTATTTCCTTAAAAATTTAATATAAAAATAATGTAATTATATTCTTTCTTTAATTCTTTAATTCATATGAGCCCAAACGAGCCGAACACGATCGAATAAAGGTATGTTTGTGTTCGACTCATCTATAAATCTAGCTCAGAATAATTGTTCGTATTTCACTCACTTGAAATGAATTGAACACGAGTTACTTGGCGAGCCGAACACAAGTTAGTTGCGAACAATGAGATTTTTTAATAGCTTTAGATGCAGGAGAGGAAAGATTATAAGGTGAGAGTGAGAGAAAGGGGGAGAGATTCTACTGCTTATGAGCGAGGGAAAGTTGATGAGCGTGTAGGAGATAAAGTTTTAGCTTGCATGGGGGTGAATTTTTTATAAAATCCTTTTTTTTTTCTTATTAAAAGAGGGGTGGGGGTTCCCATAATGGTGTTCAAAAGAACATGTTAATTGATGCATGCGAGAGCTAAATGAATTTTCACTTGAAAATGTGGAACAGCACCTGGTCATTAGCACATTTAATGGAGCTAAATTATTTTTCATCTGAGAATTTATCTAATTCTCTTGATGACTTAACTTATGGATTCATCATCTTGAAAATTAATATTTTTGCGTGAAACAAACAATTATCATCTTTTATTGAAGTTATTAATGTTTGAAAATTAAAAATGAAAATTTTAAGCATGGCATAGTTGATTTGAATGATAGATTGAAAATGTATTCCATGCTTAAAGTAGAGAATACTAAACGTATGTTTGAGCTCTGAGATTTATGCTCTTTAGTTTCTTCTCGATCGATCTACTCCTATTTGTACATTTTGCATTTGTCTTATCTTGCATATGGAATGCATGTTATTTCAGTTTTTAAGAAGCATGATGAGAAAATAGTTAAATTTTTCATGCATTCCTTCTCCAAGGTTCCTCGCGATAACTGTAATAAATTTAGGTATTTTTATTTCTTTTACAAGATCCATGAGTATCTATAGTTTGCATCACATTTGAATTTACTTTGTCTCACCACCTAAGTTTTAAATTTGCATGATTCTAATGCTAGTGGGCTTAAAACTTTGGCAGTACTAAAATTGATGTCTTCACTTATTTGTTGTAGGTATATCTTCATGAAGCATCAAGGAAGGCAAAATTGTGCGGTTTGGATTATACAAGTTATGTTTATGTGTTTCATATAAACTTATTAGAATTGAGTGCTATGTAAGCTAATGCACTTTCTTACATGCTACACACCAATCAAGTTTTTGCGTTTCGTATATCTTTAATGTTGCATCTATATGGGGTTTATTGTTTCATTTTCAAATTATATACGACTCAATTTAGTACTTCTAGGCAGTAATTGTGTAAGACGCTAACCCGACTTAATGATTTTGTTATCAATTATATAGTTTATATATAGGTAGTCGCAATGTGTGGTACTCGATGTATAATAGACTACAATTTGATAGAAAATGACTAACATAAGAGTTTTTTAATGGTGTTGAGTCTTTTGTGCAAGCGACATCTCAGTTTTCACTTATTTATTTAAGGGTAAGCTTTAATGCCCTGGTGTGAAACACAAGAATCGAACACACTCAACACCAGGTGATGTCAAATATATCTTATACCATAAGGGATTTCAACAAAATTATTGGTTTTATACTTCACATGACGAGGTTGAACCAAGCATTATATGCTAAAACTAGTCCTTCAATTCAATGAGCTCTGCTCCTTCAACTATCTATAATCATCCAACTTGATATGACCCAAGTAGATTTGTAGGAATGATGTTTGATGGAACAAGAACTCATTATTTGAGTCAAGTGGAGGAAAAGCCACCAACAGAGAAGCTCAAATATTTTATGTACCGTTGAACGTGACACAAAGACTATTTTTGAAAATATTGCACATTTCATTCTGTGTTATCTATGAATTTTAAAATGTTAAAAATCAAAATGGAGTTTTAACATATTTCGAGAATGTTTTAATTAGGTTGCAAGATTACTAAAAGAAATAAATCTACATTAAAAATTTAATGTCATATGATTTTTATAGAAAAAATAAAATGGTCTTTAAATTAGTTTTAAAATCAGGGAAGATAGATTGTTGTGTCAATGATTACATGTTTTTTTTTAAGGCCAATGTAATGGATTCTCAGTGCATATTTTGTAAGGCTCAAAGAATCAGACCGCAAAATGAAAAAAAAAGATATAAGAAAGTTTCATATAAAAACCTCTTTTATTTGTCACTTATTCCATGTTTTTTAAGACAATTTGCCTCTATTCATATTGCTCTACATATGAGATGACATCAAAATAGATGAGATGAAATTATTCATTAAGTCATCTGACCGATGGAGGAGTATGAAAACATTTTTGTCATACTTATCCTGAATTTCTTGTTGAGTTATGTAATGTTAGACTTTGTTTGTGTGTCGACGGGCTCACACCATATAGTCATATCGCCTCACCCTACTCATGTTGGCATATGATCGTTATTCCATATAATTTTACCTGAGATGTGTATGTATTACCCCCTTTAAGTTTTTGATATTGATTATTCTAGGTCCTAATAACTTAAAAAAAGAATTAATGTATGTTTGCAGCCTCTGATAAATGAGCTAAAAATTTAGAAAACATGTGTCATCATTTATGACATTTCTATGAAACAAAACTTTCAAATGAAAATAGTTTTAATGTGGACAATAAATGATTTTCCAGTGTATAAGATGCTATTGGGAGGGAGCACTATGGCGAAGTTAGTATGATCATATTACATGTATTTCTCAAGGGCATTTATTCTTCAACATGATTGAACAAATTTTTGATTCGACTGTCATCGTATATTTTTACATGTTTTTCACCCTTTTAAGCGAAATTAAATGCCTTTAAGATGAAATAGAGTCGAGAAATCAGGGTTGCCATCAAGATTAATTGGGGATAAACTGTGTCAGATAATTAGTGCAATTACAAAGATCACTGGTTATATTGAGCTATCTTCACAACTTTTATTTAATTTTAGTGTTAATATAATTGGACAAAATATATAATTTTTTAGGTTTTCCTTACTAGAGGACAAATTTAATTAAGTATAGTCAAGCTGATATGCACATAAAAAAAGTGGCTTATAATATTTTCAACACTGGAATCCATAATGGATGTTAAGGGCCAAAACTAAAGATAACATGAATATTGAACTAGCCTTGAAGGAGATTTATAGAAGAAAAGTGTTAAAAATTTAAGAGACTGTTGTTGGTAAACTTATTAAGCATAAAAAAAGTATTATCTTACTTTAGTTTAGCGAAGATAAATTTTTGAGTGACTGCAATCATTAAAGTTTTTGAGTTGTTATGTTTATGATTTGAGCCATTCTGTTGACTTGGGTGTAGAAAAGATATTTGAAATGAAAAGTCATGGCTGTCATTTTTTTTGTAAAATTTTTTTGCAAATTGCATTTAATAGTTGTATAGTAAATTATTTAAGCAATTAATCAAAATCAGTGCAATCTTCAAGGATTTATGTGTAACTCATTTAAAATTTGATACAGTACGATAATAAGAAGCAATTATTTCAATAATATTGTGCAAACTCGAAAGAATATTTTCACCTAATTTTTTTTTTATTTGGAGCATATGTTCATACATCTATCATACGAGACTATAGTTAGTAGCACAATGCAATATTGTTGGATGTATCTGTTTGAGAGGTAATAACATATACTAAAAAATTATTTACTTAATATTATTGGGATATTGTGCTAAATAACTATTATGTTATAAATTTTTCAATGAACTTAGGAGAACTGTGAAGAACAAAACCAGACTAGAAGACTCAATATGTGTGACATATTTGTTATACGAGACTAGTACTTTCTACTTCTTTGATTAACAAAAAATCATCGATGATGCAGTAAGTGTGGAGCTTTCATGTTTGATTTTTATTTTTTGGTAGTTAGGTGAAGCGACAGCGAGATACAAATCATTTTATCTCAATGATCAGGAGCTTCAAGTAGTGATTTCTTATGTTTTTCTCAGTTGCAATGAAGTTCAATGCTATCTTGAGTAAGACATTATTTATTAGTATTTGTTCAACACTATAATGCAAATGTAATATTCACTTGATTCACCAATTTACCAATGTGTGGGGATGTTATTTTTAGTCTCATGGAATATAAATTATCACAACAATACAAGTAAGCAGATAGAAGAGGACTTCCCCTAATAGTTTAAAGAATACGTAAGCTATACTCACTCACACATTTAAATTTATTGTTATGTATATTGGTTCAAGCAATAAAAACTTGATTTTCTTATGTACTTCGTAGGTTTGTGATCAAAACAATAGAATTATAGATCTGAGCTTGATAGATCTTGCTTGGGGTCCTATACATATCGTGAAAATGAGGCTAATGTACGATGTGGATTACTACAAATTTCATACAAGGCCTTGGTTTGAAGGAATAAATACCAATAACACTACGGTGTGTGTTAAAGGAAACACAAATTCCGATGGTGAAATTGACTATTACTAGATTCTCAAAGAAGTAGTCCAATTGCAACATCCAGACTCTATTAAGAGAAGTGTATTCTTGTTCAATTGTGACCAATTTGATCTTGTTCCTAATTACAAAATAAGGGTATACACACCTTATAATATCATCAAAGTTATATTTAATATAAGATATGCTAAATTTGATTATTTCACTATAGCAAGACAAGCAAGCCAGATATATTATCATAGATATCCTGATAGAGTAAAAGATAAAGTAGATTGGGATGTAGTCCTCAAGAGTAAACACAAAGCAACTATTGAGATTCAAAATAGTATTGAACTTGCTTATCAAGAAGGATAAATGTCGGATTTTTGAATTCCAATTAATTCTATATAGGAAGATATAACGTTAGAGGATGTTAGTGACACATGAAGAAATTACTTACATTGATTCCAGTGATAGCTTAGATGAAGAAATTATAAGTTCATCTTCCAGTCACTCATCCAACAATTCAGAATAAGATGTGTATGTTATTTAACATCTTTTATTAACAGTTTTCACTTTTTTTTACTATTTTACCTTTTATTTACTTTTTTGTCTTTTGTTTAATGTTCCTATTTCTATTTTTGGTAGTAGTAGTTTGTAGACTACACTTTATATTATGATCGTACTTATGTTTATTATTTTACGTCTATTTTTAGTAGTGGTAACTTGTAGATTGTACTTTATATTTTGATCATAATTCAGTTTACCATTTTTTGCTTCTATTTTCAATAGTAATAGTTTGTAGATTACAATTTATAGTTTTGTACTTTTATTTATTGTTTTTATTTATTATATTATCTTTTTTTTATGTGCACTAATCAATTCTTTTTTTCTTGATGCACATGGCTTCGGGTGGTGGTGATGATCTCTTTCCTTACATGGTTATCATCAACATGTTTATGATGAAGAAGAGTGGAGCTCTATGACACGACGACATACAAATGAGCACTACTGTCTCAATGACTGCTAGTAAGGACACTTCTTTTGCACATCCCTTCACCTAGAAGCAGTCACCACTATACCACACACATTCAACTCCCACCACATCACCACCACCGCTTACATTTCTTGCAGGTCCATCTACTTCAACAAATCTAGGTGTGTCAGGCATCACACGGCATACATTCGACCTAAAGCCTGTTGAAAATACATAAGGTAGATTACAAGAAGATACAATTCATTTTCTTATTGGTTATAAAACTAACATTTTTTTTTATTTTATCCTTCTAAGCAAGTTGTTTATTCTATAAAGGGCATCATACAAATCTAGTTTGATCCTCCATACTTATCATGGACAAAGATCTCAATTGAAATATAAGTTATGTGGTTCAGAGAGCTTGAGGTAAACCCTAACTAATGATTTTAAGTTGTATAAATTTATCCATCTAACTTTTTGAAATTCATGACGCATAAGGAATTCTCTTGGAGGCCTGAACATATTAGGAGGAACTTTGAGTTTAGAGGGCCCGCCTGTCTGAGCGATATGTCGTTGACATATGCAAGATTGGTCAACTCCCTCTCCGGCTTGGAGAGGATGTCTACACCTAGTTGCGTAGAGCTTGGGACTCTCATGACTATGCCAATAGGAGTCAACAGGTGAAAAGGAATCAGGCTTTACAATGTGGGGAGATGGACTCTTCTCTACACACTAGAGGGGCACTCCAACATATGGAGTACAAGAGGAGGATGATAAGAGTTATTTTGTGCATTAAGTCTTAGCTGATAATAATAATATAATATCTTCTTTTTTATCTTAACAGACAATGCAATTTAGATGAAATCCCATTTCCACTGAACTGCATGCTCGTACGCATCAGCACCCGTCGTACCACCAGTGAGTCGACACTAGATTTCAGAGAGCACGTGTAAGTGACTGAGTAATTTTTATATCATTATTATCATTCTGAAATTTAATTTTGCCTCTAACTATCCTTTACATTTTTTTTGTAGGACAAATACCAATGGCTAAAGGAGGCTCAGAGTCAACGCTTAGGGGTTCCTATACATAGTAGCGATTTTGATCAGTTGGACTATGAACTCTAGAGAAAAGTCGTTGGGGACAAGAAAAATGGAAAAAATTATGGCTTGGGTTCACAAGGACTTGTGTACGACGCATGCTGCTTCAGAGCTCTACATCTTTCCAGGACACTGATGAAGTTCGCAGGCAGGTCATTGCATTCACTAAAGATAAAGAGGCCCGATGTGCCGCTCGACTCGCTGAGGCAAATGCTAGAATGAAGATGGAATTAGAGGAGGTGCGTTGTGAGGCACGTAAGGGAGGGAAGTAGCCAAGGATGTGGATGATGAGGATGATGAGGAGATCGATGATAAGTTGTTGTGATGGTATTTCATTTACTATTTTGAGACATTTGTAATGATTATCTACTGATTATTTCATTTTCTATTATTTAATACATTATGATTGTATTTATTTTCAATTTCTGATTGTCTTTACATGATTCTCATTTAGTAGATGCGTGGATATGTAAATTAGATCGTGTGATATAAATTCCATGTGTTTTTGTGATGCCATTGCAGGTTTAAAAATTCTAACGAACAAAGGAGGATCTTATCTATAAATAAATGGTTCGTTGCCTGTCGGTTCTGAAACCTACGGACACACCCGTCAGACTATCAATAGTTACAAACCGATGACCCTCGTTCGTCGAAATTATACCGACATTCATATGCCCATTGGAAGACCGCCAAACCCACGAGCCCATCAGAAGGTCGTTGTAACGTGGTTTTCTCGCAAAACATGGAAGCAACGACATCTTGTCCATCAAAATGGCGTCGCAAATCTTAATAATTGATGGCAAAATCCAAATTACCGATGGGAACAGGCCGTCGTAAATCACTTAAAACCTGTGGTGAATGCAATATTGCTTATTTCTTTATATTACAGTGATCTCCTCCGCTTGTGCCTATGGTATATGTGACACATTCTCATCTCTTCTTCAATTGCCTACCAGCTAAAGCAATCTCTACATTAAACAATGAAAATAAATAAATAAATAAATAAAACAGACAAAACGAAAAAACAATTCGTTCCACCATTAATTTGAAATATGAGAAATAGAGGAAACATTAAAATATAGATTTTTAGAAGCCTATTTTATTATTCTGAACTTGAAAGCTATCTCTTTGCAATTATATATTTTTTACGTTATAAACTGTTATCTACAATTATATATATATGTATAGATATTATGTTATAAAGTATTTTATTTTTTTATCTATTTTTCATCAAAACAAGAAAAATAAGAAAGGATTTTGTCATGGTAGGACTTGACAAATCTAGAGGTTTTGCAGTACTGAAATAGAGAACGATAAAATAATTGCAAGGTTTATTAAGTTTGCATCTAAAAGATGTGGTATGCTGATTTATCTGTTGGTTATGTTAGAATTAGATAAGAAAGAAGAGGAAAAAAAATTCACTATTTGACTCAAAAACCTCGTGTCCTGAGGCATGAGGCAGATGTGTAGTAGATCTTTTATGCTGGCAGAGGTTTATAGTAAGGTTTATTAAGTTTTTGGTAAGTTTCCATACTGGTTCTTTTAACTTAACAACTTATAAAATTTTCATTTTGGAAATCGAATAAGTGTCAAATGTTTGTTATTAATGATTTCAGTTAGGTTCTTTACTTCTTTTTCTTCCATATTTGTAATTACTTTGGTTGTGTGTGGTTAGGAGGAACTAAGGAGAATAAATAAATAAATTTTTACATCATAATTAATGCGTACAAGAGAATTCAAAGTGGTGGAGTCTTTAATTAATGTCTTAGTGTTGCATGAGAACTCATCGCCCCCTCTGATAATATAAATGATGGATAGAAATATCAGAAGATTTTGACGTGAAAAACCTGAAAAGTGAAAATATTCAGGGCTTAGCACAGTTGAAAAAATCTACTATAAATTAGTGATTGCAGATATAACTCTTTATTCCACAAGCAAGAAAGAGTTACACAATCTCTCGAGCCACAACGTCAGTGTGCGGATGAACTGGTAGCGACGCCGTAGAGATGATCATAATAGATAGAAATAGCCATAGGCTTCAATGCTCCGTCTTTGAGGTCGATGCGCCGTCCATAATGAAGTGAATCGTTGCAGGTTGTTTTGTACAGTACTCCGTCGCGAGGAGTGAGCAGTGACCAATGGTGATCGACAACAGCCGACGAGTGGTGGTCGACGGTAGTTGGCGGCTGTTGGAGGCGGTGGTGGCCAGAGATGTCAAAGGCTACCATGACTGGAGTTGACCGGAGGCGACAACGTCCCGAGTTGGCCAGAGGTGACGACAACCCGAGTTGTTTGGAGGTGGCGATGGCGGCCGGACTTGGTTGGAGTGCGGCAGCGCCCAGAGTTGGCTAGCGGCAACAACAACCCTAGTTAGCTAAAGGGCAGCAGCTGTTGGAATTGACCAAAGGGCGACAGAGACTGGAGTTGGCCGGAATCGTTGGTGCAAAAGTGATGTGGGATTTAAGTTCCTTCTCCAAGCTTCAAGCTTCAGGTCCCCTCTCAAGAGGGAGCTAGGGCTCTATTTATAGAGTCCCGATTATAATTAATGAAGGAATCTGAACCACTTTAATCGAACGGCCCGGAGAGATTCCATAGGTCAGACGACATTTCAAGACATTTGATTGTCTAAACGATGACAAAATTGAGCAATTTTTGACTTGTTGGATTTGTCTTGTCAAGAAGCTCGATTCAACTATGAGCTCACCATGTTCAACGTTCGGTTGCCCTTCCAAACATGCCCAAAAACATTCAAAAGCGATTTAATGGCCCGATCCAGGCTTGATTTAACTTGGATTTGATCTATTTTGGTACCATTAGGCCCGTCTTGTCGTGTCGGTCAGTTTGACTTTAAGTTTGCTGAAATCATAATTCTAGATCACTTTTAATTGAAGTTTGAATGATTCTTACTCAAAAGATCGATCTGAGATCTGCATCGTACTTCAAGATTCATGCAGGATGATGGATTTGTTGATGATGTATCAACAATCATGTTTGTTATTCATAAGAAATCAATTTGCCCTGTAAATTAGAACTTATTCTTAAGAATTAAACATGCTTATCCAAGCTCCAATGATATTAATCGCCAACAATTTGAACGCATTCATAAACATCGCTTTTCATGTCTATAAGTTTTTTGTTGGGGCAGGGTTAGTGTTCGTATCCAGCATTTTGAAATTTTTAGTTTCAACTAATTTGTTTATTGATTGGAGCCTCCTAATACCGTAACAATCTTGTCTTTTTTTTTTATTAAAGAAATATTTTCTCATCATAAAGATATCAAATGAGTTGTTGAAAATTACTTTAAATTTTGGTTCTTCTATCATTTTTATTTGAGAAGAAAAAATCCAGTTACTGTACTGAAATTAAACAAATACTAGAAAAACTATGGAGTATATTTGCATTACCCACAATTCCTTCAAACTAAATATATCTTTTCATGGAGGCATTGGATGAAAAATAGTTAGGGATTCTCTAAACTACTTAATTTATGCAAAATTCTAAGCTATTTAGACGACAGATATAAAATAAAATGATTATAGAAATGATAAACAAAATGAGTGTACTAAATCACAATGCATGATGGTTAGATAGGCAACATTGGCATCTTAAAGCTAAAACCAAGCCCTTGTCTTGCAGAGCAATCTCAAACGTGATAAAACCATTAAAGATTCTCCACATAAAATTTGATAGGTATAATGGGGTAGTTTTATTTCGAAATGTTGTCATAAAATTTTCAGGTTTGTTCAATGGCATTTCATGTGTTGTAAAGGTGAAGGTGAATTCCTCTCCATTATTAGAAAAAAAGATAACATCATGCTCAAGATTATAAATCATGATAGATATAAAATTTCTGTTTAGCATCTCTAAGAGCTCATGCTTCAGAGCAAAGAAATATTTCATTTCCCATTAAGAAAGGATGATTTAAGATCGTGATTAGTAAAATTAAATCTTACCTTTACCCACTCCAAACAAATAGAATTTTTTATCCTCATATTTAATGGAACACAACCTTTTTAGGATATGAGAGTGTTTAATGTGGCAATATTTCATAAGTAATTTATCCCAATGAGATTAATTAAATTTAAACGACCATCAACTTTCATAGCTATAGCTTTAAAAATATTATGGAGAGATCAAACACCAAGAATCCATTCTTTAATCATGTAGAATGGTTTCTCCAAACTAGTCCATAAAATTCTGCTCTCTTGATTTCGTCGACCTTTTATTGAACGTTGTCAAATAATATACAATTTTATAAAGAACTCTTGTAAGATGTTAAAATGCTTGAATAAGATAAAGAAGGATAATTCCTAAAATATGTTTAATTGTAGTTAGCTCATCTCATGAGATAAAAATTTCTTACCCCAACTGATATTTTATTTTGAATTGTAAGGAATGTATATTGAAATAGGGCAAATCTTTTAGTCTTTAAAAATGGACTCCAAGATTTATTATAGGCAAATTTTCATTAGTAAAATTGATAACATTGGTGATAGTGTCAATCTTATTTTATGGGATGTATGAAATATGCTGTAAAAGCAGACTTTTTAGTCTTCATTGACTGGTCAGATATAGATTCTATGTTCATAAGAATTTTCATAATAGTTTTCAGAAATGCTTGATCACCTTTAGTGAACAAAATAAAGACATTTATATTTTGCAAATATAATTGAATCTAATGGTTGGGTTTTTCTTGAAATATTTTATTTAATTTTCTAAATTGTTATTCAAACAAGTTGATAAAAAGGAGGGTATGTGGTCTCTCTAACAAATTACCCAATTATAGATAAAGAAATCATGAGAAGTTTTGTTAATGATGATGAAAAAT
>NEWO01000218.1:0-13909 GCA_003013225.1 Phalaenopsis aphrodite
AAAGTCATTCAAAATATGTTAAAATGTTCAGTTCTTTTCATTTCAAGTTTTACGTTATGGCTCTGTAAAATCAATTTAATGGTTATCCGATTGAATCATTAGTTTATATAGTTTATTAGAATTTAACTTGATTTAATTATTTTCTTGCCCGACAGCTTTTAAAATTTGAGAAGATTAATTGAATTCATATTTAAATGATTTATTGAATATCAAAATTATTTTTCTTAAAAAGATATTCAACATAGATTGGTGAGTTATTTTGATAAATTTTTCAATGAAGTTTTTAAAAATACGATCGATCTTAGTAGTCTTAATATTATTAATAATAAAAAATGTTTAATTTTTTCTGTCGCATTAGTAAAAAAGTTGATGAGACTTTAAAGAAATCAAAGGGTGGAAAGACTGTAGGACCTGTTGATATTCAATTGAAGTGTGAAAATATATAGGAGATTTGAGAGTTTTTTGGCTTATTAAACTCTTTAATAATGTTTTAAAAACTAAAACGATGTCTGGGAAGTGGAGGAAAAGTATTTTGATCCCAGAGGAATTAAGTTATTGTATAATACTTTAAAAATATGGGACAGGGTAATTGAACACAGGCGAAGACGTATTACAAAGATTTCTAATAATCAATTTGGATTTATGACCGGTAGGTCTATCATGAAAGCTATACATTTACTAAGAGATTTGATGGAGAAGTTCAGAGAAAATAAGTTGAATCAACATATGATTTTTATTGATTTAGAAAAAGCTTACAATAAAGTTCCAAGAGATATCCTTTAGAGAGTTCTAGAAAAGAAATGTGTTGATATGAATTATATTCAAGTCCTGAAAGATATTTATACTATAGTTGTTACTTATGTTCGAACAAAAGGAGGATTGACCAAATATTTTCCTATTTCAGTTGGATTATGTCAGGGATCGGCTTCAATCTGCCCATATCATTTTGCTTTAGTTATTGATGCTCTTAGTGGACATTTTTAAGAGGATGTATCTTGGTGTATGCTTTTCACTTATGATATCCTTCTCGTGGATAAGACTAGATAGAAAGCTCAGAAAAAACTTGAATTATGCAGTATATCTACATTGGAGTCTAAATACATTCATCTAAGTGGAGCTAAAACTGAATACATGGAATGTAGTTTTAGTAGTAGTAGCTCTAGTGACAGAATTGTAACTATGAGTGATCAAATTATTAAAAGGTGTGAATGCTTTAAATATCTTAGGTCTATTGTTCAAAGTGATAGCGATATAGACGTGGATGTTATTAGTAGAAATGGAGGAATGCTTCGGGTCTATTGTGTGATAGAAATGTACCAATTAGGCTGAAAAGAAAATTTTATAAGATGGTGGTGAGACCTACAACGCTTTATGTCGTTGAATGTTGGCCTTTAAAAGAGAAGCATAAAACTAAGTTAAGTGTTGTCGAGATGAGAATGATTAGGTGGATGGCTGATTTTATACTTAGAGACAAAATGCGAAATGAATATTTCTATGACAGGGTTGTTGTAGCTCTGGTGGCGGACAAAATTAGGGAGAGTTTGGTCACATTAAACGTTGACCATTTGGTGATCAACTAGGAGAGTAGATGTTTTAAATTTGACTTTTGTTAAGAATGGCAGAGGTAGACATATAAAAACTTGGGCTTTTTGTATAAAAAAAATGAACTTAATTTATAGAATTAAATAAAAATATGACACTCAGTATGATGCAATGGAGAAAAAGGACTCATGTAGCCGACTCCACATAGTGGGATAAAGATTTGTTGTTGTTGTTGACTTAATTAAATCCTACTTGTAGCCTTACATCCCCTTAACCATTCCATGTTTCGATAGCATCCACTAATTCAAGTGATAAATGAATCAACAATTTAGGTGCATGATGCGGGTAGATTTAGTGTGTTAATTTTACAAATATTTGTCAATATTATAAAATACACACGACAGATACAATAGAAAAATATGCAATTAATGCCAACAAAATAACTTCAATTAAAATAGTTTTATCTTTTAATAATCTTTAAACTATTAAATTCACTTTAAAAATAACGTAATTATACGTATCACTCAAGTAATAAGGGGCTCTTATGAAGTCCTAGATATCGATCTCACAGGGAAGTTGGAAATGCCTGTAAATAAGTTCCTAAAATTATAATGTAAACTATTTTAAAATTATAAAAAGTAGAGTGCGAAGTTTGAATATTAAGTAACAGGTAAATGCTAAATAAAATGCAATTGAAAGACAAAGTTAACTAAACTAAATGCTAAACTTTCAAAAGTAAATTTACGAATATTAAATTTAAGATATTGTGATGGAAAGTTCAAATTTAAAAAAACATCATTCCCCTTTACAATGGGTATATGATTTGTGAAGAAATTAAAATCATTTGAAAAATATATATAAAAACAGTTTTGTGAAAAATAATAGCAATCTTATTCTTTCCCCTCTTCTGAGTGTATAAAGAACATTGACTAATCCAGAGTTTAGACCCTAATTTTGTGGTTATGTTGGGAGGATACTGACTGACACTCTAGAGCTCCCACTACTCCCTCCACTAAGGGCTAACAATCTCACATCAGTTTCCAATCAATTGAACCAAATTGGAGATTTTAATCTTTCACCTTAAAATCTTCAATTTTGCATCCAACAAAGTATATTTTCCTATTTATTTGCACCCAATTTCATGGATGAAATACTCTTCCATGAAATCAAATGTGATTCTCTCCATGTTGTAGAAATCATAGCCCTTTCGGAACAAATGCTTCTTAACACATTTTAACATTTTAATTGGCCGGATCAAAAAGTAAATGAAAATCAGATTTCAAATCATCACAGATTACTGACATTTAAAACCATATAAAACAAAACTAGTTCTTCACAAAACCATATCTCAAAGTAGGGAGAAGGATAATGAAGACTACTCAAATCTCATGAGAAGGATACAAAAAATACAGATTTCATTAATAAAAATAAGTTTACAAAATAAAAGAAACAAAAGAAACAACTTATCTCACAATCCTTTTCAAGCAAACTCCTACAAGTTATCTCAATGACTTTCTCTCTTTACAAGCACTTTCAATTCTCTCTTAGAAGTGTAATGAAGAAGAAATCTCTCACATTTCTTCTCCTCTTACAATCCTTGAAGAAAATCTCCAAGCCCATGACTTTCTCTCTCTCTCTAACTCAAGGCACACACCTCTAATTGCCTCCCTCTAAACTTTCTCTCAAGCCCTAGAATTCTCTCTCTTTTATCAAAGGCTACCTTCCTCCAAAAAGAATTCAAAATTTTGTCCAAAAGTCAACTCTTTTGAATTCAAATGACATGTCCATTGATCCAAGAGACTTATTCATTCATAAAAGAACCTTCCAAAGTGTCTAGATGCATTGAATTACTTCAAGGGGTGTTTAGAACAAGTGTCCCTTTGAAAATTCACGCAAAACTCATCTTGAACCTCCTTGATCCATAAAAAGTCATCCCTGGCGCATATGATGCCAAATCTGGCCATCATGCGCCAATTCTCTGTCAAATGGCGCATCTGGTGCCAATATGACACATCATGCGCCAGTTTGCTGAAGACCACACCATTCTGGGCTTTGGCACATCTGGCGCCAATTCAGCGCATCTGGCACCAATTCAGCGCATTATGCGCCAGAATTCGAAACTTCACTGTTTTGGCTCCAAATTTCATCCTTTTTACTGCTTTTACTCAAAATACCTAAAATTGATATACGTGCAACAAAAAAAGGAAAATACCCTTCTTTAAAGTGCAATATAAAAAAAATAAGCATAAAATATATACTTAAAATAACATACTATTTTGGTGTATCAAAATCCCCTAAACTTAAATGTTACTTGTCCTGAAGTGACACTTTTACTACTTAAAAACATATGACTTATGATAGAGACTAACTTATAACTTCCATACTTTAGTTTAATAAATAAAATAGTAAAATTTAAGAAAACCCTTTAGTAACTTAATTTAACTTCTAAGTCTAAGAGTACTTACTAGTCAATTTTAAGATTTCTGAATCAATATTTCTTTCAAGAAGATTTGCACTTTGTTAAATCAAGGACATCTAGAATATTCATATGAAAAAGAACTTCAGGAAAACTTTTCTAATAATGCTACTAATAATCTAATATAAGTTTAGAAAATGTAATAAAGCTTTTTCTTTAAGTTGAACAAGCGAAGTCAATTTTTGATTAGGCATTTCCTCAAGCTTCTCCTCACTTATTTTTCTTTTCTTTTCTTTTTCTTTTTCTCTCTTTTTTTTTCTTTTAGAATCTTTTCAAGTCTTTCTTTTCTTTTTATTTTTCAAGTGAGGCTTACTATGTCTGGATAACCTTTAATATTATTGAATTTCACTATCCTCTTGTCAAAGTTAAAACACTTTACCTTTCTTCACTTTATAAATTCATATTAGTTTATGATTTTCATAAATTCTCATTATTTTCTTCTTACATGAATCTCTAAATTCTTAATACTTCAAAAATACAATTTTTTTTAACTTTAAATAGAAAAACTTAGTCTTATCTTATCATACCAAATATCTTTAACATTAGAATTGACCTTCATTATTTAAAACTTTTATTTAAATTTACTATAATATTCATAAACTTAAATATAGTCTTTTAAAGTTTAATCTTAATATCCAATGTCTTGTTAAATTAATTTTTAAAAATATTTTTACTTAAAATCAAATAATATTAAGTTTACTTCTTTTTAAAAGAAAAATTTTGCCCCCCAAACTTAAGTTCTTAAGCATTTTAAAAATATTATAGTAAAAAATTCATTTGGTGAAAGAAAATAATAAATGCATGAAAATAAAAACTAGCCTCTAGAGGATTTTTTACTATGAAACTGAGCACTGCTATACCGCAGACACTAACTTTAGAAATGCACACAAACTTTAAAGCATTAAATGTGACATAATATATTCTATGGAATTTGCTGAGATTTTTAAACTGAAACAAAAAACCGTGAATTCTAAAAATGTAGAAAAAGTAAAAATCTATTGTTACTATTATAATTTTAAGTCCACAACACAAAAATAAAAGCTTTTACTACAATAGTTTCAAATGCTAACCAAATAAAATCCATACAACATACAAACAAACAAACAAACGACAACAAAATAAATTAAATCCAAAAAATATCAATCTTCATCACCTTCCTCCTCGTTCTCATCATCATCATCATCATCATCATCATCTTCTTCTTATTCATCATGAATAGGAGTATATAAAGTAAAGTTGGGGCAAGTAGAAAATTCCACATCATTGTATTCAACCCTGAGATACCTCACCTTGGCATCCTCAAAAGCATTATCATCCTTAAATTTTCTCTACTGTTACTCATCATTATAAGCATTTCTTGCTTTAATCTCTCCAATTTGATTTTAAATATTCATTATATCCAATTGTTGAATCATAAGTTGGTCCATAATATTTTCTGATGATGCAGGGTAAGAAGTAGATGCCCCTGTAACTGATGTAGAGTGTATATCACCTCATCTACCCTTAGATTTAACAAATGATTCAACTCTCTGAATCATATGCTTCCCAAGAAGATTTTGAGGTTGTAATCTTTCTTCATTTCTATGGGACTCTACTCCTGATTGCTCACAAAAAGTGAAATCTAGGCAGGGCAACCCAAACCACTACCTGTAGAGCTCTTAGCTATTCTCCGTGCATGATGAACTATAAGAGCAACAACATTTATTGCTTTCATGTCCTGAATGCAATAGTTCAATATAGCTCTATCCTTCGTTACATCTACAAGATGATTTTTTGGAAGTAATCTAGCAGAAATGCAGGGGTGCCATACCTTTGACTGGCTAGTCATCATGGAAGTGGAGAAGTTAACTATCTTATTATTTTTAATCCTCTATTCTCCTTTTCCATCAATCAGGAAGGCAATCACTTTTCCAGTGAAGAATCAGTCATCATGAATGCAACATATTCATCATGAAATACATTCCTCATCTCATAAAAATCATTGATTATTTCTGTAGTAAATTCAACTTGCTTACCTCTCACAAGAATATGATCGTCATTAGTAAATCTTAAGTTGGCATAAAACTCTTGAATCATTGGTACAATTGCTACTGCAATGAAGTAACAAATATGTTCCCAATTTCTGGCAAGAATCAACCTCTCGATCTCACCACCAGGGTTAGCAAATACCCATCCCTGGATCAATCTTCTCGATTTGATTTGAGTGTTATAACTGTGATGGGCCCTTAAATTAACAAATCTTCTTGCATCAAAATCCTCTGTCTTTCCTCTCTTTATTCGTAGAGCCATTTTAAATTCTACTAAAATCTAAATAAATTCCAAATAATTACAAAATTAAAAATCTAACTCCCCAAGTAAGATTATTTGGTAAGAAACTTTTCATCATGAGTTTTCTTCATGCTTTATCATCAAAATCCCCAATATTTGGATTTCGATAATGTAAGAAAAATCCATAGTGAAAATAAAAAATTTCTAAGTTAAAGTGAAGCTCTTACTAAGACAAGACAAAATCTATGATTTTAGCGCCTGAAATCTTCTCTATTGCGGTCAATGTGAAGCCCTAGGTCCAAATCTAGAGGTAGGAGATGTCGTAAGCAGTAAAAATGGAGTTTATCGTGCAATTTTGCGATTTTTAGGAAATCTGACAGTTTCAGGAATTTGGTGCATCGTGCATGTTGACCTCACTTTTGGTTGAGGTCTAGTTTCTTCCTTAGTAGCCCAGGATCTAGCCATATTCTGTTGACTATTCCTAGAGGACTAGAAAAGGAACCCTCACCTTTAGAATCTCTAAACTCTTCTTTACTTAACTTGAAGTTCCATATATTGGTCCTAACCTCTAGCACTTAGTAGGCGGGGTCAATATGAGGGAGCTCAAGGAGAGTCCCCATAGGATGGTCAAGCCTTAGGACTAACCTTGGTTGGTCTTGTCTTGGTTAGGCTAGCTTGTACACACTACACTTTCTCACACACCCCGAACTTTAAGACCCCTTGATTTGGTTCTTGACTCCTTTTGGAAAGCTCATATGGATGGACCCAAACCCCTAACCCTTGGCTAAGAGGGTTAGGACCAGCATAGTGAGCATCCAAAATGAGTCCTCATATGGCTCCTATTAGTTTGAGATGACATAATGGCTTACTTGCCCATCCTAGGCCAAAATCACCAAAATGGCCAAAATGCCCCTACAACCCTAATTTTTGCCAAAATTCCGAAAAATTTCTCAAAACACCCAAATTTGTCCAAAAGTCATCCCAAACCATTCTCCACTACCCAAATTGACCAAAATCACCAAATTCCCAAAGTACCCCAAAATTGCCAAAACTTACCAAAATGCCCCTCATGACACAAAAATTCAAAAAATCCCTAAAAAACTCTAAAATCATCTAAAGTATTGCCAATTTTAATTTTGGATCCATCACATTGACCCAATTTGGCCAATCTGACCCATTTTGACCAAAAGCTCTCAAAGGCCCAATTTCCCCAAATTAGCCCCAATGTCAACCAAATTGACCCCAATCTTGCCCAAATTCAATTCTAAACCGAAATTCAACTTCCATAATACCAATTGAAACAAAATACAAACCTAATTTGACCCAATTGCATTCTCAATTCCAACCCAAATAAAAAACCCCAATTTTGACATGTAAAAAAATCTCTCCAAATTGAACCCCATACTTTATCCATTTGCCTCAAATTTGAACTCAAAACTCTTTATAACTATTACCCACATTAAATTGGACCCTCATTTGGCCTTGTTCAAGCCTTAATCCCACTCAATTTCAACTTGGACCAAAATCACCAAGTTTGCCCCAATTTAGCCATTTGCCCAAATTCTACCAAATTGACTTCTTAATTCAATTCAAAATCACTTGAAATCTTTTCAAACTCTTCATGACATCTCCATACACCAAATTAAACATTTAATTGACCAAAAGTTTAGCTCAAATTTACCCCCAATTCTAAAAGCCCAATCCCTTAAATCATTCAAAAAGCCCAAGATTCAATTAAAAGCCCACATGATAATTTTTCTCCTCATCATCCATTTAATCAATATAATTCCCTAAGTTTTAAATCCATCATCAAATTACTCTAAATCAAGCCTCATGAAAAACTCCACAAAAATACCCCACAAATCCAAAAATCCTTTTTTCATGCAAATGGCCAAGCCAAGGATAAGTCATGAGGCCATCCCCAAGCCATAGGTAAGCTATATGAGCCTTTGCCACCTCACCAAGATATTAATGGCAAAAAGGAGGAGCCACTTAAAAGCTCAAATAAAAAGGTTTTAACCCACTTAATGATACACTTTAACCATGTTTAGCCAAATCCAATGGATAGGGACTTCTCCACACCACTTCAGCTGATCCACCTGACCTTGGTCAGCCATGGGAAGCCACCCAAGCCCATTCCAATGGGGCTAGACCTATGGTTGACCAAACCTAGCCCAAAGGCCTTTCCACTTCAATTAATCAGCCTTACCCATGCATAAAGCCATTTGTTTGCACATAGCCCACCACTGATCACCCTTAGTGGAATAGTGACCTGAGCCTGGCCGGCCAGCCACCTTCGCTGCCGGAAAACCCAAATACAAGAGCCTCACTTAGGCAAAAACTCAAAATTAAGCCCATTCAAGTGGTACCAATCCAATTGGCCATTGGAGTCTTTTTGCCCTCCACCTAGGCAGCATTCCAGCCACCTCAGCTTGGTCTGAGAGCCACCATGGCCTCTTCTATTTAAACTCACCCCCCACAACCAAAGGGAGGAGTTGACGAAATTCCTTAGGGAGACCTTGGAAAATTGTTCCCAGAGCTTCTTCAAGACCTCCTGAGTTTAATACAACCATCTTACAACACTAAAATCCATTGTCTGAGCTCAATTTTGGAGCACAAAATTACGCCGAAACCAAGACATAATTCCTCATAGTTCCACAGTGTACAAAAATCAACTTAATTGCACCCACACTATCCCAGAGTGAAAGAAGAAGATCCCCCATAAAAGCCACATCACCAAGCCACCCTAGCATAGACTTTGATCAACACACAAAATCAGCCTTGGTTGAAATCGTACCTAGGCAATTCACCATGGCCCAAGGCTTCATCTAGGAGCTCTCTGGAATCAACTCAAGCATTTGGAAGCACCCAATTGAGGCCACCCCTCTTGGGCAAAGTTATTGAACTCTCCCCTTAAACTGAGCCTATTTTAATTATCCATGCTTTTAGCCTCAATTTAAGACTTGATTAACCGTATAGATATGCTCTCTTATTCTAGATGCTTCTAGAGAAACAAACTGTAATTGATTTAGTTGAGTATTGAATGAGATTTTAAAGTTTGAAGTTTAATGGCTCTCAGTTAGGAACTTGGGGACCACGAACGGATGCCATCTGTTTCCACGTGTATTGAACAGACGGCTGAGATTGTGTTGGATGAAGTCTCGGTGCGTATACAAAGAGCTGACTCAACTGGCAGCACTGAACGAGAAGCGAACACGTTCGCAGTTCGGAGTTGCCTAGGATGAGGTGGCACCGTGCTGGACAAGTAGAAAAATAGGGTTTTATTTGATTTATTTAAATATCAGAACTTCAAAATTCATATCTTGGTGTAAAAAAATCATAAAAATAAAATAAAAATACCCTCATGCTTAGTGAATAGAGGAAAATAATGTGGAAATGGTTTCATGTTTGTTTGATACATGTGTGATTTTTAATTAATTAAATAACATATTTATTATTTTAATTCTCCATTTCAATGGAAATTTCACCATGACTTGATTTTTGGGGACATTGGTTTTCTTTATCATGAGAGATCTTCCCTGTTTTTTCCATGGTCAGAGGAGGTCTCTATGCAGAGATTTCTATTTTTCAAGCATATCATGTCTGTTTTGGTAAAATAATTATAAAAATTAAAATATTCATCAGGAAAATACAAAACTTATTTTAGTAGGCTCAATGTGGTCAGAAGACCCTAGGAAAAATACAAACTTGGTTTAACTTATTAAAAATAACCCTAATTATCAATAAATCATAAAAATGAAATGTAATTAAATTGGAAAAAATATAAAATTAAATGGCACAAAAAACTATTCTCCACAATAATTTAATGTCATAGAAGGTCCTCATAAAAATTTCTAGTAAATTAGAATTAATTTGACCTCTAAAATGAATTAATCAAGTGAAATTGCATTTTTGGCAATCAAATAATTATAATAATTAAAATACAACTAAAAAAAATCTCCAAATTGGTTTTGGGGGCTCCTTATGATCAAAGGAACCTACGAAAAATAAAAATAGAATTAAAATAAATACTTCTTTTTTAAGCTATTTTTAAGTATTTAAATAATTCAAAATTAATTTAAAAATCAATAAAATTATAAAATTGTGAAAATACATTAAAATATCACATTTGGCTTCGTGATCACTTGGGGCCAATTAAAATAATTTTCCTAATTTTCTAAGTCAAGATATTGATTTTTAAAGGCTTAAAATGAATTTCCTTTTATTTTTCATTAAAATAATTCTAAAATCAAGAGCCCTCACCCATAAATTAAACTCAATTTCAACCCTAGAGGCCAGCTCACCATAATTGATCTTTAGAGCTTCTCAGCCCTCCACCTAAACACTAATTTGCACCTGAATTCAGGCCCTAGCAACCACCCTAATGCATTTTTTTTAAACCCACCCTCTCATGTACAAGACATGAAGTGTGCCAAAACTTTGGGGAAACTCTGCCCAATTGCTCTGAGACACTCTCCAAGAACTCCTAAGCTCATTGCCACCATTTTCCTCCACTGATCCCCATTATCAAAGCCCAATTTTGAGCTCAAATTTCTGCCCAAAACCAGGATAGAATTCTCCATAGCTCCACAGTGCACCAAACTTCAATTAATTATACACACACCATCCCCATAGTGAGAGAAGTTGATTCCTCATAAAAACCCTTTATGAAATTGCCTCTAACATAGCTCTAGACCAACACCTGAAATCCATCTTGATCAAATTCATGTCTAGACAATTCACCAATGCTTGAGACTTCATCTGGAGGTTTGTTGGACCTAATTAAAGCTACCACAATCACTGATTGAGGCCTCCCCTCTCAGACAAAGGTATTGAACTCTAACCCTGTTGACCTCACTTTTGGTTAAGGTATAGTTCTTCCTCTTTAGTATTCTATGGTCTAGCCATATGACTTTCCTGTTTCCTAGAAAACTAGAAAAGGAACACTCACCATTAGAATTTCTACACTCCTCTTTGCTCAACTTGAAGTTCCACAAATTGGTCTTAACCTTTAGCACTTAGTAGGTGGGGTCATTATGGGGGAGCACAAGGAGAGTTCCTATAGGACTGCTTGATCTTAGGGTTGACCATGGGTGTTAGTCTAGGGCTAAGTCACTTATTTGCACTCACCTCACTCACAATCACTCACAAAAGTTAAACCTAAAATTTCTTGACTTTGATCCTTTAATCCTTTGGGAGACTCATGTAGATGGTCCCCTAAACCCACTAACTCTAGGCTAGGGTTTAGCTAAGACTAGTACATAGAGGACCCAAATAGGGTTTTTATTGGTCCATTGCTCATATATGATGGTTGGCACCCCAATTTTATAAAAAATACTCAACTTGGCCTCTTTGCCCCTAAACTCCCCCAAATTACCTAATTACCCTTGAAACCCTAAATTTGGCCAAAATTATCAAATTTACCCAAATTTGCTCAAAAATCATTTCAAATCTTTTGAAAACATCCAAATTACCCAAAATCACCAAAAAAAATTGCTAAATTACCAAAATACCCCACCTTGGCCCAAAATTTCAAAAGTTCCAAAAAATCCCAAAAATTACTAGAACCTTCCAAATATTCCCAATTTCATTTTTCTCAACTAACACATGACTCAATTTGACAAATTTAACCATTTTGATTAAAACTCCCAAATTGCCTTTAAAGGCCCAATTTCCCTAAATTTATCTCAAATGTCCATCAATTTGGTCCCAATTTGCCCCAATTTCAATTATAAACTCAAATTAACCTTCCATATTACCAATATAAACCAAATCAAAGCTCAATTGGCCCTTTCTTTGAGCCTAATTTTGATCTAAGTCAAACTTCCAATTTTGGCTCTATGAATTGGTTCCACCAAATTGAACCCATAACCTGCTCCATTGGTCTCAATTTGAATCCTAAACTCTTCATAACACTCCTAAAAATCAAACTTGACCTTAAATTGTCCTTGGTGAAGCCTTAATTTCATTTAATTTCAACCCAAATCCAAAAATCTCCAATTTTGCCCTAAATTGGACATGTCTCAAAATTCCACCAAATTGATTACCTTAGCCCCACAATTTCCACTCCATTCCTTCATAAAAAATCTTCATAGAATCTCCCTTGATCATTTGGACCATTAAATTTAGCCAAATTCTAAGCATAGCTCAAACTAAACCCAAGTCTAGTCCAACATGGCCAAATTGACCAAAATCTAAAAATCCTTCAAATTAAGCTTCCAATTGAACTCAAAATTAACTCAATCCTTCACCAATAATATTCATTGAAATTATCTACACAATTGTGATTAATTAATTTGGCTCAAACTCATGACTAGCCTAACCCAAATCTAAGCTTTGGTCTTTTGGACCGATATTGGACCCATGCACCAAAATTGGCCTAGCCACCTTAAAGCCACCAACTTTATGACTCCACAACTACCAAACTCCTACTAGGGACCAGGCTAAACCATGAAAAACCCACAAAATCATGCTATGGACTAATGGATCCCCAAATTAAGGGATTTTAATCCATTTTTGAACCCAACTTGCGAAATCTCCCTCATCATCACTAACCCTTTGGGCTAAATCATAATTAAGCCTCCCCCTGGCTCATCCGACTTCTTGGCCACCTCCCCTGGCCTTGCCGGCCAGCCTAGTGGTTGGAAAACACCAAAACCATGAGCCACCTCTAAGAATTTAAACTAAATTCAAACCTAGAGGTCTTCTCACACTAATTAACCTTTAGATCTTCTCTACCCTCCACCTAAGCTTCATATTGCACTCAAATGGAGGCCATGAAAGCCACCCCAAGCTAGTTTTATTTAAACCTCACCTCCATGGACAATGAAAGAGAGCTGAAATTTTCTTAAGGAAACTCTGCCAAACTGCCCTCAGGGACTCCCTAAGACCTCCTCAGTTCAAGCCAACCATTTCCCCCCATTGAGCTTCACTATGGAAGCTCAATTTTAAGCTTGAATTTTTGCCAAAAATTAGGAAAGATCTCTCCACACCTCCATAGTGAATCAAACTTCAATTAACTGTGCACACACCTTCCCCACAGTGAAAGAAGTTGATTCCCCACAAAAACACCTCTGAAATAGCCTCTAACCTAGCTCTAGACCAACTTCTGAAATTGAGCTTGGTCGAATTAATACCTAGACCATTCACGAGGTCACAAGGCTTCATCTTGAGGTTCGTTGGGACCAATCAAAGTAACTGCAACCATCTGGTTGAGGCCTCCCCTCTCAGACAAAGGTATTGAACTCCAACCTTAATTCGAGCTTATTTTTACTCTCAATACTTATTTACTGTATTTCATACCGTATAATCCATATAGATAGGTTTGTCTTGAGTAGATGAAGCTCTAGGACCAAACCTCATGAGATTTGGTTAAGTCTAGAGGGAGATCTTAAGGTTTGAGTGTGGACGGTTCTCGAGTTAGCCTATTTGGGGACGATGACGGGGAGCCATCCGATCACGTGTTTATCTCATCAACAAATGAGATGAAGCCATACAGCGCTTTAGTTCATAAATTATGGGCCGAGTCAGCGGCTATGTGGATGGCAACATCCAACCAGAGCGCTTCACACGTGTTTTCGGAGCCGCCTAGAATCTAGTCAGCGCCACACATTTGAATAGATA
>NEWO01000218.1:17580-33773 GCA_003013225.1 Phalaenopsis aphrodite
ATAGCTGTGTTGGTGGACTAGTTCCACCTAGGCATTGTGTGTGAGAAATGGGTCCCGCACTAGGTCCTAAACACTTCACATCTCCCTTTCAAGTTTGATTTACTATTCTGCAAATTAAATCAAATAGTGTTGTGCTGCGCGCACTTTAAAATCTTCTTATATTAATTGAATTTTTTTTTACTTTCAAATTACCTTTTTACTGAAAATTTTAAAATCCCCAAAACTAAGACTTACCCGGTCTAAAGATCAACCTCTGTTAATTTTTCAGTGCTTGCATTAAGATTACAAGGTTTTGGCCATATAGCTAACCCTAGAATTTTCTATTTTGAAGCTGCTGCAATGGCCTACCCAAAGCTGACTTTTCTTGCAACCTACCGACAAGTCATGAAGCCCGCAATGTTGCTCCTACTATTAAGTTTGGAGCCGAATTTGAAGACCTCGAGGTTATCCTCGGGAAGGCACCGTTCATCATAACGAAAGTCACCGCTCCATAAGTTTAGGAGCCGTCTGTTGAGTTCAACCTGAACTGCCTTCAGGACTTCCCTTCTTATAAGAGGGCCAAGACTACTATTGTCACTACAGAAACTACCAAGCTTGTTGTTCCCGCTGCTGCTAAAGGGAAAGAAGTAATGATTATTAAAGATCCAACTGAGAATTAGCTATCCCACCATAAGTATTCAAAATTGGATCAAGTTCAAAGTCTACAACGCTAACTCGAACCCAAAAGAGAAACCATAATAGGAGGGTTCGGAGGGCTACTAAAGCCCAAGATCCTGAGGAGATACCCGTTAAGGAAGATCCTCACCACGATGAATCAAGATTAATGGAAACATATCCACTTCTGCGAGGAAGTAGATTCCATTCTTTAATGAATACCGATGGATGCGAGGGTATCCAAAAAATTGCCGCCGCATTACCGACACTTCATGGACAGGGTGTGGAGAAAAAGAAACTGATACGCCTAAAAATGTACTATTTTCATGCTATATTTTATGATGATATTACACTTTAAAGGTATGTTTCTTGCGTTTTTGGTTTTAGATACATCAAATTGAAGAATTTAGAGTGATTGGAGCAAAAAGAACATAAATGGACCAAAGCGGAGCAAACCAGATGAAATCAGGTTGAATCGGGGTAAACCGGAGCTATGGGGACCGAAACTAGACACTTAAGTACCTGTGCCCAGTGCTTAAGCACCCAAAATGGTGCTTAGGAGCCATCAGATAGAGAGGGGAGTGGGGGGAGCTTAAGCTCCATTTTGGGTGCTTAAGCGCTGGGCACAGGCGCTTAGGCGCCAGTGACGGTTTTTAGCATAACTTCTTCTATATACGTCGAATTTGGATGATTTTTGAAGTTGTGTTTCATGAATCTCTTGGGGAATTTTTTTGGAATTGATAAAATGGAGTTTCTAGAAGGATTTGTGGTTAGAAGGAGTTTTAAAGTGGCACTTCAAGCACTATTTGGAAGATTCAATGAATTTGGACAGTTTTGAAGAGACACTTAAGAAACTTTTGGGAAACTATAAATAAGGATTGGAAATATTTTTAAAAACTTTCTTGAATCTCTTGGACTCTTGAATCAGTAAGAATAGAAGAATAAGACTTGGAGAAGAGGAAGAAGGCTTGGGAGTGAGCCCCAAGTGGGGCGGCAAGGTGAGAGAGAAAGAGAGAGTGTGAGAATATCTTCTTTTCTTTTCATTTTATTCTTGGAGAGGATTGTAAGGAGATTGCTTTTGCTATACAAGGAGACTTTGATTTCCATCAGAGATAAGTATTTTCATTGTATTTTGATTTGAATTTAGTACTTTGTTTGTAGGGTTTCAATGACTTGTGCAATGAAAAGTTCTTGTTGTTTCTCCATGTGTAGTGAGTAGTTTTCTTTACTCTTTCTTCTTATAATGAATTAGTATGCATGTGTAGTACATAGAATTGAGTAGAGTGAGAATATATTGTGATGATTTTACTTTGTTCTTTATTTAAATGTAAACTTGATCTACTTGCATGTTAAAATCTGTTGTGAGATCATCTAAGATCCGGGATGGTATTGTCTCAATCAACTGTGGTAGAATCACATGAGATTATATGAATGAGAATGTAGTTCATATGGTTGAGTGCAAATAAATAGGGAAATATTCTTTAATGGGTGTAAAATTAGAGGACTTTAGAGTGACAGGCTAAAGCCCGCTAATTTGGTATATTATTTTAGGTTTTGACGCGATATGTTAGTCTCCACGTGGAGGGATAAGAGAGAACTCTAGAGTGAGAGCTAGTATCTTTCCTGCCTAACACGCCTTCAGAAATATTCAAACTTTAGATTAACCAATGTTCTTTATAGCATCTCTACTAAGTTTAAAGAATATAATTGCTCCTATTTATCACAATCTCTCTCGCAACTTGCCTTATTTTTATGCATGTCACTAATTTCATTGCATAAGGAAGAGTACTTTTAATATATTAAATCCCACTTTCTAATTTTCACTAAGTATTTTAGTTTAAGAGTAGAAGTAGAATTGTAGTGATAATTATAGGATATAATTAAAACCAAAACTTTATCAACCTTCCAAGCTAGGGCGTGTTATTCTAAACTAGAACTTCTCTTGAAAGCCGCTGTGATTAACCTCGATCTCTGTGGGATCAATATTCAGGGCTCAATCAGAAAGCCCTATATTACTTGATAAAGATACGTATACTTGCACAGAATCTCAACAAATATAATTGAAATCTTAATATACTTGGAATCAAGTTTTTTGTGCCATTACCAAGGAATAAAATCTTCAAGTAGTGGTGTCAACTTCATAAATCCTTACATATACAAAATATCAGGATCAATTTTTTGGCGCCATTTCCTGGGATCGCAACAATTGATCTTGACTTTTAGGAAAATTTTAGTTGAAGTAATTAGGCTTAGACTTGAAAAAGTGTATTTTCATAAAAAAAATTTTTGTGTGAAAAGTGTCTTTTGTTTGAAAAAGTCGTGTGAAAAATCTGTTTGTGAGAAAAACAAGGTGTTTGTAAAAATATTTTATTGTGTTGAATATATATTTACTTTATTTATTTAATTGTTAATGCATTGTTTGTTGTGTTGCATATGTGAAATAAAGGATCTATAAGACTTGTACCTTATGACCCTAGGATAGAAAATAAGAAAAAAATTCAAAAAATAGAAAGGAGTTGAAAAACTAAAGATGGAAATGGAAAACATTCAAAATAGTAACTTGAAAAATCTTCATGAATCATTGAGAGATTTTGTAAGTCCTACGATAGATGAAATTCACTCAAGTATACAAGCCCATGTCGTAGAAGCTCGCTCATTTGAAACTAATCCAGCGATTTGCCAACTAGTGCTGAACAACCAGTTTGGGGGAACTCATTCGGAGGATCCATATTTACACTTATTAAGTTTTCTACAACTTTGTGCCACATTTCATTATAACGACATGTTAGACGATGCTGTTAGACTAAGGTTTTTTCCTTTCTCACTATGGGATAAGGCTAAATTGTGGTTATACTCATTAACACATGGCTCTATAAAAAATTGGGAGGAGTTAACTCAGAAATTCCTTGTTAAGTATTTTCTACCTTGAATGGCTACTAAACTTAGAAACGATATTATCTCATTTTGTCAGTATGAAGGGGAATCAATATATGAAGCCTGGGAAAGATTTAAGGAACTCTTAAGAAAGTGTCCACACCATGCTCTGCCTGATTGGTTAATCATTCAAACTTTTTACAATAAGTTAGTAGGATCCCTTAAGTCTATAATTGATGTTGCCACTGGTGGATTATTAATGTGAAAACCATTTGATGAAGCATATGTGTTAATTAAAGAAATGGATACAAATGAATTTCAATTGCCCTCTGCAAGGGTAAATCCTAAAAATATAGCTAGAGTTCATGATACAGATGCGATTGCAATTCTTGCATCTCAGGTTGCTACAATATGAAGGAAGTTGGACCAATTTGGAATGAACCAACCTCAATTTACTCCAGTAAGTGAGAAAAGTTCATTTGGGCATATGATTGATTCTAACTTATCAGATGAGACTTTAAATACCATAAACAACCCATATTCTAACTTTTACAACTCAGGTTAGAAGAACCATCCTAATTATAACTAGTATCATGTTACTGATGGCGGAAATCAACAATGAGAAAATAATCATACAAATCTTAATGGAACTTGGAAAAATTAGAGGAACACAAACTATAGACCTTCATATCTACTGAACTCTAATAATGATCAACAATTTGAGGATAAGATGTCTACAGAAGTAGTGGTATTGCAATGGGAACCCAGTTGCAAAGTCAAAATGCTGCGATTAGAAATATAGAGAATCAACTGAGACAAATTGTTAATTCACTTAGCAATACACCCCAAGGAAAACTTCCTAACAACACTGAGATCAACCCTAAAGAGAACTATGATGAACAAATAGATGTTTTCCAATTAAGAAGTGGAAGAGAGATAGAGGGTGTGGTTAGAAAAGAGAAAGAAGTTGTGAGAAAAATAAAGGAAACTAAAAGACCTAAAGAACATGTTTATAAGGATCTAGAAAAATTAATATCTCAAACAAAAATCAATTTAGAAAGACCACCACCTCCATTTCCTCAAAGACTTAGACAATATGAGTTGGATAAACAATTTTAAAAGTTCATCGAACTACTTAAGAAGTTAACAATAAATATTCCTTTAACTGAAGCTTTGGAACAGATGCCAAGATATACAAAATTTAAAAAAGGAGATATTAAACAAGAAAAGGAAATTTTGGGATTACGAGACAGTTGCACTAAGTGAGGAGTACACCACAATGTTTCAGAAAAAAGCTTCCTAAAGAACTTAAAGATCCTTCTAGCTAAACAATTCCTTGTGTATTTGGAGAAATACTATTGGAAAAGCTTTATGCGATTTAGGATCGAGCATTAATGTGATGCCTCTATCAATATTTAAATGGTTAGGTTTAGCTGATATTTCTCCCACTACTATAACCCTTCAATTAACTGATCGATCTATCATTTATCCTAAAGGCGTTATAGAAGATATACTTGTTAAAGTGGATAAATTTATCTTTCCTATGGACTTTATTGTATTAGATATGGAGAAGATAAAGAAAATCCAATTATTTTAGGGAGACCTTTCTTTGTTACTGGACAAGCTATGATAGATGTGCAAAAAAGAGAGTTAACTATGAATATTAGTGACCATGAAAATGCTTTCAATGTTTTAAAGGCTATGAAGTATTTGGCTGAGATAAAAGGCGATGATTGTTTTTGGGTTGATGAGATTGATTATCTAAGTAAATACCATTTCCAATATAGTTTTGAGAGTAAGTTAACGGATGAGATCAAAATGGACTTTCATGATGAGTTGAAAACGTTGTTTAATGAAAATTGTATGTATGTTCAGGAAAAGTGCAAAATGATGGACGTTACTGAAAATATTAAACTTTTAATTCTATCTGTTGAAAAATCTCATGAACTTCAGATGAATGTACCCCATACAATTTTAAAGCCTACCTATCTAAAGAATTCATCAACACCACCAATCTTTATATCTTCATACTCAACTCAATCACAAGAAGGACCTGAATTGAATGATGAAATCAGTAAAAGATCTCCTAAGAAAGAGATATTCAAAAAACACTGAATAACATTTTCCATGGTATACATAAAAAAAATGAATGAGATTCTGATGCAGGGCAACCATAATAAACATTGGATAGATCAAGTCATTGATGTTAGACCAAGCGCTTCGTGGGAGGCAACCCATGGTTATCTTTGTTATCTGTTTGGTGTGATTGTTGTTATGTTGGATTGGATATTAGTAAGATATTGAACTTTTATTCGTGTTTGATATGTAAGAGTGGATTAGATTAATGTTGTGAGGTAATTCCTTCATCATGAATGGATTTGTATATGATTTATGGTAGTAGCATATTAACGAGTCTGTTACGACTTAGTTCTTAACTGGAGCTGAGCATTATCTTGAAGCATGCAGAGTTTGGACTTGGACCAGTATATTTTAACTCTATTACTTCCCTTTATCTGACTTTGTATTCACTGATTAAGGTCATGAACTTACTTAGTAAATAACATATGGATGAACTGCACTACTTTTATTTACCAGAGTGTGTATACCTTAGACATAGAGTAACCCTGAAATTAACAACCTATGAGGAAATTTTGGTCCATGGATGAAAACCATAAAAAAATTAATAATACACCAACATTATTAGTGTAGTTTTTTTGTTAGAAATTAAAAGTAAGGAGGGGAAATGTGAGTAGAAGGGAGATCAAATTAACCTCAGTTGTTGTTTGTTTATGAATATGTGAGTCTATGTTTTGGAGTTTGTGTGTCTATGTTTGTGAGTCAAGTTGAATGAGTCATGGGAGATGACAAAACTTATCTCAATATTTTGAACTTGTTAGCATTCAGCATTTCCTTTATAAAGTTTAAAATGTGTTCCTGTTTAATCTTCAGTTTGTAGCTGTTTAACTCTTCAAAATTGCTTTACAGTGTTATGTCAAGAATGTTTAAGCTAGATTTACTTTCTACTACAATATTCTACCATGTGTTTCTTTTTTATTTTTTTGCAAGATGTGTGGTAAATTGTAAAAGTGATCTTTCCACGCCGCATATTTTGGTACTTCATTATTACACATGTTTGAGCTTAAGTTTGGAGGGAAAAGAAAAATGTTTCAAATTTAAACCTTAATTGTTTTCGAAAGTACTACAAATAAATTTGTGTTTTATTTCTAATGATTATTGTTATGTGCAGTTAACTTAAGGATGTTAGAATTTTAACTATAAAAATGTAGAAGGAAAATTTTGTTGATATTTTTGGTGAAAAGGGTGAACCTAGAGATAAGGATATTTATTGGAGAGCTTGGGAAAATGAATAACTATCTTTAGCAGAGAAAATTGTATTTTTTTAGAAACTAAGGATTTTTATAAATTTTACTTTCAAACATTTAAGGCTCTCATAGAAAGTATTTTTAAAAAAAATATATACATCTTTTCAAGTGAAGGAAAGTAATAAGTTTCAACTTTAGAGAAGGATAGTGGAATTCAAAATCATTTAAGGACTTCTCTAGATATAGTTATTCTCACATATAAAAAAAAGATAAAAAAAATAAGTGGATCAAAAGATCCTAAAAATGAAAAAGAAAATGCAAAAAAAAAAGTTAGGAGAAGCTTGAGGAGATGTCCTAATTAAAAATTGGTTTCACTTGAGTCCTCTAGAGTAAAAGAAATTAGAATAATCCTAAGCTTGCTTTTTGGACTTATATTAGTAAAAATTATTTTTAAGAGAGTTCTTAAGTCTAGAAAGTAAAGTTCATAGAATCTAAAGTTCGAAAAATCTACATATATTTATGAATTAGATGGGAAAAGAAATTTCCAAATTTGATTATAAATATTTTAGATCCTGGGCAAGTCTGATTCACTAGAAGTTCTTCTAATTTGAACTATCACATTTTTAGAAAAAATTTTAGCAATTCTAAAGGATGACCCATTAACTCTAATCTACATAAATTATTTTTAAAATGTAATATTACTTGAGGACAAGTAATGTTTAAGTTTGGGGAATTTTGATACGCCTAAAAATGTACTAATTTTCATGCTATATTTTATGTTGATATTGCAATTTAAAAGTATGTTTTATTTTATTTTTGGTTGTAGATACAACAAATTGAAGAATTTGGAGTGATTGGAGCAAAAGGAACATAAATGGACCAAAACGGAGCAAACCAGAGCAAATAAGGTCAAATCGGGGCACACTGGAGCTATGAGGACCTAAACCAGACACTTAAGTACCTGTGCCCGGTGCTTAAGCACCGAAAATGGTGCTTAGGTGCCACGAAACAGAGTGGGGGCCGCATATGCGCCCCATAATCTGCGCTTAGGCGCTAGTGACGGTTTTTAGCATAACTTCTTCAATATACGTCAGATTTGGATGATTTTTGAAGCGGTCATGCATTTGTTGGGGAATTTGTTGGAATTGATAAAATGGAGTTTCTAGAAGGATTTGGGGATGTTAGAAGGAGTTTTAAAGAGGCACTTCAAGCACTATTTGGAAGATTCATTGAATCTGAACAGTTTTGAAAAGACACTTAAGAAACTCTTGGGAAACTATAAATAAGGTTTGGAAATGTTTTTAAAAATTCTATTAAATCTCTTGGACTCTTAAAGCAGTAAGTAGAGGAGAATAGACTTGGAGAAACGGAAGAAGGCTTGGGTGTGAGCCGCAAGTGGGGCGGCAAGGTGAGAGAGAAAGAGAGAGTGTGAGAATTTCTTCTTTTCTTTTCACTTTATACTTGGAGAGGATTGTAAGGAGATTGTTTTTGCTATACAAGGAGAGTTTGATTTCCATCAGAGATAAGAATTTTCATTGTATTTTTATTTGATATTAGTACTTTGTTTGTATGGTTTCAAAGGCTTATGCAATGAAAAGTTCTTGTTCTTTCTCCATGTGTAATGAGTAGTTTTATTTACTCTTTCTTCTTATAATGAATTAGTCTGCATGTGTAGTACATAGAATTGAGTAGAGTGAGAATATATTGTGATGTTTTTACTTTGTTCTTTATTTACATGTAAACTTGATCAACTTGCATGTTAAAATCTGTTGTGAGAACATGTAAGATTCGGGATGGGATTGTCTCAATCAACTATGGTAGAATCACATGAGATTGTATAGATGAGAATGTAGTCCATATGGTTGAGTACAAATAAATAGGGAAATAATATTTAATGGGTGTAGAATTAGAGGAATTTAGAGTGACAGGCTAAAGCCCTCTAATTCGGTCTATTATTTTAGGTTTTGATGCGAGATGTTAGCCTCCAGGTGGAGGGATAAGAGGGAACTCTAGAGTGAGAGCTAGTATCTTCCCTGCCTAGCCCGTCTTTAGAACTATTCAAACTTTAGATTAACCAATGTTCTTTATAGCATCTCTAGTAAGGGTAAACGATATAATTACTTCTATTTTTCACAATCTCTCTCGCTACTTGTTTTACTTTTATGCATGTCACTAATTTCATTGCATGATGAAGAGTACTTTTAATATATTAAACCCCACTTTCTGATTTTCACTAAGTATTTTAGTTTAGGAGTAGAAGTAGAATTATAGTGATAATTATAGGATATAATCAAAACCAAAACTTTATCAACCTTTCAAGCTAGGGCGTGTTATTCTAAACTAGAACTCCTCTTGAATGCCGTTGTGATTAACCTCCATCTCCGTGGGATCGATACTCAGGGCTCAATCAAAAAGCCCTATATTACTTGATAATGATACGTATACTTGTGTAGAATCCCTACAAATGTAATTGAAATCTTACTTTACTTTGGATCATGTTTGGGATCAAGTTTTTTGTGCCATTACCGAAAATTAAAATCTTCAAGTACTGGTGTCAACTTCATAAATCCTTACATATTCAAAATATAGGGATCAAGTTTTTGGCGTTGTTGCCAGCGATCCCAACAGTTGATCTTGACTTTTAGAAGAATTTTATTTGAAGTAATTAGGCTTATACTTGAAAAAGTGTATTTTTATAAAAACTATTTTTATGTGAAAAGTGTCTTTTGTATGAAAAAGTGGTGTGAAAAATCTGTTTGTGAGAAAAATAAGGTGTTTGTGAAAATGTTATATTGTGTTGAATATATTTTTTGTTTTATTTTTTTAATTGTTAATGCATTGTTTGTTGTGTTGCGTATGCAAAACAAAAGATCTATAAGACTTGTACCTTATGATCCTGAGTTAGAAAATAAGAAAAAAATCAAAAAACAGAAAGGACTTGAAAAACTAAAGATGGAAATGAAAAACATTCAATATAATAACTTTAAAAATCATCATGAATCAATGAAGGATTATGTAAGTCCGACGATAGATGAAATTTACTCAAGTATATAAGCCCCTATAGTAGAAGTTGGCTCATTTGAAATTAATCTAGCGATTATCCAACTAGTGCAGAATAACCAGTTTAGGGGAACTCATTCGGAGGATCCATATTTACATTTATCAAGCTTTCTAGAACTTTGTGCTACATTTCATTATAACGGCATGTCAGACGATGCTATTAAACGATGGCATTTTCTTTTCTCACTAAGGGATAAGGCTAAATTGTGGTTATACTCATTAACACATGACTCTATTAAAAATCTGGAGGAGTTAACTCAGAAATTCCTAGCTAAGTATTTTCCACCTTCAAGGACTACTAAACTTAGAAACAATATTATCTCATTTTGTCAGTATGAAGGGGAAGCAATATACGAAGCCTAGGAAAGATTTAACGAACTCTTAAGAAAGTGTCAACACCATGCTCTTCCTGATTGGTTAATCATTTAAACGTTTTACAATAAGTTAGTAGGATCCCTTAAGTCTATAATTGATGTTGCCGCTGGTGGATTATTAATGTCAAAACCATTTGATGAAGCATATGTGTTAATTAAAGAAATGAATACAAATGAATTTCAATGGCCCTCTGTAAGGTAAATCCTAAAAATGTAGCCAGAGTTCATGATACAGATGCGATTGCAATTCTTGCATCTCAGGTTGCTACAATATCAAGAAAGTTTGACCAATTTGGAATGAACCAGCATCAATTTACTCCAGTAAGTGAGGAAATTTCATTAGGGCATATTATTGATTTTAACTTGTCAGATGATACTTTAAATACCATAAACAACCCGTATTCTAACTTTTACAACTCAGGTTGGAAGAACCATCCTAATTGTAACTGGTATCATATTATTGATGGTGGAAACCAATAATGGGAAAATAATCATATAAATCTTAATGGAAGTTGGAATAATCAGAGGAACACAAACTATAGACCTTCATATCCAATGAACTCTAATAAAGATCAACAATTTGAGGATAAGATGACTATAGAAGAAGTGGTATTGCAAATGAGAAACCAATTGCAAAGTCAAAATGTTGTGATTATAAATATAAAGAATGAACTGAGACAAATTGTTCATTCACTTAGCAATACACCCCAAGGAACACTTCCTAGCAACACTGAGATCAACCCTAAATAGAACTATGATGAATAAATAGATGATGTCCATTTAAGAAATGGAAGAGAGATAGAGGGTGTGGTTAGAAAAGAGAAAGAAGTTGTGAGAAAAATAAAAGAAACTAAAAGACCTAAAGAACATGTTTCTAAGGATATGGAAAAATTAATATCTCCAACTAAAATCAATTTAGAAAGACCACCACCTCCATTTCCTCAAAGACTTAGACAGAATGAGTTGGATAAACAATTTTCATAGTTCGTGGAACTACTTAAGAAGTTAATGATAAATATTTCATTCGCTGAAGCTTTGGAACAGATGCTAAGATATGCAAAATTTACGAAAGAAAAATTAAACAAGAAAAGGAAATTTGGGGATTACGAGTAAGTTGCACTAAGTGAGGAGTGCAGCGCTATATTTCAGAAAAACCTTTCTAAAAAACTTAAAGATCCTTCTAGCTTAACAATTCCTTGTGTATTTGGAGAAAGATTTTGTGGAAAAGCTTTATGCGATTTAGGATCGAGCATTAATGTTATGCCTCTATACATATTTAAAAGGTTAGGTTTAACCAATATTTCTCCCACTACTGTTACCCTTCAATTAACTGATCGATCTATCATTTATCCCAAAGGGGTTATAGAAGATGTGGCTGTTAAAGTGGATAAATTTATCTTTATTGTGGACTTTATTGTATTAGATATGGAGAAAGATAAAGAAAATCCAATTATTTTGTGTAGACCTTTCCTTGTTACTGGACAAGCTACGATAGATGTGCAAAAAAGAGAGTTAAATATGAATATTAGAGGCCATGAAATCACTTTCAATGTTTTAAAGGCTATGAAGTATCCGACTGAGAGAAAAGATGATGATTATTTTTGGGTTGATGAAATTGATTATGTAAGTAAAGACCATTTCCAAGAAAGTTTTGAGAGTAAGTTAACAGATGAGATCAAAATGAACTTTCATGATGAGTTGAAAATGTTGTTTAAAGAAGACTGTATGTATGTTCAGAAGAGGTGCCAAATGATGGAAGTTACTGAAAATAATAAACTTTTAATTCCATCTAATGAAAAATCTCATGAACTTCATATGAATGTACCCCATACAATTTTAAAGCCTACCTATCTAAAGAATTCATCAACACCACCAGTCTTTATATTCATATTCGACTCAATCACATAAAGAACCTGAATTGAATGATAAAATCAGTAAAAGATCTTTTAAGGAAGAGTTATTTAAAATCATTGAATGGCATATTCCATAGTATACAGAAAATTTGGGAGATTTATCACAAAAATTTTTATCTAAATATTTCTCACATTCAAAAACTGCTAAGCTTATAAATGATATTACAACTTTTTTGTCAGTTTAAGGGAAATCAATTTATGAAGCCTGGAAAAGATTTAAAGATCTTCTTAGAAAGTGTCCACACCATGCGTTGCCAAATTGGTTGATAATTTAAACTTTTTATAATAGATTGGTTGGATCTCTTATATCAATAATTGACGATGTTGCTCATGGATCACTAATATCAAAAACATTCGATGAACCATATTCTTTAATTGAAGAGATGACTACTAATAATTTTCAAAGGCCCTTTGAAAGGGTAAATCCAAAAAGGGTAGCTAGTATTCATGATTCTGAGGCAATATCTATGTTAGCTGCACAAATAACTATTATATTGAAGAAAAAAGATCAATATACAATGAATTATTCTCAGACATCACCTGTGCTTCAGGAAAACTCATTGGGACAAATAATATAATCTTAATGTTCTTATGAGACCTTAAATGCAATAAATAATCATTCTAATAATCCTTATGTCAATTACTATAATCCCGGTTATAAGAATCATCTAAATTTTAGTTGGAGTAATAGTAATTCTAATGCTGCAAATCCGCAATGAGGAAACAACATTGCAAACCCATTGCAAAACTCCAACAATCAAGGAAATCCATCTTATAAACCTTATTACATTCCAGATTTAATAATTTATAGAGTAAAAAAAAAACTTGTCAGTGAAAGAATTGATATTGTAAATGGGGAGTCAATTATAAAGTTAAGGAGCTGCAATTAGGAACATAAGAAAATAATTGGGCTGTATTGCTATCGCACTTAGCAATAGACCTCCAGGAACATTATTTAGTAATGTTGAAGTAAATCTTGAAGATCAGAACAAAGAGCAAATTAATGCTATTTAACTTAAAAGTTGAAAAGAATTAAAAAATAGAGTTAAAAAAGAAGTAGAAATTGAAGTTGAAAAAGATGAGGTGAAAAATGAAAAATATGGTGAAGATTTTCATTTTGAGTCATAATGACCTATTAAACCAATAAAAAATACTGTAAAAAGACCACCACCTCCATTTCCTCAAATATTAAAGTAGAAAAATAAAGATAAACAATTTTCAATTTTTTTAGAGATATTGAGGAAATTAACGATAAACATTCCATTTGTTGAAGCCTTAGAATAAATGTCTAGCTTTGTAAAGTTCATGAAGGATATACTTAATAAGAAAAGGAGGTTTGTCAATAATGAGATTGTTGCACTCAGTGAGGAGTGTAGTGCTATAATCCAGAAAAAACTTCCTGAAAAACACAAAGATCCTGGAAGTTTTACAATTCCTTGTGCTATTGGTTGGAAAAAAATATGTGATTTAGGAGTCAGTATTAATCTTATGTTGTTATCAGTTTTTAGAAGGTTGGGCTTAAGAGATATTTCACCTACTACTGTAACCCTTCAGTTAGCTGATCGTTCGATTACCCATCTTAAAAGAGTTATAGATGTTTTGGTAAAAGTTGATAAATTTATTTATCCTGTGGACTTTATTATGCTAGATATGGGGGAAGATAAAGAAAATTTTATCATTTTAGGAAGACCATTCCTAGCCATTGGAAGAGCTTTGATAGTTGTGTAGAAATGAAAACTAACTATGAGAGTTAGTGATCAAGAGGTTACATTTAATATTGCAAAATCAATGAGATGCCATACAAAAGAGCAAGAGATTGAATGTTTCAAAATGGATATTAATGAACATCTAATCCATGAATATTTCAAAAAGACATTTGAAACAGAATTTGAAATGGAAACTATGGAATATCAAGATGAGGACAAATTTTTAGATGAATCTATGTAAGTGTGTAAAGAAGATTTTGATTATGTTTAGAAAAAAATTGAAATGTTTGATCTTATAGAAAGTAATAAGAATTTGATTTCATCTATTGAGAAACCTCCTAAACTAGAACTGAAACACTTCCTACACAATTGAAGTATTCATTCTTAGAAGATTTATCTACATTATATGTTATAGTATACTTTGAATTAACTGATGAGCAAGAACAATAGTTGTTCAAAACTTTGAGAAGGTATAAAAAAGCTTTTGGATGGACATTATCTAATATTAAAGGAATCAATTTTTGAGTTTGTATACATAGAATTTAATTGGAAGATCAACATGAACCAAGAGCTGATCCTCAAAGGAGATTAAATCCAATAATGAAAGAAGTTGTTAAAAAAGAAATTTTAAACTGGTTAGATGCTGGAATAATATATCTTATTTCAGATAGTTCTTAGGTAAGTCCAATTCTCTGTGTTCAAAAGAAAGGAGTGACTGTAGTGATGAATGAGAATATTGAATTAGTACCAACAATACAAGTCACTAATGGTGAATCTGCGTAGATTATAAAAAGTTAAACTCCGCCACTAGGAAGGATCATTTTCCTTTACCCTTTTTGGACTACATGCTGGATAGGCTGGCTGGGCATAGATATTTTTGTTTTCTAGATGGATATACCGGTTATCATCAATACCTAAGCTCTAGAGGATCAAGAAAAAATAACATTTACTAGTCCTTATGGAAATTTTGTTTTATGGAGAATGATCTCTGGATTAGTTAATGCACCTCTAATATTTCAATGATGTATGATGTCAATTTTCAATGATTTAATTGAAAAAGGGATTAAGGTCTTTATGGATAATTTTTCTATGTTTGGAACTTCATTTGAAATATGTCTAAATTATTTAGAGAAAGTTCTTGAATGATGTGAAAAGACTAATCTCATATTGAACTAGGAGAAATGTCAATTTATGATTGCAGAAGGAATTGTGCTTGGGCATAAAATTTCAGAAAATGACATGAAAGTAGATCTTGCAAAAATTCAAGTTATATCAAACTTACCTCTGCCAACTAATCTAAGAGGAGTTAGGAGCTTTTTAGGACATGCTGAACTTTACAAAAGATATATTAAACATTTATAAAAAATTACTAAACCTTTATGTCAACTTCTGGAAAAAGATATAAAATTTGATTTCAACCAAGATTGTATTAAAGCCTTTGCAACTTTAAAAAAAAATTGGTCACTGCTCCTATAATTGTTTCACCTAATTGAGAGAATCCTTTTGAATTAATGTGTGATGCTAGTGATTATGCAATTGGAGCTGTATTAAGGCAGAGATATGATAAGATGTTTAAAGTTATATACTATGCTAGTAAGACTCTTAATGATGATGAGATTAACTACACCACCACTGAAAGAGAGTTATTAGTCATTGTATATGCTTTTGATAAGTTTAGGTCATATCTAATCGGAGCTAAATGTGTTGTGCATACTGACCATTTGGCTATTAAATATTTGATGCAAAAGAAGGATGTAAAACCAAGATTAATTAGATGGGTACTTGATAATAGTTGCTAGGAAAGGGATTGATAATCAAATTGTTGATCATCTATCTAGGCAAGAACAAGATGAGATACTTGACATGAAAAACCAAATTAATGAAACTTTTCCTGATGAACAACTTTATACTGTGAAAGGATGGGAAATACCTTGGTATGCTAATATTGTAAATTATATTACTAGTGGATTTTACCATATCGATTAACAAAATAATAGAAAAAGAAATTCATTCATGATGCAAAGTCTTATTTTTGTAATGACCCCTATTTATATAAACAATGCAAAGATTTAGTAATGAGATGATATATGCCTTACAAAGAAATTCAGGAAATTATTCAGAAATGTCATAATTTTGAATTTGAATGCCATTTTGGGAATGATAAAACTGATCAAAAAATCTTACAATCTGGATTTATTGGCGTACTCTATTTAGAGATGTTAATATATATATATATATATATATATATATATATATATATATATATATATATATATATATATATATATA
>NEWO01000218.1:47465-118188 GCA_003013225.1 Phalaenopsis aphrodite
CAAACCCTTGACTTTGTATGATTATCTTTTTGTCCCCTCGGGGTCTTATGAATATAATGATTGTGATTTCGACTACGTTCTGACTATTTCTGGTAATAACGTGACTGATTATAACCAAGCTAGTTGCGATCTCGATCCCCAAAATGATCCTCAAATTGTACTTGTCTGATGAACTTGTTTTCAAGTCTAAAGAAGACATCAAGGATATCGCTTACGACAGCATCGATAACAAACAACCAACTCTCGAGTGTCATGGTGCACTGCTTGTCGTCAACTTAGATCTCTCTGACGAAGAGGAAAAGACATCGGAAGATTCAAAAATGATATCTCAAGAAGAAGAAATCACAGAAGTCAACTTAAGAAGCGGAAAGGTGTTACCACCAAGAACAGCTCCAACAGACAAAGGAAAACAGATAATGACTCGAGAAGAGGCACCCCCACCTTCGCTAGTGGAAGAACCACATAATCAAGATAAAATCACAGGATGGTACAAAGTAGACTACAACGTGCTAGCTCATCTTAGAAAGTTGCCTGCCCGACTAAGCATCTACGACGCTCTGATCCTGTCAAAGGAGATGAGAGAATCTCTGGTTACCGCTCTGCTAGATCTAGAAATTTGCTTTGCTCAGTTGGCTAACACATCCTCAGATGAAGTTTGCTCATTGAGAGAACAGTCAGGGGTAACCTTCACAAATGAATACTTGCTGCTCGGCACCGCCGACCACAACTGTCCGCTCTACATCTCCATCAACATTGGCAGATTTGTGTTATCCAGAGTTTTAGTGGATCCTGGAGTATCTCTTAACTTGATGAGTCTACGGATGTTAGCATATTTGAACTTCGACGTTCAAGAGCTCATCCCCAATAAGATGATGTTAAGAGGATTCAACCAAAAGGGAGAAAGAGCCCTTGGATCAATTTCATTACTTATGAAGGTCGAAGAACTCATAACAGCCATTAAATTTCATATCATCGACGTAGAGACCTCTTTTAATGCTCTATTGGGTCGACCATGGATTCATGAGCATAATATGGTTCCATCATCCCTACACCAATGCATTAAATATCGCAAAGATGGTTAAGAAAATTGCAACAAGGAAGATCTACAACCATTTTCAGTGCATGAAGTTGGTATCCATGAAGATGCTGCCTACTACACGCCTCCAAAGAAGTCTGTCTTCTCGTCCGAAGTTTTGACAAACAAAGATAAAGATTCAGAAGGATCACAAAAAGGAGGCCAGACGAATCCGCTTCAACAACCTTCTACCACTCCCTTACAACGAGTTGGTGGAGGTTCTTCTAGTTCACGCATCCGAGGTCAAGGCCGGGGACGCGGACAAAGAAAGATTAATTTAATTATTGAATGGACTAGGCCAACTATCAACATTGCTGATGAAGACAGTTCTGAAGATGAGATAATGATGACAAAGCAGAAGAAACCTCAGTACGAGATATCCCTAGAAGATACAGAGAGGAATGAATATGAAACAATGTATGATTGGATAAACCACTATGTGAATGCTATGAGCCTCACTCCAATTCTCCCTCAAAAGGTCGAGAGTTTAGAGGTCAAGGAAGTCCATAGTGTTGGTTCAAAGCCGATCAAATTTTACCGCGCTTCTGCCTCTACTGAGCTTGAAAAACATGTAAATTTGGATGTTGATTCTAGTGAATTAATGGAATTTCCTTTTGGTTACTTCTCGCCTTATGTTCAAAAGTTAATTCAACTGGGACATTTACCAAAACAAAAGCCAAAAGATAAATTTCAACTCTTTGAAAAATTGTAGAATACTAAAAGACGAACTCCCAATTCAAAAGAAGGTCTCGAATTTGGTACAGTTAGACCAGTCGATGATTCTGAATTTTGCATGGTTGTTACTAGTGAGTCAGAAAAAGATTGTCTCAATGTAGAGGATGACTCTACTGATCAACCAATAGAAGATGCTCTGCCAGAATTTGAGGAAGAAATTAAATCCACTATCGATGAATTGAAAGAGATTAACCTCGGGACTGAAGAACGACCCCAACCTACATTATAAGTTCTCTACTTGATGACGAAGAATCTGCAGAACTGGTCAAACTATTAGCAGAATTCAAAGATTGCTTCGCATGGAGCTACGATGAAATGCCAGGACTGTCAGCAGAGGTTGCAGTCCATAAACTTGGGGTGGACAAGAATGTAACCCCAGTAAAACAAGCTCCAAAGAGAATGCGCCTCGAAATAGAACAACAAGTCATCGCCAAGATAAAGAAATTGATAGACGCCAACTTTGTTAAAGAAGAGCAGTACCCCACGTGGTTAGCCAATATTGTACCAGTTAAAAAGAAAAATGGACAGATCCGCGTTTGTGTCAACTTCAGAGATTTGAACAAAGCATGTCCAAAAGACGAGTTTCCACTACTTATACTGGAAATAATGGTGGATATCGCTTCAACACATGAAATTTTCTCTTTCATGGACTGATCGTCTGGGTATAACCAAATCAAGATGGCTCCCGAAGATGCAGCACTTACAGCTTTCAGAACACCGATTGGAATCTTCTGCTACACAGTGATGTCGTTCGGCCTAAAGAATGCCGGAGTAACATATCAGCGTGCAATGACAAAGATTTTTTATGACCTCATTCACAATCAAGTAGAATGCTACGTGGACGATCTGGTCATCAAAAGTAAACAAAAAATAGACCATTTGTACGATTTGAGGATTGTCTTTGAGTGTTTACGACGATAAAACCTTAAAATGAATCCCTTAAAGTACGCGTTTGGCATCACCTCCGAGAAATTTCTATGATTCGTTGTCCGTCATCGGGGAATCGAGATCTACCCAGATAAGATTAACGCTATCTTAGAAATACCTCCCCCTAAAACCTTGAAACAGCTACGTTCCTTGCAGGGGAAGTTGGCATATCTGAGACGCTTTATTTCTAATTTCTCAGGTAGGTGTCAGCCTTTCTCGGCATTAATTAAAAAGGACGCCAAATTTATTTGGGAAGAAAAATTCCAGCGGGCCTTTGAGGACGTTAAACAATATTTAATGACACCTCTTGTTTTGGCAGCCCCTATCCCAGGGAAACCGTTGATGCTTTATACCTCGTCTTTGGATGACTCTCTTGGAGCCCTCTTAGCCCAAGTCAATGAGGAGGGAAAAGAAAATGCTTTCTACTACTTGAGTCATCGTCTAATATCGGCGGAGATAAGATATCCACCTATTGAAAAGCATTGTCTGACACTAATTTTCGCCGCTCAAAAGCTTAGACATTACATGCTTTCTCACAAGATTACCCTAATTTCGAAAGTTAATCCATTGCAATATTTGATGACCCGACCAACACTCTCCGGACGTTTAGCGAGATGGTCAATGATCTTATTGCAATTTGATATAACTTTTGTGCCCCTCCGTGCTATCAAGGGACAAATTTTAGCAAATTTTCTCGCTGCACACCCACTACCAGCTGGGAACTCTCTCAATGACAAGTTACCAGATGAGCAGATACTACAGATGGAATTTTCCAATACGCAGCACTGGGAAATGTACTTCGATGGTGCTTTGTCAGCCAGGAAAGACAAGAGATCAGACACAGTTATACAACGCAAGGCAGGGATTGGTTTGATCTTTATCACGCCAGATAAGGGTATGTTGAGGTTCTCATACCACCTGACGGAGCCATGTACCAACAATGAAGCAGAATATGAAGCCTTAATCACCATATTGGAATTGGCAATTTCAATGGATATAACTCTTATTGTCATTTATGGTGACTCTCAACTTTTCATCCAACAAGTTGCCAGACAATACATAATTCTAAAACCTAGATTAGCAGAATACCATCTGTACGCGATGAAGCTCCTGGAACAGATTCCTGAGGTGACTTTCTACCAGATTTCTTGGAGAGATAATGCTCATGCCGACGCTTTAGCAAAGCTCGCTAAGGAAATGGTGTGTCCCCCGGAGGATTCCATCAAAGCCACGGTGCAAGGAAGACGAGTCTTGTCTCGAAGCAAGTTCGAAACTCTACACAAACTTGCAAAAGAAAAAACCGTAGATATAGTTGCAGACATCAATGAAGATTGGCGCAAGCCATTAATAGAATATTTGCATACTGGAAAGCTTCCAGAGGACAAGTCTGAGGTGCACCACATCACAAGATGGGTCATGTCTTACGCCCTAGTGGGAAATGTTCTCTACAGAAGATTGTTCGACCAAATGTGGCTACAGTGTTTGAGCAAAGCCGAGGCACAGAATATTGTCAAAGAGGTACATGCTGGATTGTGTGGCGCTCACCAGTCGGGACCAAAAATGAAAATAAAGATTAAAAGACTCGGATATTATTGGCCAGCAATGATGTCCGATTGCATGGATACCACCAGAAGATGCCACCAATGCCAAGTGCATGGGGTGGTCTTACACCAGCCTCCGAATGTGCTACACCCAACTGTTGTCTCGTGGCCATTCGAGTGTTGGGGCACAGACATAATAGGTCCGATAGAACCTCCATCTTCCAAAGGACATAGATTTATACTTGTTGCTTTGGATTACTTCTCCAAATGGGCAGAAGCAGTACCATTACGTGAGGTTACGACACAGCACGTCTTTCAATTTTTCAAAAGCCAAATCGTCTACCATTTTGGAGTACCGCGAAGAATAATCTCTGACAATGAGACAGCTTTTAAAAGCATAAAGATCAACAATTTTGTCAGAAGACATAGGATAGATTGGAGATACTCTACAAGTTACTATCCCAGAGCAAATGGTTTGGCTGAAGCTTTCAACAAGACACTGGTACAGATTTTGAAGAAAGCACTAGATGAAAATAAAAGTGATTGGCATAACAAGCTGTTAGAAGCTCTATGGGCCTACCAGACGACTTTCAGGACTCCCACTCAGTGTACACCTTATATGCTCGTGTACAGGACCAAGGTCGTGCTACCCCTAGAGATCCCACAATCTCTCAGAGTCGTCGTTGCCAACCAACTTACAACAGAAGAAAGCACAAAACTCAGGCTTGAAGAACTGGAGAGTCTCGAGGGAAAATGATTGGAAGCACAACAACATTTGGAGCTCTACCAGGCAAAGATGGTACAAGCCCATGACAAATTGGTCCACCCAAGGACATTCGAAATTGGTGACCTCAAACTCGTGCTCAAAAGACCTATTCTTGCTCGCCGGAAAATAGGTGGAATATGGAGCCAACTTGGGAGGGACCATTTGTCGTTGAGAAGGTTTATACAGGAGGAGCCTACCAGTTAGTGGACTTCTGGGGTGAAAGACACATGTTACCGATAAAGGGACGATACCTGAAAACCTATTACGCAGCCTGATGTCGCCTGCCTCCGCTTGCCTTTGCTTGCTTTGAAACTTTGAAACCTTGATTGTTTTAGAGTTATCTATATGGTCATATGTCTATGACCGGGTCTAAATTTTGTAATTAATCTCATATATAATGAAGATTTTGAAAAGATTTTTGAACTTCACACGTTCTCTTTTCTACTTTTGAATTTAAAAAATCCATTAAATTAAAACAAAACTCACACATAAAATGAGTAATCCTTTTCATCGAAACAAACTAAAATTTACTTTAATAAATACTATGTTTTGTTCTTGTTCATGCCAAACTTCGGCCCACTGACGTTTCTTTCTGTCGTATGCAGAAAAATGTCAGGACAGAGGCTGATCTTTGCCTTCCAGGACGGCTGGAACCTCGCACTGAATGAAGAGATGGTGCCACAAGGAGGTGTCATAGATTTCAACATGGATTTAAACCAGATTGATATGGACTACGATGGTCCTCTAATGGACGTAGTCAGCAATGAAGAAAAGAAGGGACTGCCTTCACTGTTGAGAGTAACCACTCAAGACGATGTGTCACGTAAAGGTAAAAACGTGATAGCATAACAATGTCTGATGGAGGGGCCCAACCGGCTGCCCTCCATGATAGCTACTCCAGCAAGGGGCTTAACAGCTGCCCACAGTGAACAACTACCAAATACTCCACTCCGCAGGACGCAACGCAGAAATGCAAGCCGAAAGAAACAGAGAGCCTTTCTGCGACAGGAACGCAAGCGCCAGAGAGACGTGAGCGATTTTTTTACCCCCATTCCTGAGGGACATATCTACGATCCAGATCTGAGAGAGACTTCTGTCAGTCTGCCCACTACAGATGAAGAGTGAGAATTTGTGACAGGATCAGATGTGCCCCCGGTCCCAGATATCTTGTGCAGAGGTTGCCCAACATGCAACATTGAAATACCAGTCGGGACATCAATCACGGGCGCATTTGTAGAATGCCCGGACTGCAACGTTCTACATCTACAGCGTTTCAGTACCTTAGAAGAATACACGTCAAACACCAACGAGTCTCAAACTCCAGATTTTGTGGCAAATGAACCGTATGTCCCACTGGGGACGGATCAACGTGCACCACGGAGTCCAGGATCATACATCCCACTCGACGCTGAATCTCATATTCTGGATCGGCCAGCGCCAGTTTGGATTCCCGCCGAGGCCCGGAGGAAGGAATGCCCCAGGCAGCTGCCATTTTGTCAGCTCTACTCACTGATCCATGACCATTGGATCAAACCAATGGTGAGCGCAGCCCTACCCTTTCCCGAGCATATTAATGGGCTCAATTTCTCAGCCAAATGGATACACCATTTCGTAGGTGAAGCCCTGCCGATTTCTCTCCTGTTAACCTCTCTAGAGCTCTAAGATCCCTTTTCACCCATTTAACGCTGGTCCAACCTTACATCCACCATTAAAACCTCAATTAAAATTTCAACCCGAAATAGGATTCATAAAACACTTTATGTTTGCTTTATATTCCTCCATCAGATCATCCTAATCCATTTAATGAGTGAGAAAAACACTTCCCTGATCAATTCTACTCAAGATTGAATTACTATTCAACCAAGGAGTGGACGGCTTCAGTCGAAATCCTACACAGAAATAATATACTTTGCAATTAGAGCTTACTTATTGGATCTTAGCGAAGCTTTCCAAGGCATCGGATCAAGAAGATAGTGGCCAGATTTTGGTATGTATTCAATTCTTAATTTCAATTTCAGTTTCCAAGGTTTATGAAACAAAGTTGTACGTTATTTAATTTTGATTATTAGATTGACAGGGTTTGTTGAGACGATGTTATAGCACTTTAAATTTTGATAATCCATGGAAAATTGAGTGGGATCAAGCCATATTTGTGGATGGCTGTCGGTTCACGTCTCATCTGGGATGATGAATGGATGTGGTTCATTTCATTTAAATGAAACAGACATTTGTGATCTAATCCCCTGATGTGATTGTATTAAACACCCCACAACATATCACATTCGAGTGCTGAGAGGTAAAGCGGTCCCAATTATTACCAGACGAATTCAGTGATGCTACATCAAAAACGGTGTTGAAAAAGTGGAGGGCTCGGCAACCACGAGAGACGAAGCTTTCAAATAAGAAATTGGGATTTTCTAATTTAACAAATACACAAAAAATACAAAAAACGTCATAAAATCATAACTAATTCAATAAAAATAGGAAAAAATATGAAATAAATTGATAGTGACTCAAAAAAGTGAAGGGAATCAAATAAAAGGAAAATTAAAGTGTAATAACTTTAGACAAAATTTTAAATGCATTTAAAAAATTAAAAATGACTTTAATTCATAAAAAAATATAAATAACTTAAAATATCATAAATTTGAAGTTGTTGGACCTCTGGACCTCACTTTTTTCTTATAATTTTCTCATGAACAGAAAACATATTTTGATTACTTGAATTTTAGTATTTCTTAGATCAAATAAATATATAATATAGATTTGAAATTGGAAAATTATGAAAAATCTTAAAAAAATCTCAGATAATTATGAGGAGTCTTTAGTTGGATAGCAATATTTGTTGATCTATAAGAGTTTCTTTTATTTTTTCTTTAATAAGGGTATATTTACAAATATGTTATTTACCATTTTAGACCCTTTCTTAACTAAAATCAACCTAAAATGGAGGATTAAATAATGAAAATTTTAAGATAAAATCATTAAAATATTTGAAAAATCATGGTTTAATCAAAACTTTGATTCGATTAATAAAATGCGTAAATGCAATTTCAAAAATGTTGCTAAATTAAAGTTTTAAAATGTGTTAAATGATTAATTGATAAATCATTATTTGAAAACATGCAATTTGATGATTTTGTTGTTCTATTAAAATTTCAAGAAATTTAAATTTGAAATTGTATGAAATTTATTAAATTTTGTAAAATTGATGAAATTATTAAAATACCTTATGGGTTAAAATGGACAAATAAGAAGTGTAAAATTGGAGAATCTTAATGCAATCATCTTAAAATTCATTAATAAATAAATTACATTAAAATTGTCTTAATTTGAAAGTTAGATTTGGTAAATTTCTAATTTCCCCTAAAATTACAAATTTATCATTTCTTAAACTTTAAATTCATTAAAATAAAATTTAACTTGTTGAAGTTACTAAAATTTTGAAAATTGACAAATTGTGAATTGAAAATTTCAGCAAGAAGCTTGATTAAAAATACAAAGATGGGTGAAGTTGTAATTTTCTAAAATTACAAAATTACCCTTCTTTATATTTAATTCTTAAAATGAAACAAATAAAAATTGAAAAAGGAAATAATTTTAACATAATGAGTATTCAATACACAAAACAATAGAAATATAGTAAATTTTGATGGTTTTGAAAGCACTTTATGGTAGTCTTCTTAATTTTTGAAATTTACAAAATCACTTCTTTTTTTACTTTAAGAACTCCACAATGAACTATATACAACTCAAAAACACTAAAACATAAAGTGAAGTTACTAAATAAAACATAAATGAAAAATACTGAAAAAATTTATAAACTTGGAATTGGTTTTAGAATATATTTGTAATTTTTTTTGAATTAGCAAATACACCCCTATAACCTTTTTACTCACTAAGAAAAGATAAAAAATTGATAAAATCGAAAAAAACTAAATCAAATTGTCAAATAACTTTTAAAAGTTACTTTCAACCTAAATAGAAGTGTTTTAAGTATAAATGAGATATTTAAAAATATATCCTTCTAAATGAAAATTGAATAACTCTCTCTAGAATTCTAAATTGAATAAGGTTTTTAACCATAGGTTAATTTGACTAAAAGGAACAAAGAAATATTTTTTTTAAAAAATCAATGAATAAATTTCAATAATTTTACATTAATAAATTCATTAATAAATTCAATAAATCATAGAAAATTTGAATTAATATTAAATTAACTTGAGGAATTTTGATGTTGTTTGGAATATTATTCTAAATAGTTTTGTAAGATATCAAGTATTTTAGAGGTTATTTTAATTTATTATGAATATTTAAATAAAATTAAGCTAAAGATTAATAATTCTAATAAATGAAAAAAATAAAAAAAATCATCAAACTTTTATAGAGAATATTTGAACTCAATATGAAACTTCAAAAATAATTTCACATCTTTTTGAAGTAATTTGAATCAAAATATTCAAAACTCTAAAAATCATCAAATTGTCAACAAGATAATTCATAAAATTTATACAATAATCAAAATTCCTTAAAAATTATAAAATTGAGTTTATAAGAACCATATGCACTTTTCTAAGTGAATTGTTGGATTTTGTAAGGTTTAATACCATTAAATCTTGATATATTTCTTCAAAGGATAAAAATTAAAAAATTAACAAAAAATCATAAGAATAAAAAAAATTGAAACAAATTATTTTTTATTTAATAAAAAAAACTAATAAAAGTATCAAAACTAGTCTCAAATGTAGATAATTTGAATAATAATAATCAACATACGGGTTCATGAAAATTTCTTGGTAAAAAAAATTTATAGTTGCTGACAAGCATTTATAAATCATAATAGGTTAGTTGCCTATCTTGAAAAAGTAGATCCAAAACCAACGGTGCTGGGATGATGGAACAATGAGATCCTGACCAGTGTATCAAAATAAAATTCAACTGTTTTTCTTCACCTTCACAATCACCAATCTTCAGATATCATAAGGTACTCAACTATAAGCGTAGAAGAGTATATATTTTTATGGTTTGCTCGTTAAAAAAGTTTGGTAAGGATGGATTGTTTTGCTGGACTGAATGTTTTAGATGATGAAACAATATTTTTTATACTTTCAGATAATAGCTAATTTAGGTTGCACTTGCTACCTTTACATGTTTCTAGGCTGTTATAGTAAACCTAGAATGTGTAGTAACCTAGGGCTTAATTGAACTAGGTTACTATAGTTTCATAGACTTTTATTTCTTATTGGGTCTTTCCTTTTATAGAGTTAGTGTCTATCATAGCTAATCAACTATTGATATCCGGATGATCCACAAAAGAATAAACAAAATGCAAAGGATAAACATTAGCTAAATGACAACGTTCTTCAGATATCAATTTTAGATTGATGAGTATGATGTAGGTCAAAGGTTGGTACCCTTAGTCGTATCTTTCTTTTGCTTTTTATTTTTTTGTGTCCGATAGGTCTGACCAAAATTCAGGATGCTCCTTTTATTTGTTTTTTGCCTGGATTTATTGTAGGTCTATAAGGAAAATATTTTCAACCCAATAAAACAATTGAAACATAATTTTTCAAAATAAAATAAAATTCATAACCCTAAACAAAATTGCATGAACACGCTAGATTCACATCTAAGTGAATCATACATCTTAAAATAACAAAATTGATAATTAAATAAAATAGAGTAGGAACATTTTTACGATTTAAGAATAGCCACAAAAAGATCACCATAGGCAAGCTCACTGCATATTGGTTCTATTCATTGTTTTCAGACCCTCACTCATTGCATGAAAAGGAATGGTTTAACTCGTGAGAAGCATTACCTTATAGAGTAAAATCTGTCACTGCATACTGATTGAATTTTGAACAAATCTTCTGTACATTCATCATCAAGAGCATGCATATCTATTTTATAGTGTGTTGTTGACTACTTGACACTAAAATTTAACCAAACATATTAAAACTCATCTGAGTGTTGTGAGCTTTAAAATTTTAAATTTTAATATCCAAAAATAAACTCGCATTATTCATAGAAAATTTTCAATACCATACATACTTAAGCATCTTAATTATTATGATCAAGGTGTAAGACCTACAGTTCTTAATAAATAACCTTCCCTGGCTTGCATTCATTGGGACTAGTCTTCATGGTTTTAAAATGCAATTAGGTGGTTAAAATAACATCCCTTTCCAGGTAGGATTGTAAGTCAATTCTGCATGATTGCTTGTGTGTTTTCTTTCTTTAGAAAATTTTGATGTTTCACATTCGTCGGTGAACATCTCAGTTTTAGGATTTTGAGGTCATTCGTCTAGTACGATGTAAATCCTCACCTTCCTAGGCTTTCTCACAATTTTATATCATGGGATTAAGTACTAAATTTCTAATAAAATTGTAAAATCAAAACATCAAATAAATTTTATTTCAAAAATTTAGAGGTAAATCATAAGATAATTGAGATGTCACAAAGGTTTTCCCAATATCTTTAACATCTAACACTGTTCATTTCTTTGGTTTCCCAGCAATAACAATTTTATATTGAGTCTTTCCCTTTTGATTCTCTTATAATCAATCTTGAAAATTAAATGTTGAATTCATGAAGACATAACCCCAATAATAATCAAGAGTTTTCTTAAGTTATTTCTGTTGTTTACAATTAACTAAAGGGGTTTATGCCTATAGAAAATTAGTAACCAAGAAAATATAAACCTATCTTTCTACTCTTTGAATTAGATAGGAGAACGATCTGTTAGTATTTTTTTAGACCGAGCAAATATCCTAAATTTCTCAGTTTGAATAACTGAACTCGTTATTAAGTGATATTCTCATATTTCTAGATGATATATTACTTATAATGTCATGTTTGATTATTTAAATAATTATATATTTGAGCTTAGTTTGGTCTTATTTTAAAAATCAAAACCTTTCAGCAAAAATAAAGCCAACACATGTGCATCTTTTTTTTGATTGTCCATTCCCCTTTCAATTACTAAAACTATCTACTCCTCCTAGCATTGTTCTTTATATGGGGTGTATTTTTCTCCAATATTTCTTACTTGCTGGCTTTTTAATTCGCATTATTTCCAAGAGGTTCTTTCATTTTGACATATAAGTCACTTTTCACTTTGTTTGGTTGGAAAGAAACACTCTGTTTTTAGGAATGTTATTTCTAACAAGTAAACTGTGTTGAATAACATTAATTATGCTATTAAATTCAAAAGCAGGAAGTGGAAGTTTAAATCCCCCATTACACCCCCTACCTCATTACTTCTATATACAGTCTTCAAGCTCAATCATTATAACCCCTACTAGTATTGTTTTTATTTAATATACATGCAAAATTTAGATTTGGTCGGCAGTCTCACAGCTTTTCAGAGTTCAACCGGGTGCACTTTTGCACCTTGGAAGGAATTCCCAACCTCTTGTGGTCTTGATACCAAGCATTTTAGTGCATGTCAATACATTACACTGCTAGATTTTGCTGCATTCCCTTTGGGCTGGATCATTTTATGATGTTCGATAAATATTTTCTGTTGGGACTATTTTCCAGTGATGCTTATGGGTTCACTCATTTTGCTTATCAGCTGACTTTTGTTTACTTTATTTGCTTTTTTGAGATCTTTTTCGGTAACCTTACTGTTTTTTTATCAAATTAATTATGTTGGATTGTTAGCCGATCTGCTCCTCTGATGGTTGACATTGTATTTTAAGTTGCTTTCGGATATCGAATTTCGAATCTGAAATTCAACTGAATATTTTCATGTCCTGGATAGAATTCCTGATCACATTCTTCTCGTCATTTTGGTGAGCATTGGTGAGATCAACATAGCAACATCTCTGCGCTCAACCGGCTTACCTCCATATGCCCAACCTCTGTTTGGTTTTCATGCCTTCGACTTGTTGGTTGCTCTACATTTTAGATATCTCAGTTTGACCCCTTTTAACATTTATTACTATTTTTTGCCGGGCATGACTCACATTCCATCGAAGAAAAAAAATAAATAAATCTCTGCAAAGTCTATTTTCCTTTGAAACTCTGGAAAAAACACATTCTACATGGAACGTTCATAATTTTGACTTTTAAAAATGACATAATAATAATAATAATAATAATAATAATAATAATAATAATAATAATAATAATAATAAGAAAAAGTCACTATATAAGACCACTTAATTCTCATACATTTACATTTCTAACACCTAAAATTCAATTTTTTCTACTTCGAAACTCTGTAAAAGCACATTACACATGCAAAAATCATAATTATGACTTTCAAAATGGCCAAAAAATAATAATAATGTTAAGGCAGGTTTCACAGCACTTTTCTTTTGGACTAAGCTGTAACAACTTTTTTGTGTTAACCTCTAAAAATAATAAAGATGAAAAAAAAAATTCTACTTTTAAGAAAAGAAATTTACATACATACCACTTAATTCCTATATATATATATACTTATATATCTAAAACCTAACCTTAGTTTTTTCATACATGACAGTTTACATAAAAAAAAAAATTATTCCACTTTTCAAAAAGTTAAAATAGTGATACTATTAATATGATATGAAAGAATTATGTGATATAAATGAAAATAAATAAAGTGCAAGTGTCAGATATAAATACATAAGAATTGAGTGATATGTATGTAAATGCCCCTTCAATCTGTAAGTTCCAAAATGAGTAATAAAGTAAAATCATATAGAAGTAAAAAAAACACATAAATTTCACTCCCACTCTTTCTTAACCCAGTTACAAAGCATGTTCAAAATGAACAATATGGCACCATATTGCTCAATAAGTTCTTTTTTTAGCAAATTTTGAGTAATCTTCAGTCCAATTCTGGATCACAAAAATGAATCAACCAGAAAACACAAATTTGCATTTAAAATCATGCATTCTTACAATTACATATTCCCAAAAAAAAACAAAAAACAAAAAAAAGAACATCTAAAATTCTGCACATGCAGTTTAAGTGATAATATGACGCATCATATCAAAATAAGAGATAAAAAACATATATCTCACGGTAAAACTGAAACATAACAAAATTTAAAAATAACAATACTGTTCCACCCTTCGATGTACGTTGCGCAAGCAGTAAGCTGCTATCAACATCATCAAAACTGCCTTCCAAAATTTGTCAGAATAACTGCATTACATTATAAAACACTGAATTCAATCATTGACCGAACCAGTCGAATTCCAATTTCATCAAATTTGAATTACAGGCCTAGTTTCAAATTCACAAAAATTTTGTATTTCGTTCAAATGACAACCAAACCAAACACTCAGATTTTCACAATTCACTACATTTGATTGACATCACATCCTCAAAGCAGGCAACCAAATGCTCCTCAATCAAGCTTGAATGTTGTTTTCCAGAGAGTTTATATTTTAAATTAGAATTGAGAAATTTACATACATACCACACAATTCTTAAGAATTTACGTATCTAAAACTCAGTTTTATATGTACACTAATAACATTGGTGTCATAAACCAATTGCATGAAAAGTAGTATTTTGCTTTTAAGAAGATGGTGGTTGTGTGGTATTTTTGACGAGATGGTATGCAAGTAAATATGATCTTTAAGTTTTAGAACTATAAATACATAGGAATTGTAAAAGACCCCATTAGAGAAAGCACACGTTGCTATATCAGCACAAATACAAAATGTAAATGTTAAATTCACAAAGGGCAGAGGAAAGCGTGCGCACGTATATGTATCTATATATAATAAGGTTAACCATTTGCCCATGAGCTTAGCCCTAACAGATATTTGCTCATGAACTTGAATCGCCGGCCCGATAAATTTAGTCCCGACCCCAAAGCCCATTTATAACCCATTATAGCTCAATATAAAAACACAATTTTTATCACACTTAATCGTTATTTAATCTATAAAAGTTCTAATTTGAACTAATAAGAGATGTATATAAGCCGTACAGCATTTTCTTATTTTTATATTTAACAGTTTCCTTTGTTTATCAGCATAGAATAAATTGAAATTTGCATTATTTAAGAAGCCATTACAAATTACCGTGTTGACTTAGAATCATCACATGATTAAAAATCAATCACTATGCCTTTTGTTTAAAAGCATATTTCAGGTTAACTTTTTTAAAAATTAAAAAATTAACATAGGCCATTACAAATTATGAATTCTTTTAGAATATAACATTAAGGACAACAAAAAAAATCTTCTTTTATACAAATGAGAATCTGTGAAGCCTCAACTTAGGACCCCATGATTGTAATAGTACTCTTTATACTTTTATTAAGGAACTTTAAAACAGTTTGGCACTAATTTGCAATATATAGCGTGAACAATAGAATAATTTCATGATAATGAAAAACTGATGTGTAGCTACCATAGTCAATGAATAATGATCATGTGAGGATAAAAGGATAAACCTTGAAACCAATTTTTTTGGGGCCGTTATACAAACCTTGAAAAGGATGTGTTAGGTAAAATCACGTAAGAATAAACCTTAAAACAAAATTTTTTGGGGCCGTTGTAAAAACCTTGAAACCATATTTTATGATTTTCCCGATTTCAGTGAATTCTCAGATATTTTACAAGAAACAATTTTGTTATATGCTCCTATCTATGATCATTCATAACTTGGCATGAAAAGTGAATTTTTTTTCAACATGAACATAAAAGGGATGAAGGGACAGATATCAGTACAAGAACTACGAACAAGGATGAAAAGACTTGGGTTATCTAATGAAAGCATGTGAAGCAGAGAGATGGTTATCAGTCATTAAGGCCCTACATGACTACCATTAACTCATAATGATTGTGAAATTTTCATTTTCCTAGAGAATAAACAAATAGGAGACTAACTTGAGAGATCAAATTACCAAGCAATTTCTAAGACCAATCAAATAAAAAAGGCAGAAGATTAAGAAGATTCCTCACCTACAACAGGAAACTTGCAGGTAAGATCTCTAGTCCTAAGCACAAATTTCATCACTGGCTTTCATAAATTTCAATCATAATACTGAATCATTAAGACAAGCTTTTCCCTGAAAACCCTGAGCAGACACATCTGAAGTTAGAAGAGTTCCACGAAATCCTTCCTCAGCCTTAGGTGGCTCAATCTTCTGTTCAGAGAGCTCATCTGCAAAGGGGAAGAATAGAGAGAGCTATAAAAAAAGACGCAGAAAGGAGCTTCTCCTGGCTATAAAAAACTCAACAAAAAATCAAATTCCTACTTTACTACCAGCTATATCACGATTCTCGTAAATCTCGGTGTCCATGACCCATAAGGTGTCTCCTGGAAATATATTTTTGTCTGCAAGTGTAGCAGAATCCCCATCAATTTGTACAGAGCTTTTGTGAAGCTTTTGGTTCTCCTTGACAACCTGAAAATCTCCAAAAATGAAAAGATTGATTCCAGAAGTCCAAAAAACATTTGTGTTTTCCCACACTCAGACATTAATGGAAGTGTCGAGTGCTGCTCAATTTAATTCTTAATTTCTTTCATCAGTGACCATGTATTTACATACCTAACACCTAAATTTCAGTTTTTACATATGCACCACCTTACCAATGCATTAAAAAGTGTATTTCACTTTTTTAGAAGTTAAAATGATGATATTTTTTATGTGATATGAAAGCTATGGAGGTACAAGTATAAAAAGTTAAGTATAGATGTTAGATATGTAAATACATATAAATTGGGATGTATTTAAATGCCCCTTTTTTTTAGATAGATTCAGTAGAAAAGGAGACTTCGATTTGAAGCAACGAAACTGAGAAAATCGATTGTTTCCAATGATGAAAACATCGTTGGGTAAAATTGCAAATGAAAAATGATAAGTAATAAAAAAAATACCCCAAAAGCTTCCCAAATCATCATTTTCAGCTGATATATAGATGTGGTGCTCGAGACTTTGAAATTGATTGACTTTCCATATGAAGTTTTCTTGGAGCGCTTTGAAGTACGGATAGAAGCAGCTGTAGAAGCTTCAATAATCGACCGGGGAGCTTCCTTCCCACGTACAAGATACACACAAATATCCTCATCGCTATAATTAAGCTTTCGAATCAACTCGGAGCTTTCTCTCTCTCCAATGCATTCTTCACATAACTAGCGAAGTTATTAAGGATTAGCTTGACATATAACTGTAGCACACATAATAGAATTTAACAATACATAGCAAATAATGCAATAGAGTTACTACGCAAGTACAAACTGCCACTACTTCAATTTCATGTATACAATTGCTTGCTCGATTTGGCTCAAAGTTATATACATTTAATATACTATGCATGCTAGATTGAAAGTACTAGATCTTCTATTTGCTGTTTTATGTAACTTGTGCATGAGGTTCATCTTTCAATCTCTAACTCCAACTCTTATGTTAGTTTACAAGTCAAGCCAGCTCAATTGATTTGGAGTGATTTAGACTTGGCTAGCTGAACTCAAATAGAGTTATTTTGAGTAAAGCTAGCTCAACTCAAATTTAAATCCATTTTAAGCCGACTTTAGTTCAGCTGAATTCCATAATTTCAAGTTTGAGTCAAGAAAAAGTTACACAAACTAGGCGAGTCATGAGACTTACATCATGACAATGATGATGGATAAAGAAAGGGGTCTTTACATACATGCCACTCAATTCCTATGTATTAACATATCAACCACCCAAACTTCAATTTTTAATGTACAAAGCACCTACTATGTTTTAGGCATACAACGGGCGGTTTGTACATAAAAATTGAAATTTTATATGGTAGATATGTTCATACATATATATGCATTTGGTGATAAGTATGTAAATCTCTCTTCAAAAATTAATTTTTCAATAGCATATCATAATTTTTAACAAAGTAAATAATTACAAGATAAAAAGACTAAAGATTAGAAAGATAATACAACAACAACAACAAAGCCTTAATCCGACTACGTGGGGCCGACTACATGAATCATTTTTCTCCATTGCGTCCTATTTAGTGTCATTTTCATTTAGTTCTAATAAATTAAGATCATTTTTTTATACAATAAGTCCAAGACTTCCTAGGTCAAGATCTGTCTTTCTTAACATAAGTCTTAGATGGTCGACATTTAATGTGACCAAACCAATCTAAGACGACTCTCTAATTTTGTCCATTACTGGAACTGCACCAACCCTATCAAGGAGATATTCATTTTGCATTGTCTCTAAATGTAAAGCCACTCATCCACCTAATCATTCTCATCTCGACAATACTTAACTTAGTATTATGCTTCTCTTTTAAAAGCCAACATTCAACGCCATAGAGCATTGCAGGTCTCACCATTGTCTTATAAATTTTTTTTCTTTCAGTCTAAGCGGTACTTTCTATCACCCAAAAGACCCGAAGCATTCCTCCACTTCAACCAACTAACTTGAAATCTACTATTAACATCCCCATCTATATCACCGTCGCATTGAATAACAGACCCGAGATATCTAAATCGTTCACACCTTTTAATAATTTGATCACCCAAAGTTACACTTCTGTCACTAGAGTTACTACTACTAAAATTACATTCCATGTATTCAGTTTTAGTTCTACTCAAATGAATGCCTTTAGACTCCAATCTAAACCTCCATAATTCAAGTTACTTCTGAGCTTTTTCTCTCCTCTTATCCACGAGAAGGATATCATCAACGAAAAGCATACACCAAGGTCCATCCCCCTGTAAATGTCCAATAGGACCATCCATAACTAAAGCAAAAAGACATGGGCTTAAAGCCAATCCTGACGTAATCCAACAGAAATAGGAAAAAAATTGGTCAATCCTCGTTCAGTGCATATCAAATAATAATAAATAAATAAATAAAAAGGGCGCATCAAATTCCCACTAATGCAAGATACACAGTCTTACCGTTGAATTTATATAACTATAATTTTCTTGACTAGATAACGGTTAAGTATTTATTAGAAGGATTCAATTCAGAAAGTCTTCCAATTATTTGTGTGGGATCAATTTAGTCCATACATATACAAAATTGATTTCGAATGATAGCACACAAAGATATTGTGATACAAAATTGATGCCAATTTAACTCTCTAAAGACCATTTTGAATCAATTTTGTATAGTCGAACATACTAAATATGAAAAATATCATACTTTGGGTTCAAATTGGTCACATCTGAACAATTGGAGGGACTACTTAAGAGTATAACCCAAAAGTTTATTATGTGTTGCAATAATAATAATTATCAATAAGTATTACTAAATATTAACTGGCAAATCATTTTTACCCATTTCAATATTCTTACATATATTATTAAGAATTATTAGATTGATAACTAAGTTGAGTGTGATAGGAGAATATCTTTGAAACTTCTTATCTATGAAACACAAATATACACATGATATGACATCATGACGGAGCTATAAGAATTAGTCTATGCGCATGAACATAACATTATATTTTATTAAATATTGATATTAAATATATAATTTCGAATATTTTCTACAAATGACATCACCTAGTGAAGTTTAATATCATATAAATATCTTCCAAATAATAAGCTAAACAATATATCAAAAAAAAAACACCATTAAGAATCAAAGAAATGCTTTATGACGAGTGCTAATTAAGAAAACCTAAATATTAGCATCACTTAATCATTGTCAGTTGTCATATATTTTGAATTGAATTAAAAACACAAATATACACTTAATCATTGCACAAAATTAAACTAAAATTGAATTGAATTAAAAAGGAAAAGAATTAAAACTAACAAACAAGAGCTACAAGGAAACAAATATGATCAATCTTGAACTAGAAGCTATCTCAATTTAGGCTCTTGATCTACCATTCAAGCAAATAGCTAAACATAAACAACAACGAAAATGAAGCCTACTTTCAACACCCCGCTCACGTGGACATTACATAGTGAAGAGAAAAGATTCAATTCTGTGAAAAGCTTTGTCAAAGGGTAAAGGCTTGTCAAAATGAGATCTAAGAAAAAGATGGGTCAAAACCCCAAAAACTTAGTCAAAGGTCCGCCAAAAAAGAGACATGCAACAATCAAAGACAAAGAGATGCTGAAGGTCAAGGAATCTTAGTCAAACACATCAATGGGAGACAAGTTACGCTGTAAATTGCTCGTGGATAGAAGATGTGACACTAGGGCACACACACAAGAACTGAAGAAATTAAAAAATTCACTACACAAAAGTTTGCTTAAGTTTATCACGTGCAAACCTCAAAATTTCACAGATGGGGATGTCTTTATGTGACTACACGAAAAATTTTGCAAAACTATAATTAGTTGACCAAGTTGTTTGAATTTGAACATTGGGTGATAAGTGAATTATTGATAGCCATCTTTGAGCATTACAAAAAAAGAGAGAAATTAAAATAAGCGTTTGAAAAAATAGAAATGATATCTTCATAAATAATTATATTAAAGAGAGTATTGGAGCGACATATCTTAAAGAAAATATAATGGAAATGATTATGGAAATATCTAAAATGCCAACAATAATGTCGAGGGGATGAACGACCGGTAATAGAGGAACACGGATAAAGTTCTAGACTAAAAAATTACCAGCAAGCAACAGGTCGATTTTAACACAGGGTCGATCGACAGGTAGCTTTGACCGAAGGAAGCTTCCGACTAGCAAATCCACTGAACAAGAACACAAACAAGTGAATGTACACTTCAGACAAATTACCGAATCTCTTTAAGAAGCCTATGGTTGTTAAAAAGAGTCTGCCGACCCAAACATCAGGTCGTTGGTATGACGGCCGACTGATATCAAATTTTTACATGCATTACAATATAAATTTGTGCTCTGCTCTGAACAGTTATAGTAACTGTTCTTTCATTTTATGTAATTGTATTTGGAGACTTCTATAAATAGGAGGTCGTGACATCACACACATGAAATTCTCTGAAACTCTTGATTCATTCCTCTCTCTCTATCTCTCTCTTCTTTCCTCACAAGCTCTAACTCTCAAGGCGTGATTCCAAGAAGACAATCTAAGATCTAACACCCTAAAAGGTGGTGCGGTAAGTGTGGGCATGCCATAGATGAGAAGCGAAGCCAATTATGTAGGAAAATCGCAGCAGAGAGACCACACAACGATGGAGTACAAAAGAGAATCAGTGAACCAAGAAATCCAGCAACAAGTTCAAAAATTAAGGGAACAGATGATGGGTCAATTGGCGGCCCTTCAACAAGAAATATTGCAAAAGAATGATCAACCTTTGCTTCTCAAGGTTGGATCTCGGGGAACTCGCCATCAAGGGGTTCCCCTCGAGCAACCGCTGGCGCCTAATTGGTGAACCAGTAATCAGGTGACCGAAGGAGAAGCGGATTCTCAACAACTAGCTAGCATGAGGTCTACACCGATGGTCAGGCATCGGGCGGAACACGTCTAAGTACCTACCCAGTCTGCCCCTGACAATGCTTTCACCAACAGATTCTGGAGGCGATACCCCGATAAAGCTAACTCCCTCACTTGAATCCCTACAAGGGGAAAAGCGCTGCGAATGACCATTTGGCTATTTTCAAGTCATCGGTCGAAATAATGCAAATCAACGATGCGATGAAGTGTCGCCTTCTGACGACACTTAAGGAATCGACTCTTCACTGGTTCCTCAATCTTATAGTTGGTATCATTTCAACCTTCGCATAATTCAAGAAGCTTTGTGGTGCACCTCACCAATATGCAGAAGCCAAGGAAGAGATCTCAAGTTGTGCTTCAGATGAAGCAGGGGAATAACAAGAGTCTATGTTCTTACGCTAATTGGTTCTAACAGATGTTGGAGATAAAAGATCTGCAGCCTTCGATTGCTAAGACCGCTCTAACATGAGTGGTAAATGAAGGGGGATTCAAGTATGACTTGAATATGCTCGAGCAAACATCTTTCCCCCAACTTTTGGAGATGGCCAACATGCAATTCCATTACAAGGAGGCTAACATCCCTCATACCAAGCCAGAGTAATCCGAACATCAGTCGATGAAAAGGAAGACTAATGACGAAGAACAGAAGTCGAGGGATAGCCAGAATCACTCAGATCGTCAATGTCGAAGAAACAACCAGCGGCTGTGAGAGAATCGAGTCAACGACTAAGGAAAAGGTCAAGGTCGATACCCAGACCAGCGACTATTCCAGTATTACGAATGACCACACGTATGCCGGCCGATGCAGGGTTTAACCTCGCTAAACAATTCCATGGCTGAGTTTGCCGCAACCATACAAAATAAAGAGTATTTCAGGAAAGCCCTGTCGATGAAGGCTGGACTTGCACTCCAAAACCCGAACAAATATTGCGACTACCACAGAGATCACAGGCAAGACACGAAAGAGTGTAGCCATCTCCAGAGTTTGGTGAAGTTAATCAAGGTCGGGAAACTCAAGGAATTTGTCAGTGCAGAGATCAGATAATGAGGAAAAGCAAAGCGCCCATTAAAGAGCCATCGGACGAACCAATCAGAGCGAATGAAGTTCATATTACCGAAATCATCCTGATTATCTTTGGGGGAGGTGATGAATCATCTCGTCGATGTAGCCAGAAAAGGCATCGGTCGGGCATGTTCCATCGTTGCTTTTAAGCATGACCATCCTCTTATTATTTTTACAGATGTAGACTTCCCTCTTAGAGAAAATCCTTACAGCGATGCGATCGTCATTACGACATTGATAACAACTGTCATGTGGGTAGCATTCGAATGAACACAGTAAGTTCAGTTAACATCATCTTTAAAACGGTGTTCGACAAGATCAGGCTGAAAAGCGACTGCATGACAACATTGGTTGGCCCACTATTTGGCTTCTCTAAAAGAAACTTTGGGTGTCATTGCCCTTTGTGTCTCGTGGGGCGAGCGAGAAAAGCAATACACCAACAGGAAATATTTTTTGGTGGTCGAATGACCTCTGACATACAACGCCATATTTGGTCAACCACTACTGAACAGCTACCAGGCGGTATCTTCGACTTACCATGTAGTCGTGAAGTTTCCGAGCGATGGAGAGATCATCACCGTCCGAGAAAACTTGAAATAATGTAGAAGTTGCCATCTTCAAGCAATCACCAAAGTTAATCACAAACCGCTTGACATTCAGATTCAGAGAAAAGAGTCTCGAAACCAATGAGACTATCCTTAAAGCACCTGTGACCGACGACAAAAAGCCAATAAAGTTTTTCTATTAAGTGAAAGTTTTGATGTAGGGTATAAAACAGTATTGATCGAGACCCTTCGCGCAAATCAAGACGTCTTTAAGTGGACGGTAGGAAAGAAGCCAAGGATTTCAATTGATCTTTCCTGTAGTCAATTGAATATCAGCCCAATCGCTCGACCGATGTAGTAGAAGAACACATCAACATCCATAATTTTGTTCTAGCCGACAGCATCAGAGGTGCAAAAGTTGAAGGAGGCTGACCACATCCGGGAAGTCCAGTACCCAACTTGGCTCCCGAACATGGTGATGGTTCAGAAACCCAACAGTAAGTGAAGGATGTGCGTCGACTTCACTAATCTCAATGTTGTTTGCCCAAATATACATATCTACTGTTGAAGATCGACACACTGGTAGATAAAATGGTCGGATACTTCGTAATGAGTTTGTTCGACGCATACTCCGGCTATCACCATATAAAAATGCATCTGACCGACGCAGAGAACTCTTTTAGTACACCACAAGGAGTTTTCTGTTTTGATGTAATGCCCTTCGGGGGGTGACTTATCAAATCCTGATGAATGTAATGTTTGCGAATCAAAAGGAAAAAAAAATGTTAATGTGTATGTGGATGATGTGCTAGTAAAACATAAATCGGTCGAACAATACAAAAAATTTAATCGAAACATTCGAGACCTTTAGAAAATATAACATGAAGTTGAATCCTTTGAAGTGTACATTCGGTGGGTCGACCGACAAATTCTTAGGTTTTTTGCAAACTTCAAAGAGAATAAAAGCCAACCTTGAAAAAGTACAAGCAATTTTGGATGTCACCCTCTCGAAACACCAAAGAAGGCCAAAAGCTAACTGGTCAAACCGCAGGGCACAATCGATCTATCTTAAAATCAGGCGACATATATGCGGTGTTTTTCAAAACACAAAGGAAAAGTCAGCATTTTGAATGGACAAACAAATGCAAAGAAGCCTTTTAGAGTTTAAAAATTTATTTGACATCAACCCCATTACTTCAAAGTCCAAAGCCAACAGAAGAACTATCATTATATTTCAGAGTCAGACGAGGGACTGCCAGTTCTGTACTGGTCATAGAAGAGGCAGAGAAACAATTCTCGTTTATAATACTAGTCAGATACTCAGAGGAGAAGAAACCAAATATCCAATTATGGAAAATTAACATTTGCGCTGATTATTTTCGCTTGCAAGCTCCGACCGTATTTCCAAATGAGTCTGATTCGGGCCATTACTGATCATCAGCTAAAATCCATTCTCACACAATCGAAAAATTCCAATAATTGTTGAAGTGGTTGGTGGAACTTAGAGAGTTTGATATAACTTACAATCCTAGAACGACTATCAGAGCCAAAGCAATAGCCGATTTCTTGGCAGACTTTTATGAGATCGAGGAACCAATCAAAGGAAATTTTGACTGCGATCAAACAGGGATCTTGTATGTCAATGGAGCTTCCAAACAGGCAACCACTGATCTGGGACTGGTTTTAAGCAGTCCAGCCGAGGAGCATTTCTATCATTCAGATTCGGTAGAGTTTGATGTCACGAATAATCAAACGAAGTATGAAGCTTTAATCGCTAAACTTCGACTGGTCTATTGAAATAGACGCTCGAGATCAATTGACAAAATTAGAATCGTTACTGGTTGTAAGGCAAGTCAATGGGGAATTCAAGTCGAGAGATGAATTGATGGCAGGATATCCCGGCAAAACAAAGAAAGAGATCGAAAGATTGAGAAACTTCCACATCAAGCAGATTGATCACGAGGAAAAACAAGTGGCTGATATCCTGTCTTTACGCATTTGTTGGGGTGGGGTGCCTCGAAGACTTTTACTCGACCAATAATTGAGGAGCCTGAGATGATAGAGATAATAGTCGAAGGAACAAAATATTGGATAGATCCATACAGCCACTATTTGGAGACTAAGAATATATCGGAGGATGTTACATACCTAATACATTTCATAATCAAGGCTGCTTTGTATTTGATGATCGAAATAACTCTTTTCAGACTATCGGTTACTTCAGTATACTTGATATGCTTGAGAGAAGGCAAAGAGCTCCTCCAGGGAATGCAGGAACCACACTTGAGGAAAAACTCTAGCCTATCAGGTACAATGACAGGTTACTTCTAGCATAAGCTTCTAAAGATGCAGTGAAATATCAGAAATAACTACCTTTGCATCATCGACCTGCTCGGAAGCTTCAACTGATTTCCAGCCCTTGGCCTTTCGCAACTTGGGATTTGGATCTCCTGTACCCCTTTCCTCCATCAAAAAGCCAGTGAAAGTTCCTCTTGGTAGCGGTCGACTATTTTTTAAAGTGGATCGAAGTCAAACCACTTGCTTGGTCAGAAATTTCATATAATCAGATGTCATTCAGTAGAAATGGATTGTCTTTGATTATCGTCACGAACAATAGAACATAGTATGCGGAGCAGCGAGTTAAGGAATATGCACAAGTCAAGGAATTGATTTAAATTTCACATCAGTTCATCACCCTCGAACAAATGGGTAAGCCGAAGTCGCTGATCATTTTAAATTTGTCCAGGAAGCCAAGGGAAATTAGGAGAATTTATTACCATCGGTTCTTTGGGCAATTTAAACGATGCTCTCAACAACGACCGACCAAACCCCATCATGCTAACTCGTGGAATGGATGCAATTCTAATTATCAAATATAATCACCACAACCAAAGGGTTGTCACGGCTTCTTTATTCACAAAAGAGAATTTGTCCAAATGGCAAGAGGCTAACGTTGAGGGCGCCAAGACAGCTCTCGACCTCGTCGAAGAAACGTACCGACTCAGCCATTCAACAAGAAGAAGCGGGAAGGCGAACTCGGTACTTCAACAAACATGTCCGAGAAAAGGTATTCACCCTGGGAGATTTGGTTCTGAAAAAAGTTTACCCAGCCACTCGTAGACAATCGACAACTTGGATCAAACATGAAGCAGACCATACCTAATCAGCCAATGAGTTTCTCCACGGGTTTACAGGTTAAAGACATGTCAGAAAGTAACTCCCTCGGAGCGAATATGACTTTAAGAAATTTTTCTCTTAAAAAATTTTCTTGTGTATATGTAAAAGGGAGTGTCATATCAACTTGTAAATTTTGTTGATGCAGTAAAAATTAGAGTTAACTAATTTTGTTTTTATAATACTAAGTCTCTCCAACACTCAAGAAACTCGATCCGGTCGAGTGATGTCGACGATCGATTTTAATGCTGGGGAACTCTAGTTGATCAAGCGAAAAGCAGAACGGTAGAGTATAACAATGCAAACCATTTGGCCACAAAAGCAATTAGTAAAGAAATATCAATTGGAATATACAAAAAATGAAGCCAACAATAAAATCGAAAGGTACACCCGCTACAAATGTTAAAACTAAGAAAAGTCTTTGGAGAGGAAAGCGAAAGATATGCTGGAACTCAACCAATAAGCCCTCGCCAAAAACTCTTGTTTTCCTCTCTCTCCACACTCAATTTTTCCTCGCAACGGAGAAACACCGAGAAGATGGAGAGAAAGATGAAAATGGGGATACCACTGTCAGAAGGCTTCCAAGTCCCACTCCTCCGCCACTAGTTGTAAGAAATCGACTCTTCTGGCAGCAACTGTCAAATGTAAGTATTGCATTCCCTATGAACATAAGCCCTGACGCCATCGTTCTCAACGATAAACCATATCCGTTTGCGAAGGGAATTCCACGGCTATCGAATCCTGATGATGTTTCCTTCGACACTTGACCCAGAGAAAGTCCCCTCTTTCGAAACCAAACTCAAAGAAAGGGTGAAGCCAATGCATGGTTTTCACAAGGAAGAGCTCCACAAATCTCTAGGGGATGACTGATCGTTAGTAGAGGCGTCAAGTTTGTGAGACCGCATGGGATATCCATGACCAATACTTCCAATAGAGATGTCTAGTTTTTGAGTTAATTCTGAAGGACCCAATGGGGGGAAGCTTGGCAGTAAGCTCTAATTCAGCTCAGTGGCTCATCAACAGACAGAAAGTCAGACGGTGGTGATGAATAAGAGCCTAGGGAAACTTCTGAGACCCTATGAGGGAAAGAATATTAAGCAGTGGGTCTTAGTCCTAGCCAAAGCCGAATTTGCTTACATGTCAGTGAGTCAAATCATAGGAGTGCACCCCATTTGAGGCCGTGTATGGCGCAACCAACTCACTCCACTCCTGAAATCGAAGATAAGAGAGGATATTGAAGCGAGGTTACAAAAGATTCAGATGTTACATGAGGAGGTGGGAAAGGAAATCACCAAGTAAAACCATAAGTATCAAGCGCAAGCCAATAAAACAAGAATGTGACATTTCAAGGAAGAGATCAAGTGTGGATCAGGTCGAAGAAAGAATAATTTCCCATGAAATCGATTGGAAACTCAAGTTCAAAGCAGAAAGATCATTAAGAATTCTCAATAAGTTAAATAATAACTCCTACAAGATTTATTTGTAGAGGATTAGAACATCTCAACTACCTTCAACATGACAAATTTAACTCTGTACTACAAGGACATAAAAGCTTCGACATATGAGGTCGAAGCACCTCCAATCTTGAGAGCCAAAAGTAGGGGGTCAATGCTCCTGTCGTGCGGAAAATATCGCATATGCCTGAGACTAGTTTGGTCCAGGTATGTGAAGGATCTAAATGTCCTTCCCAATGATGGGTGTCCCTCCAGTTTAGAGCGAGGGCCCACTCCTCTTCACCCATATATATATATATATATATATATATATAACTCATGCCAAGGTGGAGTGTAAATATATGTTATTTGTTGAGTTTTAGGTCAGTTTTTTTTTTCAGATTGCTGTCAAGAAAACCACCAATGACCCTTCTCCCTCCCGACGGCTGTATCTAACGATGAGAATGTGCTACAGTTGTAACTCATGCCAAGGTGGAGTGTATCCTTCCCTACATAATTTAAAATGAATGCATTATTTTCCTTAAAAATTTTTATTCTTTTCATGTTAGCCAATAACCATATAGATTTTTAATTCTGTTTGAAATATTTTACATAAGTTAAAATGAATGCATTATTTTCCTTTTTAATGCTTTTTCCCTCCCTCCATCCCTCCCTCCCTCCTAACTTTTATTTGGAGAAGTTTAAGATGCAAAACTCTGTTCACTTCTCTAATTAAAAAAAAAAAAGAAAAAAAAAGATGATTTCCATTTTGGGATAGTTCTTCTTAACATAATGCTTCAAACCAACTCGATGTTTTCTCCCTTTGTCCCCTGAATGATAGGGATTTAACCTAAAGCTTCAAACCTGCTTGATGTTTTCTCCCTTTGTCCCCTAAGAGAAGGATTTTATCATGTCATTACGTACACACAATAGGATTCAACAAACATGTCGTGACATCAAATTTAAATACACATCAATCACCAAATATATTTGATTGTAAAACATAATTTCTAAGATTTGCCAGCCGTTAACATCTTATAGAAAAGGAAAACACCTAGAAGGTCGTGAACTTAATGAAAACTATAAATGGAAACGAAAGGCAAAATTGATCAAACATATAAGAGAATATTATTGGTCAATAGAAAACAAAATTTTTCATGATTGCATCTAACGTCATTTCTAACATGGAAATCGTAAAGCAAAAGGCAGAAGGTTGGTTACCTCTGGCTCACTTATAATAAATGGAATTCTTTTCTCTAGCACTTCAATTGTTCCCTCTTTAATGCCTTCAAGTTCCTCATTAGCAATTGCCATCTCTTCACAAGATCCCGCTATTTTCTTCGTAATGTTGCTTAAAGCAACTTCCGCACGTATACATATACTTTCCTGACCATTCCACTCTTCGCAAAAGAACTTCCAGTCACTCTCAGAAATAAGTGTCAATCCATCTGTCTGGAAAAAATTAGTAAACAAATGCCTATCAAAATGAATTTTACAGAGTAAAGTTAGTACGACAACCAAGACAAAAAAAGAGATCTCCCAGCTTTTAAAATAGCAATCCCAGAGAGAGCAGATCCAATGATAAATACTAAAGGTTGTTATCTCTGCCAACAAAATGAAGAGCATCATAGACCTCATAAATAACTAAAGTTCATAAATAACTATATTATGCAAAAGAAAGTGGCTTTCATGTTAAAATGATGGGAAATTTACATGCGTAGAACATATTCTTATGCAATTACATATCTCACACCTAAACTTTCATATTTACATATATAGCACTTTGTTGCTTTAACCATATTTATAGAAATGTGTATTTCACATTTTAAAAGTGGTAATAGTGTTATTTTTATGTGATATTAAAGATAGGAGTGTGTAAATATATAAGATTAGGTGTGAGATATTTAAATACATAAGAATTGTGTGCTATGCATATAAATGCCCCTAAAATAGTAGTGATACCAATTACTGCTTTACGCAATCATAACTGCTTACCTAAACAGAATCTATAATCAATAATATTAGAGTGCTAAAATGCATTACTAATAATTACAGTATCAACAGCAAACATTACCAGGGTAAGGTTTTGTAAAACAGCCCCACTCCAGAACCAACATTAGCAAGAGTTCCTTGAACTAGAACCCTTTTTTTAGGTTTTTTTGTAAGACTAAAACACAAACTTCCACGAACAACAGTGTTTAAGAACTGCTAAAAAAATCAATATCTACTAGATATTGCGTCAGCTCTCCTAAATATAAGAATATGTTTTCGCATGTATTTATTTATTTCCTCAATTGTGTTCCAATGTATCTGCCCCTGCCCTTCATGAAACAAATCATACGCATTGTTCCACAAGTAAAATTAAGGATGGGCAATTTTATAAAAAATTAACTATAAATTCTTTAAAGAACAACATACAATTTGCCAAAATAAAGCTTAACACTGCATACAACGCTTGATAGGAGTGTATGTAGAATGAAACTTTTAAAGGTCACAAGTTCAGAATCACTGAAAAAGCCTCTCTGCAGTACATCAATCAGGTTTATTACATTTTACAGCAACCCTTTGAAAGACCTTGCATTGGTGGAAGAATTTTTACCAATTATTCTCTTTTAAAAAGCAAATAATAAATTATATTTTGACAATATAGTAAAAAGTCAAAGTAACAGTTCCATGAAAAAAATTATTACAAAAAAAGGAAGGAATGAGCTTTTTTGCAGTTGCAATTTTTATGTTTCCAAAATTTAGCCAAAACAAAAACTTAAAGCCGTGTTTCAAGCTCAATTAATATGCTTGCATTCGTTATGGTCATTGACTCCATTTTCGTGTCTTATACATCAGATGCATGGGTTATTGTGTTACTGGTTATATAGCGTAACTCGGTAATTCCATAATAGTTTACGGTAGTTTTCTTATTTTGGAATACGGCCTGCTATTACAAATACTAGCCATGGCCATATAAATGCAGGATTATCATAAAACATGAACAGATAAAAAATACCTGGAGTATTTTTGAAAATAAGTTGATTTATTTTTAATTTAAAATACAAACCAATCATGTTTTTAGAAAACAAAATAAAAGAGAAAGATTCCAAGCCAATCCTAAGTATTGGCAAATTCCACTAGGGCTTGTTTGGTCGGCAGAAGAAAGAATGCAATGTAAAAGAAACGTAGTTGTTGAATCCAAAACTAACGGGGAGATGCGCCTAAAGAATAAAACATGAAAGAGAGAAAGAGAGGAGAGAGCTTAGTAATGAACAGAAAAATGGCGTAATCTTCGTTCATGAAATGAACCCCCTCTTTATAGGAGTGGGGAATGTAAGATTACATTATGTACTACTAGAAAAATAGATACCACAAGAGGTATTTTGGTCAATACACAATTATAAGATCGAAGCCTGAAATGGCGTTTGGCCAAGAGCCTGGGATGGCACTGGCCGAATTTTGGATCGGGCAGCCATGCGGCGAGAGCCTGAGAAAATGATTGGTTGGGTCATTTCCCGGACGACTATATTTGAAGGGTGGAGCGAAAGGCCCCAACCGGCTGCTTTAGATCCGTGCGATTTTCATCATTTGCCTGACTTGGTTAAGCAAAGCTTATCAATTCATCCACGCGAATTTTTGTGCCAACAAACTATAGAAAGGTGATTGAATTATGTTTGTTGGGAATATTTTTCTCCCAGCCCGCAGGAACCGAACGGATAAAAATGGGCCCTTGAAATGTCCCAGGAAGGTCCCGGACCACTACATCATCTTCTCAATTGCCTTTAGATCTCTTTAAGATTCGTGTTGATATATTTTTTTATGCACAACAATGTATTTTGATTGTAGTGTATTCTCAATACTAAAAGACTGCTTGGTTGTCTGTAAAGTAAATGCGAGAGACATTTTTTCTACTTGGCTAGATATATATATATTTTAAATATTTATGAACTGTTTGGTTGTCTATAATAGAATGCAGAGATATTATATTTCGCATAATTTAATAAACTTACATATTTAATATTGAATGGATGTGTTGGTAGAGAGCTAGAAATATTTAAAAATATTCATGGTGGCTATGGTTTTGGAGTGATTCATGAAAAAAATAAAAACATATTAGATTTTTTTTAACGTATGATTTTATTATCACTAATATTTTATATAGAAAAAAAAATGAGCATATTATTACTTATAAAAATGGATCTAATAAAACACATTGATTAATTTCTTATTAAAAAAATAGATTGGTGAGAATGTAAAGATTGTGAGGTCATTCTAATTAAAAGTTTAAGTGCTCAACATTGATTATTAGTTCTGAATTTTAAGATGAAGAGTTGTAAGATAAATAATGCAAAAAATCATTATCATAAAATTAGATTACGACACCTAAAAGACAAAGAAAACTATTTTTATGAGTAAACATCAAGATTTCAAGATTTGGGATGTTCATGAAGAATGAATTCTATGTGGGATAAAGTAATAAGTACTATTAAATAAGTAGAAAAAGATGTACATATAGAATCAAAAGAAAGAAGTTTTATAAATAAAAAAAGTTAGTGTTGGAATATATGCAAGTAAAAATAAAATCTAAGAAATGTATTACAAAACTTTGTTTAAATGTAGAAGCTCAGAGAACAGGGAAAAATATAATGTGGCTTGTAGAGAGTCTAAGAGAATAATTGTGACAATAAAAATTCCGCTTTTAGTAATCTTTATAATAGACTAGATACTAAAAAAATGTGAAAAATATATGTATAAACTAGTCAAACAAAGATAAAAGAAAAGTAAAGATTTATTCGAGTGCATTAAAGATGAAAATCAAAAAGTATTTTTTTAGAGAAAGATATTGAGCTATTTTGATAAGCTTTTTAATGACGTTTCTAAAAATAATAATAAAACATTTTATTTTTACAGGTCACCTTAATTAAAAAAAGTTGAGGCTTTAAAGAAAAGTAAAGATGGAAAATCAGTAGAACATGATGATATCCTAATTGAAGTGTGAAACTATTTGGAAGATTTGGGAGTTTCTCGGCTAATTAAACTCTTTAATATTATTTGAAAATTTAACGATGCCTGAGGAGTGAACGAAGAGCATTTTGGTCCCCATTTTTATAAATAAAAGGGATGAACAAGAGTGCAAATTATAGAGGAATTAAGTTGATGTCATACTTTAAAGTTATGGGAGTGGGTAATTGAACATAGGCTAAGACGTGATACAAAGATTTCTCATAATCAGTTTGGATTTATATCGACCATGTCTATCATGAAAGTTATACATTTATTGAGGTATGAAGAAGAAGTACAAAGAGAATAGGAAGGTCTACATATAATTTTTGTTGATTTAGAAAAAGCTTACGATAAGACTCCAAGACAAGTTCTTTCGAGAGTTCTAAAGAAGAAAGGGTTGATGTGACTTACATTCAAGTCATTAATGAGATGTATACCAGAGCTGTTACTTGTGTTCGAACAAAAGAAGGATTGACCATGTATTTTCCTATTTTAGTTGTGTTACATAGAGGATTGACTTTAAGCCCATATCTTTTTTACTTTAGTTATGGATGCTCATACCATACATTTACAGAAGGATATGCCATGGTGTATCCTTTTTCTTCTTGTGGATAATATTACAGAAAGAATTCAGGTAAAACTTGAATTATGGAGCACTACATTGGAGTCTAGAGGCCTTCGTTTGAGTAGATCTCTTCGTTTGAGTAGATTTCAAATTGAACACATGGAATATAAGTTTTGTAATAGTAATACTAGTGACAGAGTTGTAATTATGGGTAATTAAGTTATTGAAAGGTGTGAGCATTTTAGATATCTCAAGTTTATTCTTCAAAGTGATAGTGATATAAATAATGATGTTAGTAACAAACTTCAAATTGGTTTATTAAGATGGAGGAATGCATTAAGCTTATTATGTGATAGGAAAGTACCGCTTAGATTGAAAGGAAAATTTTATAAGATGGTGGAGAGACCTGAAATGCTCTATGATGGTTTGGTCACATTAAACATCGACCATCTAATAATCTGATTAGGACAATAATGTTTTAGATTCGATTTATGTTAAGAAAGGCAAAGGTAAACCTGAAGAGACTCGCTTAATGGAAAAAAGGATTCATGCAACCAACCCCACTTAGTGAGACAAAGGTTTGTTGTTGTTATTGTTGTTGTAACATACTTAAACTGAAAATAATTATATTATTTAAAATATTTTAAATTAAATCTACATTAAAATTAATACAAGATAAAAAATAATTTATATTTTATAAATTAATATTAGTCACAAAAAATTATAGAAATTGAAATTTGTATCGAAATTAAGGGTGGAAACAAGTCGAGTCAAACTCAAGAATATCATTTTTCATCAATCAAATATAGAGCTCAAGCTTGACTCATATATAAGCTCGATTAGAGCAGATGTTCTGTAGTTTAAGCTCATGTTGAAAATATTATGAAAAAGACATAAATGTAAACTAATTTATAAAGATAAAAAATCATATAAAATTAAATTTTTTTTAAGAATGAATAAATTGATAAAATTAAAGATTATATTTGAATAATTTTGTCCAACCTCTATCTCAATACAATAATGTTTTTAGTAATAACTTTATGCCAAACCAAATGGATAAATGCTTCACTTAGAAGTTATTAGTTGTAATTAAATATTCTTTAAACTTAAAAAAAAATTCATTTCAGAAAACTATGGAGTACAACACAGTGCTTATTTTGCATGCTTTTTACACTTGTAAAAATAGGGGCATTTGCATACGTACATCCCAATTATTGTGTATTTACATATCTGAAACCTAAGTTTTACTTACATTTATACCACCCAAATCTTTTATATCACATAAGAGATACCACTATTTTAACTTTAAAAGTGAAATACAAGTATTCATACATAAGTTGGTATATATGTAAAAATTGACGTTTAGGTGTTAGATATACAACTATATAAGAATCGAGTGGAATATATGAAATGCCAAATTTTTAAAAAGTAAAGCAATAAAATTAATCCCCATACAAAGATTTACAAATCACACAATGAAAATGTGAGTCTCTTCCCATTAATGTTACAACTGTCTCTTATCTTTTCTTTCAAAATACCCTGAACTTCAAACAAGCGCATAAACATACAAGTAAATGACTCCTTTAATACAGATATTAACAATTTCCCTTTCTTAAAGTACCCTCGAAACTTCAAACACGCAAACACATAAATATATTACTATATACTTCATGTGCCTCAAAATTTACACAGTCAATTCTTATGTATTAATATATCTCACACCTAAACTAAAATTTACATACAAACCTCCTTACAATATGCATGAAAAGATGATTTTAACATTTTATAAGTTTAAATTATGATACTTTTTGTGATATGAAAGATTTGGGTGGTTAAATGTAAAAAAGCGAAGTTTAGGTGTTAGATATGTAAATACATATGAATTGGTGGTATGCATGCAAATGCCCACAAACTTTAATCACTCTAAAATACCAAAATATTCTGCATAAGAAAAGCATTCATAATTTGCACCAAAACAGTCACAATAAATAGATTCCAGCCAATCCTCAATTATTGCATGAAAGAATGATATCAAGAACTAGTAATAAACAGCACCAGACATAAAACTCCCTGATTTACAGTATTTTTATACACCTCTAGAAAAAGGACATCAAGAAACTCAAAAAAGCTTGAGTTGATTTCTGCCTCACTAATTTCGTGCTATGCATATTGTAGAAAAATAAATCCTTGGAGGAAAAATAGCTTGTTTTCATTATTCATATGTAGCGTACAAATATAGGGAAATCCCCCTTCCAAATTTACAAACTAAATATATCTAATCTAAATATGGACAGAAAATAATTCTTAAATTAAAATAAACAAACATAAATAGAAAGAGAATAAACTAATCAAGATGTTTCCAATATTGTCTCCAATTAGATTTCCCAAGATATAACTTTTCACACTCTCTTTCCAATTGGGTCATTATTCATATGTAGGGTACAAATATAGAGAAATCCCCCTTCCAAATTTACAAACTAAATATATCTAATCTAAATATGAAAAGAAAATAATTCTTAAATTAAAATAAACAAACATAAATAGAAAGAGAATAAACTAATCAAGGTATTTCCAATATTGTCTCCAATTAGATTTCCCAAGATATAACTTTTCACACTCTCTTTCCAGTTGGGTCATTTATGTTTTAAAGGAACAGCTTGGCATTCAACTCAATCAAGTGGCCTGGAGGTAGGTCTTTAGCGAAGACATCCACAACTTGGAGATGAGTTGGAAGGTAGATCAAGTAAATAATACAACCATTGATCATTTCAAAAATAAAATGTCTATCAATCCCAAGGTGTTTGGTCCTTTCATGATGAACAAGATTCATTGTGAAACTAATAGCTGCTTGGCTATCACAGAACATCTATATGGGATTGATCGTGGAGTATCCCAACTCATTTAGTAACCTTTGGATCCACATTCCTTTACAAATTCTCTTAGTAAGTGCTCGGTACTCAGATTCTACACTACTTCTAGAGACCACTACTTACTTCTTACTCCTCTATGTGACAAGAGTTTCCCATATGACAAAAATAATACCTAGATCTTATCTTGGTGAGTTATTCGGCCCAACTAGCATTAGTGTAATCTTTTAGCTCCCTGTTTTCATATTTCCTAAACAATAACCTGCTATTAAGGGTTTTCTTAAGAAACCTCAATATTTATAAAACATCTCCAAATGTTCTTCATTTGGAATATTCATATGCTCTTTCAATGCAGACAGAGTAAGTGAATCATATATGATTTGTGACAGGTAAATAAGCATTCCTAACAATCTATGGTATTTACCTTATTCTAGTGGTGCCTTTTCTCTCCCTAAATGTAACTTTTTGTTGAATTCCAAAGGAGTTCCAACAGATTTACACCCCAACATGTGTCTCTTTAAGTAGGTTTAAGATATACTTTCTTCAAGATATCACAATTTCCATCTTAGACCTGGCCACTTCCATGCCTAAGAAGTATCTCAAAGCTCCAAAATTATTGATTTCAAATTTTGTGGCGATAATCTCTTTAATCTTCCAAATTTATTTTTCATTATCACCTGTCAGGATCATAACATCTACATAGACAATTAATAAATCTAGCTTTCTTATCCCCCTGTGTCTCCTTTATGAATAATGTATGATCAGCTTGACATTGGATGTACTCAAAAAGATTTCATAGCCTTCGCAAAATTATCAAACTAATCCCATGGAGATTGTTTGAGACCATAGAGGGGCTTTCTTAATTTACAAATCAAATGTTTATTTGAGTTATTTTCAAGCCTTGGTGGGATCTCCGTATACAATTCTTTCTCAAGGTCTCAATTTAAAAAGACAATTTTTGATATCAAGTTGACACAGTTCTCACTCTTTGCTCGCTGGCAAGAAAAGAAGAACACTCAGAGTGCTTAGTTTAGCAATAAGTGCAAAGGTCTCTTGACAGTCTATCCCATAAAACTGAGTGAAACTTGACCACTAACCTATCCTTGTCAATGCTCTCATCTTCTTCTTACTTGACATTGAACACCCATTTGCACTCAACAAGTTTCTTTCTCCTAGTCTACACATGAAGTTTCTCGTATTTTTCTTATTTTCAATCCCAGGTTGGATATCGAGGTAAGTATAATAGATTGTGATGACTCCAGATCAGTATGATATCCAAAATAGTATCCCAAAGCTGATATTTACCCGAACTCTCATCATGAATATCAGACTTGGGGTTAATATTTTTTTCGTAACAAGATAAAACACTTTGACACTTTTTTGTCAAAGGCATAAAGAAGGAATATGCATTTGATGGATTTTGGTTCGAGCTTTTGTGCAGTTTGGTTGATGAATATGGATAAAAGAGACCGCCAATATTTCTATAGGAAGATTTGATAAGAAAGCTCTAATATGAATGTATTTATCCATGAGAACCTGGAGAGGGTTTTGAAACCAAGAACCTTGCTTGGCATTGGCATTTTATTAATGAGATAGGTGGTTGTCAGCACAACATCTCCCCAAAACACTTTTAGGATATTGTGAGAAAGCATTATAGAACAAAATACCTTAAGCATATGTTTATTCTTTCTCTCAACTAATTTCATTTTGTTATGGAGAATCACACAGAAACTCACATGGATGATATCATTCTTTACAAGAAAGTTCCAATGATAGAGTTAAAGTGTTTCTTTCATTATCGGTTTTGAAAATCTGAATTTTGTGATAGAAATGTAGATCTCATGGAAGGACTGAAAGATTTGTGAAGTTTAATACTTTTTTGTCAAGTGTAATATCCAATTGGTTTAAGTGTAATATCCAATTGGTTTTAGTGTGATTATCAATGAATGATGCAAATTTTGGTTCATTTATAATTTTCAATTTTGAAGGTCACCAAATGTCACTATAGATGATAGAGAAATGATGTGACGGTTTGTATTGAGAAAGAGGATATACAAGACGAGTATGTTTAAACAACTAGAAGTTTTACACTGATAGAGTTCTAGCTTTTGTGAATAAGGAGATGGGGGAACAACTTGGTAATATAATAAAAATTGGGATGACCCAAATAATGATGTCATGGACTTGACTTCCAACAAATCAGACATGGGAAGAGGATGGTGAAGAAGGCAATTATGTGTTAAAATAATTCTCCTTGAGCACATATAAACACTTGATGCAATTCAACAATGTTAATTACCTTCACCAATTCACAACCTGAAATTTACACAAAAATTAAACTGAATTTAGTAGCACAATTTAAACCATGAGTAAGCTTGCTAATTGAAATAAAGTTGAAATATAGTTGGGGAACATATAGCACTGAAGAAAGCTAAATATTCTTGGAGATTTTCACAGCTCTTTTCCCAACAATTCGAAGTGAGATCCATCAACAGTCTAGCAAATTTGGTATATCATCAAGCTAGTAGGCTCCAAAGTAGAGCTCGACGTATCATTCTGAACTTCGTCACAATCCCTATGTGCCTTTAGGACTATTGCTTGTTGTAGGAAGGGATTTGATAGTAGTTTCTGCAGAAAAAAGAAAGCTACTGCATGAAAGGAAAGAAACAACAGGTGTTGAAGTGGTTGCTTCCAGACATACTGCAGCTTCTGATGCTTCCGCAGCTGCTTGTTGTCACTGTTTCTACTGCTAGTTGGCGGCTGCTGGCTGCTACTAGTTGTTGCTGCTGGCTCCTATTGCTACAGGGAGAGTATGACCAGAGGAATATAGGAGGGTTAGTTGAGGTGAGCCAGCAGCAGGGAGTTCTGGCTGCAGGAAGGAGTACTGGTGGTCAGAGGAAGACAGAGGAGGGCTGCAGTGAGAGCTCCTGCTAGAGGAGGGCCTGCAACAGGGAATTCCAGCTGCAGGGAGAAGTTCTGATGGTAGAAAAGAACAGAGGGATTTCTGCTGCAGGGAAGAGCCAAGAAAGAGGTCTGCAAGTAGAAAGGGGCCTGCAGGGAGGACTTCTGGCTGTCTGCTGGGAATAGTTCCAGTGGCTACAGGAAAGATCCAAGGTGGGGAGAGTTTTGTGATGACAAGGGATGTGTTGACAGATGATAGTTGATACAGGTTCAATAGGAGAAGGCCCACGCAGGAACAATAGAAAGTTGACGAAGAAGGGATGCAGCTTCCAAGCAGGGAAAGGAACTTTGGCTGAGAGGCTTCAACCAGTACAGAGGAAATGATGTTCACTGAAAATGTCGGCTCTGATCAGATCGCAGATGTCGTTGGCCATTGAAAAAAAATGTATCACAGAGATCTCCGGCTGAAAAAGGAATACAACGACAGAGCATATCTCACTGAATAGGAAACGTAGACCAGAATTGATTACATGATTTATTAGATTTTCTCTTTATTTTAAGTAATGAAACGTAGACCATGCAAGCCCACTCACAAGAGATTATTCAATTGAGATATGATATGTTAACTCTTAAAACTTGCTTAGTTGCACCAATAAAATAAGTTGACTCTTCAATCATAAGACACAGTTGACTCTTCTCCCGCAACCATTTCAAGGCAGCAACCCATTCTATTTGTTGTAATTTTTTTAGTGGAAATGCAGTGCAATAACTCCTGATGCTGAGTGTTCGCCACCTTTAAGGCAAAATTTCAGCAAACAGGGCAAGGGCAGCAGGTTCAGATGCGGTTTCAGCAACCCATAATTCAAATTCAGTATGTGCGGGAAAGGAAAGTAAGCAACAACAGAATTAGAGGTGGAAAACATCATCAAATCACTGTAGTCATTGAGATATTGCTTCATAAAATAGTGAGGAAAGTTTTTTGCATGGAATAATTCGACAAAATGGAGTTTCAATTCAGCACAAGAGTATTATCTGAATTAGAATTTTTTATTTTTTTTTCCAATACCAATATCTATGTAGCTGGCCAAAAAGAATAAAGCAAAAGAGAAAAAAATTAACGAAGGAAGATAAAGATTGGAATGATTTCCAGCTCGAAATGTAAAAAAATATTTAGCCTTTGGGAGATTTCAGTGAGGTTGCCATTCCAGCAGTTAAGAAAAAGAGAAGGGTGAGGGAAAGAAGAGGATGAAAGAAAAATGACGAGAGGCGAGAGTTTCAGGTAGGTGAGAATGTTGGGAGTGGAGAAAGCAGTGGGCAAAGGAGTAACGGTGGCAGCGACAACAGCGACCATCATTTGCTGATTTGTACTGCGTTGCTCCCCACCATGGGTAACTGTGGATAGAGAGAAGGGTATAAGAGAGAAGAACCAGTTCTCCAGGTGGTAGAATCCTACAAAATGACAACTTTAAATCCACACAAACTAATCTCCGTAATACTTTAAAATTCAGTATTCTAGTTTGCGAAAGGGTTTAGGAGGAAGGGGGAGAACGATTGAGCTCACCAGCCTCAAGAGGTTGTGGGAGATGTATGCAAATGGAAGGATTTTGCAAGCCAAATGCTGAACCATCTTGAGGTTGCGGGAGGTGATCGCAGAAGACGAGTATTTTTGGGGGAGATGAGGATTTGCGGGAGGTGGTCGCGGGAGGTGGAGATGATTCCTTCGTATACCAAATTTCCTCATATAGAGCGGCTTCTAAAATCATGAAAAAGGGGTGTTCGTTGTATTTGGAATAGCGAGAAGAAAAACAATGTATTGCATCGTGCAAAACAGCCATAAAAATTAACTTACCAGTATTATAAATCCTATATTCCTCTGCCGACCAAACAGCCCCTAAAGTTATCACAACCAATGTAATCCTCTATATAACCAACTTAAGTTGTATTGTATATAAAATAACAACTCTACTCAAAGTATCGATAAGTTCATTCATAATCTAGGCACAATGTTTATGGACAAAAGCATACTTCTGTTGAAACTCGAATCATTTGGCAAGTTTATGTCATAATCTCTTCTGACAATTCAAATGTTTCAAAGCTTGTTAGTAAGAGGAAATTTAACACTTTTTGATTATAATATAATGCCTATAATAATGAAGGGTTGCACAAAAGTATAGATTCTCGAATAATCTTAATTTGATAATAAGATTTTGTTATTTTGAAACTCTCATGTACTAATATCATTTACTTATTTAATTATTTAAATGCACATTTTTTGTTATGGTGAGTTGAAATTATGTTTGTGTATTAACCTCAAATGACCATTAAACTAATTTCAAATGAATTTTTTTGAACATTTAAGTTCATATTATGAGACGTGTGATTTACTGTTAAGATCCCTATAGTAGAAATCCACTAACACTATTCTAGAGCTCCTAAAATGTGTTTAAGAAGCGGATTTAGTGGGGAGGTGGTTATGAAATGGTAAGAGTGAGAATATGAGAGTTCGATGGTGTTTGGAAAGGATAGGGTATGTCTGGCTGCTGTCTAGCTTGAAAACAACAGAGAAAAGCATGAAACAGCAAGCTTTGGATGGTGAGGAGGTTCAACACCTCTTCCTGTACAAACTACAGACACAGCACTTGCAAAAGAACAAAAATACAACACTCCTTAAGGTAGAGAACAAAGACTACAACTCCAAAATGCTCAAAACATTGAGGTTTATAAAATCAAACATTGAGGTCGAGTATCTAAAAGAACCATTGAAGTTTGTAAAGTAAAACACTAAATGGTTAAGTATCTTAGTATTTTCTCAATTTTTGGATTGTTGGAAGTGAATTCTTTCAATTTTTTCACATCTGTTAAACAAATTATGAAGGGTGATTCTACTTATATTAATGTTGGTGATTTCTATTATTACTCTTTCTTCTAAATTATTTGGTGACCCGTTTGCATGTGCAAATGAAATCTCATCAAGTTTTATATGTATCGACAATAATTTTTTTTCCGTGTAAATCTAAATATTATGGCATTTCAACTATTCTCATATTTCTTGTGCAAGCATTTGACGCCTTCTATATTATCCTATGGATGAAAGCTGAGTTTTCTAATTTACATCAAAATTAACAAACCTTTAATAAAAATTGATATTTGATGTGCTTATTCAAGAATCTTATGCCAGGTTTGCATTAGTGAACCCTAGACCCTACCATGTTCTACATCAAATAGTTGCTTTGTTAGTTGCTTCAAAAATTGATATGTGAGTTGTGATTTTCCATTTATTTTGGGAAACAACAAGATGTGATTTTAGATTTATAGTGAGCATGCCAATAGTGATGATCCCTGTAGAGATGGGTTATTTTCTATAATGTCATCGTTGATGTAGGTATGAGTTAGATTTATAGTGAGCATGCCAATAGTGATGATCCCTGTAGAGATGGGTTATTTTCTATAATGTCATCGTTGATGTAGGTATGAGTTGGATCAACTGCAAGCTCCTTGGCTCAGCATTGGATCTCTAATTAGTGATTAGTTTGCGTACTTGTTTGAAATTTTTCCAAGTTTGATGGATGCCGATTTTCATGTTTTGAAGTGTGGACCTTAATCACGATAGAATTTTTTTTTCAATTTTTTTTTGTGGAATTTCATATTTTGGAGACTTTACATTATCATTTGGAAATAATGAAATGTGCTTTCTAATTTTGCATCCATAGAGATTGATCATTTTGGTTAAATTGATAGATGAGAAAGTGTGAATTAAAATTTTGCGTATTTATTTGAGCATCTAATCCTAAGTCTCCCTATATCCTAAGATATCATACATCAACTTTAACTCTTATATTAAAGAGACTGAACAACAGAAAATAATAAGTACAGCATAAAAATCTCCAAAAGCTCCTTCCTTTAAGTATCCACAATAATAAAGCACAAACAAAGTGAACCACTACGTTAGACTGCCACAACTGAATCAATCATCAGAAAATAAACGTCTTTGGTTTCTATTCATGAATACTTACAGATGATATTTTCTGAGAGATGGCACCATGCTTGCAAATGAGCTCCAAAGGCCTTTCTAGTAATCGAGAATGCTGGAAAACAAATAAATTTTATGTTAGTGCAAGAATAAAATATCCAATCAAATAAACTTTAAATGCATTTTTGTTTTACAAGACAGTTCAATAATATATTAAACGTAATTTCTATACAAAATAATTAGAAACGAAAGCACATGTAAAAAACCAATAAAAGTTAGAATTTTGTTCTAGCGGTATTCACCACTCCATATTCAAAATGTCTTGAAATTATACAGTTCCAGTGAGCATATTTGAGTGCAAAGTAAAGGTTGATTGCTTCAATTCTACATATCAGCCTGTTCCTCTGAAAGTGGAAATGTAAATGAGCATCAAGGAGAACTGAAAAGAGCAAACAGTATAAAAGCATGTACATCCCATAGAAAATAACAACGCATTAACATTCCAAAATACAATAATCAATCTAAACCCTCTTTCAGCTTGTCAGCCTTTTTGACTAACACTTTTGTTGGAGTACTTTACAAATGAACTGCATATAATCACATCTTTCCAAAAGCTTGCTTGTGTCCACTGCTGTGCAGGCTTCCCGACCCCCCATACATAAGTCTAGCTAGGGCTTCGCCACTCACCGTGTGCCAAGCAAGCCTATACTTCCACAACATCGAGGTGGTTGTTGCAACCACTCATCTTCATTGTTGCCGAACAGCTGTTTAAAGATGCAGTCTTTCCCGCTTGCTGACTGCAGCTCTTTCCTACAAACAAAATCCTCATTTACTTGAACCAGCATGTTTCCTTGTTCCTAATTTATCACCAATCGTTTCTCTCTTTACTGGTTCTTACTTCAATGGTTCCCCCAATTCGACCACCATTGCTGCCACCTATTTTGATAGTTCTTATCATCTCAGATGCCTCCACCTCTTTCCACCAATTTCCTTTTGTATTTTCATTAGCACTAAATTCCACCTCAAGCTTTTATATTTCAAAGCAAATTCACAATCATTATCTTTGATGATGAGATCTTTGAGCTTAGTAGACTACATTTTTTTTACATAGGAAAATTTTCCTTGGCCTTTTCTACCCAAGATGTTATTTGAATTCAAGCCAAGTTGACATTTAGCCAATAATTATTCATTTGGGCTCTTTGATCTTGATCATATCATTATAAAGCTTACATTAAAAGAATATTACACTCGAAGGTTTTCACAATAGATCTCCTATGGCGGTGGCTACCCAATGCATAAACTAAAATGGTTCACCATTTTGAACTATTGAGGAACCACCTACCACTCTGATATAGGAAGCTTTCCTACGCTTCCTTTAATAATTAATCAATTTATTTTATATTACTAGGGGTCTATTGGTAAACGTTAGCAAGTTGATGTGCTAATGTTCGTCTCTCTAAATCTTCCATAGCTAAAGTCCCAGTGTAAATAGATATTAACTTCCCAATTGAAAAAAACTTATTGGTTCATCAGCTAGTAGAAGAGATAATCTAAAGGCACCCATCTTATTGCTCGTTTTGCACAATTATTCTGAATGTTCCAAGGCTCCTTTGAATATAAAGAAATCAAACATTCACCCACAAAGGCATATTCAAATGATCATATCCATCCTCATCACATAAAGGTTGTTGCTCCATCATCGCATTCAAATTTTGGAACTAATAGGCTTCTCTTTCGATTATGAATCTGTTGTGCTTGTCCTTGTTAACAAGTGTATATGTTGATTTTCATCAGGCTTCAAGTGATGCGATCCAAATAAGTGTATATCAATTTATAAGTTAAATAATTGAAGTTACAAATAAGTTAATCTTACTCATATTGGTGGAAAACAAAGTTTATAAAGGTTAAATTGGGAACCAAGATGGTTTGTCTTAACGAAGAGAGTCGTATGCCTCAAAAAAGACAAAAATCTCATTAAATTAAAAAGAATTCATAAATAATATATAAATCATTGAAATGTGGATTAGATTTATTATCATAAAAAGCATAAACCACAAATCTTAATATTAAATATAGATATAAACTAGAAGTTTTAAATGTTATTCTAGTTAAATATTCACTTAAAATTTCAATACTCCATAAAGTTTCAAGATTCATAGTAGACTCCTTACTTTTATCATCTTAAGGTTAATCATCATTTATTCTCATTTAATCCTATCTCATTTGCAACTTTAAAATTTTCTCCATCCAATATAATTTTCATCTTACAATAAATTAATCAGAAATTAAATATTATTAAAAAAATGAGTTAATAACATAATCAAATAATCCTGCTCTACTTATATATTAATATTTTCAGACATTTTATCCATTATATTAAATATAATGTTATATATATATAAAGCCCAAGGGCTAATATATTAAAAAGAAAGAAAGATACAAATAGATTGTATGAGAGGGCCCAAGCATGACACCCTACACATACGGTAAACACCAAATGCAAATGATTTCAGAAAAAAAAAGAAAATACAGAAAAATACATGAGAGCCCAAAAAAACAAAAGTGTCAAAACACGTAGTATCAGGTAGCTAGAGAATGACCCAATTTTGACTTGCCTCTGCCTCTAGTTCTAGGACCAGCTAACAAATTGGAAAGATGAGTGTCATTGCCATTAGTAAACAATGTATCATCCAATAAGTTCCTGAGCTGGAGTCGGCCTTCATTCTTCTTCTTCCTCCTAGAATAGATATGACATTCCTCATCCGAAGACTGGCTCATCTGATCAGTGGATTGGTCTAAAGTGTGGAAGTGTGTAGGTTGTTGAACATTGGAAGCATCTACTTGTTGTATCAGCTGATATTTTATTAGACTAAATTAACACTTTTGTGTGTCTTGGCATGTAAGTGAGCCTTCTTCAATAATAATAAGAAGTGGTATAGACACGTTTGGATCAATACTAGTAATATAGGAAGATGTTTCATGAGAATCCATAGTATCATGCTCCAATCCAGCAGCTGGAATAGAGGAATAGAGTGTTCAAAAGCATGAGCATTCAGGAGTATAACGGCTTGGGTACGATGTTTTTCATCTGAGACAACAGAGATTTGAATAGAATGAGCCAGTCTTCGGAGGAGGTAATCTCTGTTGTCTCAGATGAAAAACATCATACCCAAGTGAGCGTCAAAATATGACAAATTCACCTTTACTTCAAAACCTTGAAGTCTATGATATTTCAAGCAAAATTTTTGGGATAGCGGTTCTTCGTCTTTAGAATCTGCCTGGTAAAAGGGATTGACTGCATTCTTTCTATCCGGTAAGTCACTGTGGCAGTTACAAATAACCCTTCCAGAGTATCTCCCCTCCAATGCGGCAATGCTTTGTTGCACTTGGTGGATTTCCCACTGCACCTCTCCCATGGTAAGTTTCTGGTTGGCTCCTCGAATATTTGTAAATTTCTCATAAGCGGCATTGTGTTATTTCCTCTTGATCAGGCCTACGACATTTGTCTCTATTATGGCGTGATTGGGGTCTAGGTCTAGGTTTAGGTATATAAAAAAGGGTGTATCAGGAAAATGTAGGGTGGAAAAGAAAACTTTTGGGTAGTCGGATTAAAAAATAAACAAAAATGTTTTGTACGGAGGTAGGATTGGGTACTGGTTGATGTTGAAAACCATAAGGTAAGACTAGCGTTAAGCTAACTCTGCTATCAAATGACACCAAATTTAACCTAAACCACAATGAAAGTAAATATTACTGTCGAAAAAGCCAATAGGTGGTTACATAAACACACTGTAAAGAAAAATAACAACAGATATGACACACAGATTCACACTAGGGTTCGATCAATGGGCGGTGATGGTCGGCAATAGGGTTTGGAAAGAATGGCAAGTGGCGGGAATAATGGTATGAGCGTTGGGATGAAGTATACCAGTTGTTGGAGCATTTTTTCTGCAAGACAACAGAGGAAGAGAAACTAAATGTTGATATATGCGGTTGAGGCAAGGAGGTAAGATGGGGGAAGGCTGGACAAATAGGAACTGCATGAGAAAAAAATAGGTAGTTTCAGATAACTGCAGCAAAGAACGGTAGTCAGGAGATAAATACCACCTCGGAAGAGAGAAACAATAAGAGCACCACTCAACCCATGGAGGAAAATCACCACCTCGAAACGAGATACAACCGAGAAACCACTCTCCCTTAGGTATAGCCCTAATAGGGGATTTATGTAGTTGTCCTGACAGAAAGAAAAAAACTAACCCTAGACTCCAACAAAATTGAATTTATAAGAATAAGATAACTAAGAGTGGGCCAAGGAACTGATTGACACTCCCAATACAGAAGAATGCCTAGACCGGTTCGGTTTAGGCGAGCAGACAAGATTCTGCCGGTTACGGAAAATCCTTTATGTAAGAAAAGCCAGCATCAATTCACGAATTGCAAAAAATCCCACGTTCGAAAGCCGCCGTTGTCACCACCTACTTCCTCAACTCATTTCTTTATTTTTTCATGAAGATTTAGTACAACTATACAAACTAAACATAAGCTACCCTCCATCACAATAAAGTTGTTTCTACTTTTTTAATATAAGAAAATCTTTGAGTTGGCATCTCTTTTTTCTCTATATCATCATTAGCAAGTTTTCTTAGAGTCTTCCTACTCTTGAGATCATTCATTGATCCAATTTGTCGTTTTATTGGAGGTTTTTTTCATTGGGATACTTAAATTTTATTATGATCATGCCAAACTAGCCTAAAGCAAATTATTTATGAATATTCGATTGGAGATCACATAATGTAGATTGGGCTTCCATGTAGATGCGTAAGTGCTCTCTACATTTTGATTGTTCCAAGGAACCACTTATAACTCTAATTTGATTATTCTTTCGATAGATTCATCACTTATACAAATCCAGTCTAGATTCTTTTGAATATACCTTTGTGAAACATTTATAAGTACTATAGACTCTGAAGGCTGCTAGAAGCCACAATTCTAGTTAGGCATATACATTGTTTGGATAAATCCAAAAAAAAATATGATCTTATTTAATTGATTTGATTTTATTATTGAAATATTGACTAGATTTAACTTTCTTTGATTTTTGGTCATGGATCCAATTTTTATTTCTGTAAAAACAATCAAACCAAAAAACAAATTATAACATTTTTTTTCAAATATAAATAAACAAAACTTTATTCAACAGGACAAAATCATAAACTTCAAAAAAAAAGTACTTAACATTTTTCTTAATATGTGCTATTTAAGCTAAAGTTAGTTTCATTAGAAAACTAATAACATTTCAGTTCATCCAAAATTAAAACATACTAATCCAACTAAAGTTTGATTAATTTACATTGTTTTGAATAATAGTTAGGTTTGTTCGATTATTCATGGTTCACAACTGAAACAAATTGATTTAGCTAGTTCATAAAACAACCAACCAAATGTATACCCTCAATCAAAGTTGAAATTAATGATGCTATTACTTTGTAGAAAGATACTGCATAGATTCCACCAAATGATTTTTGGCAGATAATAAATTTAAAGGCATCCTTTGTTATTTTATTCTTTCAAATATATCATCACAATATTATAAGTTATTGCGAGGTTCCCAGAATCGAGAAAATTATCTTTTTGGTTTTAGCAATCAATGATACTGAAGGAATTAGAATTGGAAATAAATAGAAAAAAAGAAAGGGGACAGAAAAAGCAAACAAAGGAAAAGGAATGAATTGGAATTAGATACAAATAGGAAAGGTGATGGAATAGGGAAAGAGCGGGCGGAGGGGGTTGTGGGGCGGGGGTACTGTGTGGGTCGCGGATTGGGGAAGAGCCACAATATGCTCCCGTGTCATTCAAAATATGGAGAAACATAGAAATGACTAAAGCCTACCTTCAAACATCATGGTTATTGCTCCCACTACTTATGATATGATTTGAAAGCAAAACATAGTCAATCTTAATTTTTGTCATGGAATCAAAGACATCCTTTATTATCTTATACTTAAGGATAGGGGCTAGCACCTCATGTGCAAGTATGATCATGGATCCAAATCCACTAATGTATTATCACCTTATGACCATCTTGCTGTTGAGCATGTTGGATACTCGAATTTGCAATCTTATGCCTTTGAAGATAGTACTCCTAGTATAAAAATTTATAGATAGTTTCAAATCCCATCTTACACGAGGGGGGTGGGGGAGAAATATGACAATGTCCAAGGTTTACCAAGCTTCCAAGCAAGAAGCTATAAATGAGGGCCGTTAGCATTCTCCTCTTCCATCAAAAAGGCTCTTTTTTTATTATCAAGTTAATTTTGATGGTGCATTTTGGTTCCTGCTTTTCCACAATAATTTTTTGTAATTTCTTCATGTTGTACACATTTTGCTACTGATTATAAAAAAGTTGCCTAATAAGAGTAGATGGGCTGAAATTAAAATTAAAGCATGATTGTAAGCGATGTCAAAAATGACGAGAGAACTTCTAGTTTTCCAGTTTAAATCAAGAAATTATCTAAACCTATACATGATTTATATAGAAAATGAAAGAAGATTACCAAGTTATATTGACTCTTCTATCTGATAATTTATCTTTCATTCATTGTAAGAGTAGTGTTTTCAAAATCTAAACATAATGTGATGTACAAGGGATCATTTTTTTTGCTTTAATCCTCAAATAACAAAGCGAAATAGTGCTTTTACTAACCAGAGTGTTCATAGGATATGCATCATACATACATGTATTATGTGCGTATAATAATTATTTAATTAACCAAACTTATGCAACATAAAAGCATAAATTTGGAGGAAATATAATGGTGTTTTTATAGACTTGAAATAAAGAAAGAATCTAATATTTAAATAATATAAATATTGAAGTGAGCTAAGAATATTTAAATCAAGAATATACCCGTAAGATTAATGGTAGTTAAAGTCCAAGCGAAGGAGCAAGATGAAGTGAGAGTTAGCATGATTATGAGGCACTGAAAGTGTTTTTTAAGAAGAAAAATTTAAGCGAGAAGTTACTAGAACCAAAAATAATAACTAGAGAATAGCATAAGAAAGAACAGGGGAGTGAGCAAAAAGAGAAGAACCGCCACAAAAAGAATAACACAAGTAGAATAGAATGGAGAGCAATAACTTAAAAACCACAAGAAATAATGAAAATAAAAGTAAACAGTCGTCCCTAATTATTAATACAGATGTTAAATCAAATGAAATTTAAAGCATAAATAAAACCATTCAAGGAATGAGAAAGTAGAAGAAGCAATGTAATTAGAAAGGTCAATGGTGAAAAATCAAATAAAAGAGATCAGAGAACTTCAATAGTCAAGAGGACTACAAGTGATTTCATGAGGATCTAATTATCCTAAATATTATGTTTTTTTCATTTTCAGTTCCTTAATCCATCATCTCCCCATCTTGCTTTGTTTTATACCATAACCACACCTCAACCCCATTTAGTCAATTATTTCATAAAAATAATAACCTAACTTGAAAGTTTCGCGCCCTATATGGCCCACTAGCATAATCCCTCTAAGAATAATAATTTTTTGTGTATTTGCACCTCATCAAAAAACCAAGGCTAAACTATAGCCTTGATTACTACATATTGGTGTTTCAAAGATCAGCCTACACATAATTTTGACCCCTCTTTACATCCAAGGCTGATAAGAAAAGACTATTATATATTGTGTGCAAGCAGGGGAGAGTCTAAGGGCATGTATGAGGGCGGGTGATCAGTCTGCATAAAGGTCAAGCTGGTGACATTGAGCATCAGGGACAACTATGTGCTTCAACAACACTTAAAGGGCTTGAAATCAAGAGGAGACAGTAGCAGCTTAGCAATTCGCAAGTGATAGATCAATTAGGACTTCTCCTCTTCCTTAAAATATCAAGGAAAGAATCCCTCACCCAACTTTTTATTGATTTACTATAAATTACAATTATTAAAATAATTTTAGGCAAAGATGGAAGTTTAAATTTTGTAAATATCAGCTTGCAATGAATTAGTAAAGAATCTATAGAGTTGTTTAATAATTATTTCGTGCTGCATGCAACACAAATTATGCTAACTTCGTTGTGGATTTTACGAATGCATATAATTTCTTAAGATTTTTAATAAAGAATGTTGAGCAGTTAACTAGTAAAAATTGTTAAATATGGCATTTACATACATACCACACCATTCTTATGTATTTACATAACTAATACCTAAACTTCTATATTCACATAGCAAGCTTCCAAATCTCTAGCATCACATTAGAATACCAATATTTGATTGGGCAAAAGTAATGAGAACTTAACTAAAGGAATTTGATTGAGCACGACATGAAAAAATGAGCAAGTGAAACTAGCAATTCATACGTGTTATAGGAACGGTGAGGGTCTGAGAGAGAATGCCAAAGAAAGAGGAGTGAAGTAGAAGTCGCATTATGCTAGAAAGTAATTATCATAATAGAACTATATGGATCAGGAGGGTTGGGGGACATGAAAGAATAGCAGGGTGTTGGTGTTGAATGCAAGAAAGGATGACATATCCATGTGAGTGAAGATTGCACAAGAAAATGATATTTCAATTTGTCAAATTTAGTTAGACAAGGGACATGTTGACCTTAACATTAGATTTTAAATCCAAGTCAATCGAATGTGATGATAATGGTAGGCAAAAGATACATTATTTCGTGAGTTCGGCTCAAAATGATTTGGTAGCAGTCAAAGTTACATAATAATGGCTTAGCTCCTTGAGTTGTGAATCATAGAGTACAGTTTATAGGGCACAAAGCCCTCCATTAGCTAAACGTTAATTTAAAATTATCACTCTTGGGCAAACATCCAACTTATGCCTACAAATTCTCCAAGAACAATAGCCCAAGACGACAAAACTTTGAGATGTTGATCATATCCATCATAAATTCCCTAACCATTTGATACAACTTGCCAGTGACAAATCTCTTCAATGTAAGGTAATTAATCGTAAGTGCTTGGGCCTATGGAAAACCTAAAACAAATCAACAAATGAAAATGAAATCTTTAAATATTACATATCTAAAAAATTTAACATAACTTCTAAAAATTTGACACGGAACAACACAAAACTCTCTTGAAGAGTAAGGGCTCGAATTTCTGAAACCCACACTGTAGATGTGTTGAGCGTTGATGATGCAAATTGTGACACAATTTAGAAAGTTAGAGCGATTCATGAATGCATCTTGCATCTAGAAAGAGAACTTAATTGCTCATAAATAATTTACATTCATCCAATCATCAATAGTAAAGCATTATGAATCGAAAGCCATAATTCTCTATCTATAGAAATGGTTTAAAAAAAGATCAAATTTAATCTTACCTAAAAATAAATTCATACCAAATATCATTCAAAAAAATGATACCAAATAAATTTAAAAAACAAAAGGAAAATTTCAGCCAAATACATGTGTTTTCCAAATGACTTGAAAATAGTCCAATGCAACTTGTTTGGAACGTAATTTGACTTCCTTGGCTGGTATATAAAAATTTGATCATTTTTGGGCTAATTTAACTGCATGCACTGTTTCATTTCCACAGAACAAGTTTTTAATCACATTAATCTCAAACAAATACTGACAAATATACAGTATCAACTGCCGAACATCAGGGTTCATCTATCCATAAAACATGCCTGAAACTCTTTATTTAATTCGTCAATGTTGTCCTTGCAACATAAAGAAACATAATGTAGGAATCCAGACCAACTATTTTAATAAACAATGAGATACCTACACGTTTAAATTTCACGGAATTCCTCATCAAAATCTATCATATCCAATTGCAATATCATTATGGGGTAAAAAACAAGCAGTATTTAGAAATACTACAATACTTCATAGATATTCCAGCACATTGTGCTCCACTCACCTTTTCACAGATTAGTGAACTAATAATCACATTCAAGTCTTCAGGTTCCGCCGTCGAGGATATATTTTTTCCAGTTGTAGTGACATAAGCTCTCCATTTTGCTAGCCATGAGGAAGGGAGTAAGAAGTATCTGCACCCCGTATGAAGTGCTAAACTCTTCCCAACGAGCAACTTTTCATGATTCTGCCTTTTTCTGTTCTTTTCAGCTCTAAAAATTATAATATAAAAAGTATGAATTAAGCAGATAAATTCTAGTAGAAAAAAGTGTTAAAATGGTCCCCTTATTTTTTTTTTCTTTTGCCGGGGCGTCATTTTAGTAACGGAGTATAAAAGTGCCAATTAGTCACAAACTATTTTAATGGAGGCCAAAATATTCCTCCTTGGGACTATTTCAACCTATATTAAGAGTCTGAAGACTAATTTGACACTTATATAATGGCCTCATGTAAATAGTCGGAAAATTGTTTTGGTATTTTACTCGATTCTAGTACATCTTAAATATTGAAGTACAAAAAAGGCCGTACCTTAAACAATCTTCCAAGTTTGCAACTTCCGTCATCTCCCTGTTACAAATCTCACAGGGTTCACTATCAGAGGGAAATGCCAAAGAACCCAATTTATCCTCAGGCTTCACTTTACTTGCACTCTCATAAAAGAAGTTCCAAAGAGCATCAGGAACCAGTATGCGCTTTGCCCCAGGAGCATGCTCTGGAAGAAGATTACCATGAGTGCATGCAAGAGCTGCTGTTGGTCCAGCATCAAACTCACAAGGAGAATCAAAATTCTTTCTACGCAACCACTGCAACAGCCTGAGACAAAAATATATACTGCAATAAATACATGAATCTTCACAAAACCAAAAAAATTTTGGGGCATTTACATACCCAAGTCCTATGTATCTGACACCTAAATTTAGACCACTCAAATCTTTCATATAACATAAAAATACCGCTATTCTAACTTTAATAGTGAAATACACATTTTCAAGCATAAGTAAGGTGGCAGATATGTAAACATTGAAGTTTAGGTGTCAGATATGTAAATAATTGGGAATTAAATAGTATGTATGTATGGATAAAACAATCATAATGACCATGAAAATCCTAGAGAAAAACAGAAAATGAACTAAAACAGTGATCCTCCATTAGTTATTCCTGCTGTTAATTTTGGAAACAATTTGAGAATTAATGCTCATTCAAACACTTGAGGAGAAGTGAAAGTATGAGAAGTGAAAGTGGAATGTTTGTAACCAGCAGGGGTACATGCAGCAGTAGTGAAACTGTCCGTTAAAACCTCAGGGAACAGACCAATTAATCAAAATTTAACATAGGCCAAATGATTCTATCTTTTGCCATTTAAAGACGCACTTTATTTTCATATTTTAATACTCTGCCGCAGCAATGTTGTATTAAGCAAAATGAAATAACTGCCGCAGCAATGTTGTAGTGCGCAAAATGAAATAATAAAGTATTTGGTTTATTGACAAATATGCATAATCCGGTTAGTAAATGTCTTATTCAGAAGCTTGAATTATGGGAGTTCTTTGTTACAGGAAATGTTCTATTTTTAGCATCGCTATTTCATTTTTAAAGTAAATGAATTCAATCTGTATATTGGATACAGAAAAGTCGCATACAGAAAACTCACATGTCAGTGAATAAATATTGGGGTCGATATATAGCATATAGGAATGAAAAAAAAAAGGAAGAAAATAAAGAGAATAACCTCAACTAAGGGGGCATAAAATAGCCGTAAGAAATATACATTCCTAGTACTTCCCAATTATAATCTTACCAATCTAGTATTTTTCAATAAGTTTCAATTTACTACAAAAATGGAAATAACAAGGACACACAGCTATAGTGAAGAAATCAATTGATCTTCAATCGAAATTAAAGTAGTGGTGATCTTTATTGACAAGATTGCATCTCTGATAAATTTAGCAACCAACTTCGATGCATGATTTTTCCGGAAAGATGGGATTACTTGATTTTTTAATAGTTGATAGATAATCACATTTAAGGATCATATGAGATAAGGAAACCAAATTCTTGTAGCAAAGTCTTATATAAATTATTTCGCAAGTTCAATTAACTGTAGGCATGTATTCAATTTCAAAACAGATATTATCAGAACGGTGTGCTTATTTGTCTTTTTGATATTGATGCCTGAAACTCTACAAAGCAATCGGTAATCATGCATTATACACTCAAGTAATATACATAATTAAAACCCATGTGTCGATCCTAAGAGGAAACTAGTAATTTTTCCTAATTGGTGAAGTTCTATTTTACTAAACTTTATGTTGAAGTATTTCAGGGTTAAAAATTAATAATAATCCTAAAAAGGCAGAAAATAAAAATAGGTTTTGGTGTTTTCAAATGTGATAAAAATGATACTCCTGTGACTCAGGATTATGTGAATCCTCGCAGTTTTCTATGAGATCCTGACATTGTTATTGACAGCCAGGAAAAAATTCTCCTTAGCCTATGACTAGGCCACAAGCATTGAAAACTCGTATTACATTTAACGGAGCTTAACCATACAAGGTATTCCAAGAATCCTCTAGTCCCCTATCTAGGTTTCAATCTTAATGACAATATATTCATTCCACTAAGTGAATATATGTTAAATTATTTGTTCTTCTAGCTAACGGTTAGAAGTCTTATTATCACAAATGGTTTTAACATTCCAATTGGTCAGATTAGAAGTTAATTATAATAAATAAAACACACATCAACATGAATCAAATAGAGCACACAAAAACGTCTATGAGAAACTCGTGGAGAGAACATCGATCCAATTGCATGTCGTAAATAACTTAGATACTAGGCATGATAGAAGAAAACACGAAAATTTTCATTGAAATCAAGAAAGCAAACAATGCAAATAGGTACAAAAACTTGAACCAAAGTTGATCCTCTCGAAGTACGCCGCCATGCTAGAATGCTCTCCAGCAATCTCCCGAGTAAAAGCAATTAAGTATCTTCCTCTCCAAACTCACGCAGAAAAATACTATAAATTTTCTCTCAAAAATACCTAAGGAGAAAAACCTAAGAAACACAAAAGAGAAGCCTTTCCTAAGCTAGAGAAGAGTCCTCATAGCTAAAAATGATCCTAGGCTTCATTAAAATTCTAAAATAGTTAGGGAACTAAATCCTACAAGAAATCCTTCCAAATTCATCAAACCTCGAGTCGGGGCGTTTAACGCTCAGTTCCAACAGTTCATAAGATGGAACAAAGCGTTTTATATGCTAGAATTGAAATAAAAGCAAAATAGTCGGCACACAATTTAAAAAGATACCAAAGAAATAAGCATAGGAGAAAATTTAAGAGAGTGAAACAGAGAGGAAAGAAGAACTGGAAGGAACTCACACGTGTTTAGGGTAAGAAGACAACGTTTCCTGCTTGAAGGATTAGAAGCCACGGCGTGAAGCATAAATGTCACCTTTGAGCATTAGGTGTGTCCTATGTGAAGAAGAAGATTTGAATTGAACGAATTCAAGTGGAAGAGGGTAGCCCGCATCCTAGCTGAAAGAAAAGTAGAAGAGAAAGGAGGAGGAGGCGAGTAAGAAATTTACTACACTTGAAAAGCCACAATCAAATGAAGGAGGAGTTTAGCGTGCAGAGACGCTCAATCCAGTACGATTAAGCCTAAGGAGAAGGAAAAAGATCGGGCAAGGAAGAGGAATTTTGTGCAAATCGAAGCTTGTGGGAGAGGTATGATTTATTAAGGTTTATATGTTAATAAAATATATTATTTAGTTTGTATATTTGTTATAACAATAATAAATATTATAATAGTATGAAAAATATATTTGAAATATGAAAATAAAGTTTATCATTAGTTATGTTAAATTGGAGTGCAAATTAAAAAAATTTAATATAAATCATACATGTTATTAAGTTGTAGTTTTGATGGTCAATTTAAAGTAATATAATTACTTAAAATAAATGTTTCCAATCAACAATTAAAATAACATAACTAATTAAAAATTAATTAAACATACTTAATGATATGTTTAAAATTATATTTTAATGATATTTTAGGTAGCTAACTATTGGAGAATAAAACGTGTTTGAAGATTTAAGGCAAGCCTTACGGTTTTGAAGTGAGTACTCATGTTCATACGTTATAGTAATATTTTTGATTCTTTTAGACTGGATGCAATTATTGTTACTGTAACTAGTTATATCAAAATCACTGCAAATACATAATTTATGATTCTATTGAATTTTTATTTACATTGTTGGAATAATGTATGTACTTATCATTGTTTAAATTATCATAGATATTAAATGTTATACAAGAATATTGATTGTTATATAAATAAGAATGAAATAATCATTATTAGATAGTGATTTTCATACTATACTCGCATGTGTACTTTTTATTATAATAGAGTCACCCATTTATGGTACTGGAAGGGAAATGCTAATAAACCCATGTACAAAAATTAAAGAGCATATTAATATTTAAATACCTTAAATGATATAATTTTAGATTAAGCTCTTGCAATAAAAGTATACAAATTAAAAAAAATATTGATATGTAAACGATACAAAAAGTCAGTGTTTAAAATCACATTGAATGATCAAATTAGATAGTACAATAGTTTTCATGCTTTTAGATTGATTTATATAAAATTTAATTGTCATGAATATTGTCTACTTTATCATTATATTACTATAATTAAAGAGTATGAATATTCACTGGTTAGGGTTAGCTCACTGTTGTTTTAAACTAGTTATTTTGTTTTAATTAATTGATTAAAAAGATGACCAAATAAGAGAAAATAGTTATAAAAAATGCAAACAAACAGAAATGGGAAATTTTTAATTATATTACTTTAATTTTTTTTATATAGTGCCTCTTTCATTTATTAAAATGTTAGTTATAGAAAATAAATGTAGAATTTAATTTTCATCATCCGATTGTCTGTACCTGTCTTGATTAATTCCACATCCTGGTGTGCTAAGGGAATGGCTTGGGCGTGCCACCCTCTCGAGTCCGAGGCACAGACACACAACAAAAGGGCACGGATGCATTTAAGGCTCTGGAAGGAGGCAAAATTGTGGTTGTTCCTAGCGCAGGAATATCGATGCTTCAGTCCACAATGATCTCCACACAGCGAGGTGGCGCAAGTGTGTTGTATCATGGCGCGGGTGTGTTAGCTCTTTTGTTAGGTAGCGCGAGCGTGCTGCTTCCTGACACAAGGGTGTTATGTTTCTTTTGGGTATTTTGCCTTATATAGCACCTTAAAGCATGCTCAATATCTGTATCACGCAAAACATAATCAAAACATTTTCCACAAGCATAAAATTGTCATAATCATGAAATAAAACATAAAATTAGCCATGAAAATATCATAATTTTTTCTTTGCAACAATTCTCCAAACTTCATTATTTATTCTCAAATAATCTCATAACTTAACTTAAACTCATGTACATGATTTTGTAGCTTCTTATTATGGGAGTTCATTTAATTTATAAGAAAGGTTTGCAAATAACACATCAAATTTGGATTTTCTTTAATTTCGATTAACTTAGCATTTTTTTCAATTCACTTCTTTCTGAGCAAAAATAAATCATAAACATGTGATCTGACATGACTAAAACATTTTTATTAATCAAAGATATTTTTAAGTCAATTAAATATCAATCAAACAACTCAAATTCCTCAATTTCTTTCTTGAATATGATATCAAGAATTTCGTCAAGGTCTTTAAGTATTATTTAATATGAAAAGAATTAGACCAATTGTTTATTTTCATACTTAATCTCAAGCTTCTTTCAACAAGATTCGATGATTTTATTTTAAAATTAGAGCATTCTAAAAGTTCTCTTTTTTTCCTTTTTCTTTTCCATTCAGATTTATTATATCTAGTTAAACACGAATTTTAAGGGTTTTAAATGTTTAACCACGCCTAGCTGATAATTCTTAATTGCTTCTTCATTCGAATTCAAAAATATTATAATTCATTTAGAAAAGATTAAGTTCAATTAGCATGTCTAAGATAACATTTTAAAGGCTCAAAATTTTATTTGATTTAATTATCTTTTGGAGTCAGTCCTTTTCAAATGTTCATGAGCTTTTATACTACACGTAAAAATAAGTGAGGTGTTAATATATCATGATATTAACTTAAATTCAATTCATAGATGAATACTCACATTGCTTTTGAGGTTATTATTCATATTATCAAATTATAAGGAATCCTATTCATGAGCCACACTACGTAGTAGAGTCTAAAGTTTAGGTATGTAAATCACCTTAAAACCAGTACACATGCCTCCCTTCCCCTCCCCTCCCCCAACAAAAAGAAAACTTGCTTTACACCTTACGTGTGATTAATAGTAGGAGAGGAAAAAAGCAAATACCTGGTACAACATGAAAGTACCAATTAACAACAAAAAACATACAAGCGAAATAATTACAAAAACAGAAATAATCACAAATTCAAACCACATGATCGCTACATATCAAATCACACACACCACATCAATCACATTGCAATCTCATAAGTGGGCAAATCACATGAATATTGAAAGAGTCTTACAATCAAATTTCAAAAGAAATCAGTTTAGAACAAAGCACAACACACAAATCCAAATGTAACAGACTCATAGTCCAAATAAATCACAACATAACGCATTCAAAAAATATGATAACTCGTGCATCATCTTCATCATCATCCTCCTCCATGGCATGAACCGCATCATCAAACAACTCAAAGATTGGTGTTGCTGGAAATCGCACAGCGTTCGGACCAGTGTTCCTCTGCTCCCACCTCCTGCTAGGCCACAAAGTACTGGTGTATGAAGCCATACTGCTGCTGGTGTCGGACCACATAAAAATGGGACCGCACTTGCAAGTCATGCAACTCCCACAGCATGATGGTTTGGTCCTCTGTCAGGGTGTCCACACATTTGGACATGGCACTGATTGACACGGTGGTCCTTGGTCGGTGCAGAGTCGGCCTAGATGAACTCTCTCCTCTCTCGAGGTGGATGTTCTTTTGTAATAGAAAATGATTACCTTAGTAATGGATTTCATCAACTCCCACTTCTCCCCAACAACCCCCACCTTCAAATAAAAAGCAATGATAAGGCTAGGGTAGCCCAATCATATAGTGGTCTTCCCGCCAATAATGTGGTGAAGGAAAAGATGGATGATCATGCCCACATCAATACTTTTCTCCTTCTGAATATACTAATCGAGGATAGATTGATCCTTAGTGATATTGATTAGGCTAATGGTGGGAAAATTTTTTGGGGCAATGAAATAGTGTCAGACTTTTGATTCTTTATACACAGCAGCACTTGAGAAATTAATAATCTTATCCTCCCTTTCCCTTGGCCAGTGGAGCGAGTAAGAAACTTGATAATTTCCTCATAGTCAGTAGTCAAAAAATTAGAATACTCACAATCTGGGATGTTGGCAAGTTCAAGGATTGAATTGATGATTTGAAGATCGGAAGCTACCCACTTTCCTCTCACAAAAATCTTCTCGACTACTAGTTCATTTGCATTGATAAAGAATTTGCCAACAAATGGGATAATAGTGGGTGGAGCGGTGTAGCAAAATCTCTCTCAACATCTCTTGACAAGTACTCCTTCCACCCATCCCCCGAGCTTACAGAACACTCTCTCAGAAATCAACTTCTTCAATAGCAAGAACATGTTATAGCGATCAGCTGCTTCAAGGCTAACGAACTTCATGATATCAAAGGTATTATCCTTCTTCCCCTTAGTTCGTGGTGCCATGGATCTCTAAGAAACAACAATGATGGAGAAGGCTCAAAGACAAGGGATGAAAAAGAAGAAAAAGAAGCAATCTTCAACTTCTAGTGCAATAGCGAAAGAAGAGATCTCGCCTTGAATCCGCAATAGAACTCCTAGATCTTCCTTCTCTAGTCGCTTCGCCCTACCTGACATATCTTTCGAACACGCTAGTGATTGGCGTGGGACGACACGGGTACGCTAACGAAACGTGTAAGTTAAGGCAAGACTAGGAAACAAAATGAAGGGGAAGAACGAAACATGGAACTTTTAATAAGGGCGATACGGCCACTCGATTTGTTAGCACCGGTGCGCCAGCAATAGCGTGGGTTCACCACTGCACACAAAGCAGTGCATGCGCACGTGGCCCTTGCCTGGGTTTATTTTGCTCTCGATCAGCCCGGACAGATGTGTTGGCCTAAGCAACCAAAAGTCAATGTTTTTCATTCCTCTCCATGCATGTCCCTCCACCCATCTCTATTTAAAAAACTAGACATGCTCAAACACAACAGAACACCTACTCTGAAGTTACAGAAAGCAATATTTGAAGAAGAGACAATACAAATCACATTTAAATACAACAAGATAATGATTGGGTTGTTTCCAAAATAACACTTGGTTTAATGTCTTGGTCAGGGCCATGCCAGATCTACTAATTATGATGACCCAAAACTTTTATCAAGACATATATCATATCACCTCCTATGTAAAACTTCTACCTTTGGCCATTTACCTTGTTTGGGCAGTTTTCCTATTTTGAATATTTATAGCTTCAAAAGGATACACTTTTATCACAGTGAACGGTTACGGCCATCTAGAGTTACGTTTTTTGAAAAATAATTTCAATCGTAAATTATAATGTAAAACCTCATGTTCAAGCTTAAAATCCTTCCTAATGAACTTTTGATTATGTCATTTTATCTTTTCTTTATATATCCTCGCATTCTCATAAACTTCATCTCTAATTTCTTCCAATTAATTCAACTACATTAATCTATTCTCTATCAAATCCTTCAAATTGTAATTAAATTCCTTAACTACCTAATACAGTCTAGGTTCTAAATCTCTTATAAAAAATCAATCTATAATAGGACATTCCTATGAGTCTTTACATGTAGTCCTATAGGCCCACAAAACATCATCAAGTCTTAATAATCAATCCTTTCAAATTAGATTAATAACTTTTTTCCAAAATTTGTTCTATCTCTCTATTAGACATCTCTGTTAATCTATTGGGTTGGGGATGTTAGGCAGTAGAGATCTTATGTTCAGTCTCATATTTGGCTACTAATGTCTTTATCATTTTATTGCAAAAAATGACTTCAACAAATACAAATAATAACCCTAGGTATTCCACATCAGCTGAAATTGTTTTTCATTAAATATTTTTTATTAATCTGATCATCACAATTAGGAAAGTTACAGCTTCAATCCACTTAGAGACACATTTTACTGTCACCAGAATATAAATATTTCTTAATGAAGGCACAAAAGATTCCATAAAATAAATTCATCTCCTTGGTCTAGAATTCTTGGACCAAGTAAGGGCGTTCCAAATACTATTTGTCAATAGCATGTGCATCATGGAAGGCGGTCAAGCTTGCCTAATACTTACGACGAAAACTAGGCAGCAGGAGACCAAGATGTTATCGGTCATTTAATTCAAAAAGGGCATTCAACGAGAGAATGAGAGCTACTTGGCTATCCTTGACGATTTAGATGAAGAGTTGAAGCCCAAAGACGGCACACTAAGAGTAGTGGAAGTACTTGAAGAGTTTAAAGATGTTGCACCACCAAAATTACCTAAGGAATTACCGCCAAGAAGAGAGATCGATCATCAAATTGAGCTGGGGCTAGGGACTAAACCACCAGCAATGGGAGCTTACCACATGGCACCTCTAAAGCTGGCAGAACTACGCAAACAATTGAAGGAGTTGTTGGAGGCAAGATTTATCCGACCATCTAAAGCTCCCAACAATGCACCAGTTCTATTTCAGAAGAAGGATGGTTCCCAACGCATGTGTACAGACTATCGGGCTTTGAATAAAATTACCGTGAAGAACAAATATCCAACCCCTCTCATCGCCGACTTTTTTGATCAACTAGGGAGCACAAGACACTTCTCAAAATTGGATCTCCGACCAAGCTATTACCAAGTGAGGATAGTAGAAGGGGATGAACTAAAGACCACTTGTGTGATAAGATATGGGTCGTTTGAATTTTTGGTTATGCCTTTTGGGCCAACCGATGCTCCTGCCACATACTGCACCTTGATGAAAAAACGACTCCAGCCATACTTGGACCAGTTTGTTGTCGTCTACTTGGATGACATAGTGGTGTATAGCAACACACTCCAAGAACACCTAAAACACCTCCGAGAAGTATTCAAGGTTCTTAGAGAAAATAAACTATACATCAAAAAAGAAAAATGCTCATTTGTCAAACAAGTGGCGTTCTTGGGGCATAAGATAAAGGAGGGAAAGCTTATGATGGAAGAAGGCAAGGTCAAAGCCATCCATGACTAGGAACATCCTACCAAGGTACATGAACTAAGATCCTTCCTGGGACGTATTAACTACTATCGACGATGCATAAAAGGCTAATTTGCAAGAGTTGCTCCGTTGACAGACTTACTCAAGAAGAATAAGTTGTGTGAATGGAATGATAAGTGTCATGAAGCATTTGAAGGCCTCAAAAAGGCAATTAGCGAAAAGCCCGTACTTAGCCTTCCTGATCATACTAAAATATAAGAAGTGCACACTGATTCTTCAGACATTGCTATAAGAGGGGTACTCATGCAAGACGGACACCCAATTACCTATGAAAGTCGAAAACTTAAAGAAACGGAGTGTCGCTATACAATCCAAGAAAAAGAGCTGACTGTCATCGTACATTGCCTTAGAGTTATGGAGACGCTTTGCTTGGCTCCAAATTCAAGGTCATGACAGATAATATTTTCACTAGCTAGTTCCAGACCCGGAAGAAGCTAAGTCCCAAGCAACCAAGATGGCAAGATTTTCTGGCAGAATTTGACGACATCTTGGAGTGTAAGCCAGGAAAGGCTAATGCAGTAGCATATGTGCTAAGCCGAAAAGCAAAACTTGCAAGCATCTCACAAGTCTCCAGCTCCCTCATAGGTAGAATAAAAGAAGGTTTGACCTCCGATCCACAAGCCCAAAGTATTATTACTTTTGTGAATGAAGGAAAAACCAGAAAGTTTTGGGTGGATGAAGATATCATTTATGCTAAAGGACGGCGCATCTTCATACCAAGGTGGAGCAACTTAAGAAATGAGCTAATCAAGGAATGTCATGACTCTTTATAGGCAGGACATCCAGGTATGAAGCGAACTTTTGCACTTCTGAAAAAAAATTACTATTGTCCAGGGATGAAGGATGGGATAGTAGAATATGTTCGCACTTGTCTTGTATGCCAACAAGACAAAGTTGTCCTTCAAAAACCAGGGGGATGTTAGAACCACTACACATTCCTCGAAGACCATGAGAGAGCGTCTCTATGGACTTCATCTCTAGCTTACCAAAATCAGATAAATTTGGAAGCATCCTAGTTGTGGTGGATAGATTTAGCAAGTATGCAACATTCATGGTTGCACCCATCGATTGTACTGTCGAAGAAGCTGCAAGACTCTTTCTATGCAACGTGGTAAAGCTATAGGGGATACCACAAAGCATCATCAGCGGTCGAAATCCTCGCTTCACTGGAAGATTTTGGACCGAATTATTCAAAATGATGGGATCAAATTTAAACTTTTCCACAAGCTTTCATCCTCAGAGCGATGAACAAGCTGAGAAGATTAATGCTCTCTTAGAGCTATACTTGTGGCACTATGTGAGTGCCAATCAACAAAATTAGGGCTAAATTGTTGGATGTGGCATAGTTTTCTTTCAACCTACAAATAAATGAATCCACCAACAAGAGTTCCTTCGAGATAACAATCCATGACTCCCCTCTCCCTAACAACCAACTATGAAGGAAAAAGTACACCAACCTTCAAGTTTGCCAAATCTTGTAGGGAGCAAAGGGAGCTAGCTCAAGCAATATTACACAAAGCCACAAAGAAGATGAAGAAGTGGGCAGACAAAAAACGAAGACATATTGAGTTCAAAGAAGGAGATCGAGTTCTTGTGAAGCTTCTACCTCAACAATTCAAAACAATTCGGAAGGTATATAAAGGATTGATTCGAAGATACGAAGGCCCTTTTGAAGTAATGAAGCAAGTGGGAAAGGTCTTTTATAAACTCAACCTTCCATCAAAATTGAAGATACATCTAGTATTTCATGCAAGCATGTTGAAGCCATATCAAAAAGACATGGAAGACCAGAGAGATCTCCAAGCGAGCACCTACAGCGGTAATCTTCTCCTTCGACAAAGAAGTCCAAGAAACACTCGCTGACATGATGATCAAACGACGAGGGGTGCCAGACTACAAGAAGTTTCTCATCAAGTGGAAAGGATTGCTTGATAGCGAAGCTAGCTGGGAGCGTGAAAACACAGTATGGCAATTCAAGGAGAAGATCCAGCAATATCAAGAGAAGAGCAATGAGGGCATTGCAAGCTTAAATGGAGGATGTCACACCCCACCATTAGCACGACAAACATGAGATGGAATACTCTAGAAGAGCTAGATGGAGGAAAGCATTCTAGAAGATTCTCCCTCATTCTATAGAATTGAGGCCCCAAGAATAACGAAGAAAGATCTAGAATATGTATGTATATAAGAATGGTGTAGAACTATCTAGATGCTAGAATATTATAATGTAATCTAGAAGCTTCCCTTGGACTTGAAGGAGGCTATAAATAAGAGTCCCTCCCCTTATTCCAATCCACCAAAGGTTTCAAGCATTCAAGCTTTGTAATCTCTCTTTTCTTCGTGAAGCATTTTCTTCTCCAATCGTTCTTCCTATTCTTCTTCCGAGAGAGTGTTGCTTTAAGTTCTCGAGTTGTGAGGATTAAGGTTGATTTAGTGCTAGCCGCACGGGTGACTGGAGCAAAGTTAGTCCGTGACATTAAGCTCAGAGAGATCTTCACTACCATTCCTACTATTGGATTCAATGTCGAAACTGTAGAGTACAAGAACATTAGCTTCACTGTCTGGGATGTTGGGAGTCAGGACAAGATCCGAACATTGTCGAGGAACTATTCCAAAATACCCAGGGCCTTATTTTTGGTGTAAATAGCAATGACAAATCGTGTTATTGAGGCAAGGGACGAGCGACATAGAATGCTTAATGAGGATGAGCTTCAAGATGTTGTTCTTCTTGTGTTCGTAAACAAACAAGATCTTCCAAATGCAATGAATGCTATTGAAATCACTGGTAAACTTGGTCTTCATTCCCTTCATCGGCGAGATTGGTACATCTGGAGTACATGTGCTACTTCCGGTCAGGGACGATATGAGGGGCTTGATTGGCTCTCTAGCAACATTGCCAAAAAGGGTTAAAGCTTTTGTGAGATGTCTAAATGGAGAAACGGGAAGGGCTGTATCTCTAAAATTGTGTTTGAGTTTGGTGGTCAGTATTAAGTCTCGGATTATTGAACTTGGTAAATGGTTTTGTTAAATGCGCATGGTATCTTTATATATATATATATATATATATATATATATATATATAGATACCAAAAAAAGGCCAGTATAGTGTTATTTAGACGTCCAACAACATAAAAAATCAAGAAATTTCATTGCCAAGGATTAGCAATGATGACAAACTAGTATCACAATGGCATGAACAAATTATATGAAAAGCAGATATCAACAAATGCATTAAATATATATATATATAACACTAGACTGGTCTTTTTTGGTATATATATATATATATATATTTGTGTGTCTGTGTCTGTGTGAAATGTTGCAGTACATGAACACCATAAAGTTCTAATCTTTAAGATAATTAGTTCCTACAATTCCGAAAAAAAAATTTAATCATGGTTTATAAATGAGATGCCCATACTAAAAGACTTTTGAGCAGGATGGCAAAAGATGAAGTATTTTCAATTACTTCTTCAGATCAAACATACTTGGCAAAATCCAATGTAGACCATTAAAGCTGATTATTACTTCCCACATTTTGAGCCCTTGTCAGGAATGGTTACCATTTTTTATTGTAGTTCAGCACCAGAAAAGGTTATCCAACTCACAGTCCTTGTAACAAAATATATTCAAGTTATCAAACGATGCAATGTGCATGTTCCTGTGCACATAAGCAGTTTATTTATAGTAATGCAGGCTACTAAGTGAAAAAGGAGAAGCAAGGACAGGGATGGCATTTTTTAGGTGGGGGCCAAGCATAAAATTAGGAGTCAACTCCAATCAACCTAACCTAAAGACTAGGCAAGAGCTTAGGCCTTGTTTGGGATCAATTTGATTTTATTTTTGTTTTGCTTTTCCCTTAGTTTTTAAAAACAAGTTTGTTTCATTTGTTTTTAATTTTTTACTTTCTAAATAAAAATAAACATATTTCTGAAAACACTCAAGATAACTTTTAGGTGATTCAAGTGTTTCCAAAAATAATCATATTTTAATCAAACATACTAAACATATTTTCTCTTAAATCAAAATATAAAGGAAATAAAGTAAAAGCAAGAAATAGAAAACAAAAACAAAATTGATCCCAAATAACCCCTTAGCATATATGGTCCAGGTATAGCAGCATGCCCTTCTAAGCATGGCTGAGAGAAAAACAAATTCAATATTTACAGATTAATCACAATGTTCAAAAAGAAAATAGCATGCCTGACAATAGTTGAGAAACATCAAAATCTTAGAAAAGATCATGATATGGTAGAACAAATGAAAACAATTAAGATATAAATTGGCAGGACAAGTATACCATGGCCTAGAAACATAATATGCAGTACCATCTAGACAATCTCCTGCCAGGGCTGCTTCAGCAATATTTCTAAAAAGAGCTCTTTTTTCCTTGTAATCATCAGCATTTACAGCATCCTCGGCAGCATGCTTCAGACAGGCAATACAGAAATCATCACTAGCCAATGTTGGGCCTCCTCCATACTGAAAATATGCGCAATGAGCCAGTAGTTCAATCACGCCAGACGAAACAAATTTGGGCAAGAATGGAGTTTAGTTAAAAGAAATACAAGGTGAAGAAAGGTAAATTAAAAATACATAATAAAGGCCAAAATGTACAAAAATTAGTTAAAAAAATAATAAACAGAAATTTAATCCACTAATAAATGATATTATGAGAAATGCTATAGTTTTCTCCGCAAAAAGACTAATTCTTGCATAGAAGTGCAACACAAAAATAACTAAAAATCTTCTTGCAAATACAGTCCAAATCCTCATTTTGGCACTAAATTTTTTGCAAAAATCTCATTGCATATTTCCTAGAAATATTACTTTCTCATGTATCATTTTACTCAATTATCCTACTATTCAACTTACAAGGGAGCTAGTCTAAACAATCAGGACCAACTCCTTGACAAATAGTACCGTACAATATCACATTTTAAAGATAGAAGCTTCATAAATAATACAAATATCTAAAGTTAAATATTGTCATCGCTATTAAGTTATTTTGTGCTTAAAAAGTTTCACTCCATAGGTACTTTTAAATACTAATCACTTCCATGTAGGACTGTCAAAAAAGCTCGTTGTTCGCGAACAGCTCGTGTTCGGCTCGTTAAATAGCTCGTGTTCGGCTCGTTAAATAGCTCGTGTTCGGCTCGTTCGTTAAGTAAACGAGTCGAACACGAACAAGTTTTTAAAGCTCGAATTATAAAAAAGCTGAACACGAACAACTCTTTGTTCGCTTGTGTTCGGCTCGTTTTAGCTCGAAAATAAAAAAAATTATATAACAATATATTACATATATTATTTATATAATAATATATTATATAAATTTATATCCAAGTTTAAATCATAACACCTCATGTGGTAATGTGGTTAGTGCATTTTTTTAGATACATTTGGACCAGGTTCGAATCTCACAGTTTATACCTATGTTTTTCAATTTAATTTTAACGAGCCAATTTCGAGCCGAACACAAACACGAACATTTAAATCGAGCCAAACACGAACCCACTGTTCACGAGCCAATTTCGAACACGAGTCAATTTTGAACACTAGCTATTTCGAACGAGTCGAACACGAGCCTCGTTTACAGCCCTACTTCCATGCATAATCACCGTAAAACATCCATAACATGCGCAAGCCTTTCTCCTCAAACCACGTCAAATTTATTGTACTTGTACAAGGAATATACATCTATTCAATTAAAAGAAAATTCTCTATAGATACTTTCCTAGTTTTTTATCATTCTTTATTCATTGAATCTACAAGAACAAAACATGTATTGTAGATCTACCTAGGATAGCACCTTTAATTCTCAGATATGGATGTGATTCTCCTCTTCATCAAACTCTGCCATTTTATCGGATAACATAAAAACTTGATACCCGCAATTACTACAACATTTTAAACATTATGTATCAAAATGGCAGTTAGCTTTTTCTGCTATAAACAAAATTAACAAAGATTTAAAATTTAGGCTTACGAAACGAGCTGTTAACAAATTTATTGTATTATCCTATAATCTCCGTAACTATCATGTCTCAATTCTAAATAAATACCGATTTTTTTTTTGTAAATAAAAATTATGAATTGCACTTGGATAATAATTTATATTATGTTTGGATTAGGGATTGAATAATTGAGTTGTTGTTTGCACAATTATAGTTTTAGAAGAAATAACAGTTAACTTCAAGATTAATATAAATGTTTTCATTTGGGATTTATTAAAAGAATTGCTAACAATCTTACTCTACTACCTCATTCAGTTTTAGTATCAAATCTTATCTGATCTAACCCTAGAGTTTCACCTAAGCAATTTCTTCAAGTCCTAATATTCTTCCCTTTTTAAATAGTGCATTGCGTACTTAATCTTCTACTTCATTTTTCCTTTCACAAAAGCATCCTTTCGAAAATGGGTAAAATAATAGTTTCAAAAATAAACATTCACATAAGTAGCCCAAAGTCTTATGCTAATCATACACCTCAATTGGCAACTATCAACAACAAACCTCCAATTATACCACACTAATAACTAGGTGAATAGACAAGAGTTTTCACCCTCAATTTTTAAAACCCGAAAAGCACCAGCTTTAATATAAAGTTTTATCATTTAAGGATACTTAGCTTAGCATACCAGAATGAAATTATATTTTTGAAAATTCATTCCTTGAAGTTAACTATTATTTCTTCTAAAACCAAATTGTGTAAACAAAAACACAAGAACTCATTCCAATACTAACTTCAAACATAATGCACAAGATAATCCAGTCAAAAATACCAATTTAGTCCTTGTTATAAAGAACATAAAATTAAATGTAGCTTAGAATAAAAAGTCATGAATCTAGTGTTGACAACTATTCCGATCCCACAAGATGAGAATGGAGCAAGCTTAGGTTGAAATGGCTGACCCCATAGCTGGTTTAGACGTGAACTAATCCAACATCCGATTTGATTCACAATCAAAATAATTTTTGCTCAAAGCCAGATTGTCGAACATAAGCAATGGTTGACATTGTAAACTGGTTGCAATTTAGATGAACCATTCAGTTCATATCTTGATCAATTTATCAACATTTATTTAAACCAAACAGCTAAATATAAATAATTTAGACTAAATAAAATGGGTAAAATTCATAAATCCTAACTCCTTGCACAATAATTCCCCTAATTCCCAAACCCATCCCTTAACAATTAACAAGTAATTTGGCCATCCATCCTCTTTGCCCGCTAGGCTTCCATTATCAAACTTGTACCTCAGCCTCTCCACTCAAGTAGGCATTTGTGCCCATATATGTCATCTCTGACATTAAGTACATATCAACACTCAACGCGCGCGCGCACAAATATATGTACATAGATGTCTATGCATAGATGTGTGAATGATTATGTGTGTGTGTGTGTGTGTTACATAAATATATATCTATGAATGCATGTAGATACATGCATCTATCTATATATACATACATATACATATACATACATGCATACATCTATAGATATATATACAGATATACATACATATATATATATATATATATATATATATATATATATATATATATATATATATATATATATATATATATATATATATATATATA
>NEWO01000218.1:118241-132577 GCA_003013225.1 Phalaenopsis aphrodite
TATATATATGTATGTATGTATGTGTGTATATAAATATACATATATATTTCAATTTCAATAGATAGATATATATATATACACACATACATATAAATATACACATACATAAACAAACATAGATAAGTGTGTATGTACACACACACATCTATGTATAGACATATATGTATATATATTTGGGTGTTCGTATAGTTTCGCGATGGATTTTGCTCTGCCAGGGTTTTATCTGGTTGCGACTCCATGGCGAGTCTGGCAGCTTTCGATTTCTCTTCATCGGAATGAACCGTTCGTTTGCTGATGTTCTTGCGAGCGGTAAAGAGAAGCGGGTTTCTAACACAGCTTTTCCCACAAGCTTTCTATGATTCGCTGTGCCGAGGGGGGGTATAATTTCATCAAAAAAACTGGTAAAAAAAGTGTTAAACCTGTTATATTTATTTCTGATAATGAGAATGCTAACATTGCCTCTTCTTGTCGATTAGCTCTAGTGGGAAAGTTTTTGTTTGGGCATCTGAAGCTTGAATTGATTAAAAGGAATTTCGAGTTAATGAACCTTGCGAGCAGCTGGAAGATCTGGCTTTTAGATGGTTGGCATATACTTATACAACTCACCAGTGAGGAGGATTACACGGGGCTCTTTGCGAGGCTTGTGTGAATAAACAACAGAGTAATGAAGATTCTCAAATAGTTAGTGGATTTTGATCCACAGACCAAAGCTCCTATTATCCCAGTCTGGATTCGCTTTCATGGATTGAAATTCCATTTGTTTAATCATTAAATTATACTCTCCATTACAGCAATATTTGGCAAACCATTAAAGATGAATTCCCCAACCTTACTCTATCTAGGTTCTCAATGGCCAGAATCTTAAGTAAACGTTATATTACACAAAATGCTTCAGAAAAAGTGTGGATAGGTTCTACACATGACGGCTAGTGACAAAAAGTGATTATTAAACAACACCCTCCCTATGCTACTAGTAAGATGTGTCATAGCTCTGCACATTGTTATCATTTACACCCAAAATTAAAAAAGGTGAATAGCATGGGTAGGAACTTTGTGCTCAGTATTCAAATAAACACTGAAAATGTGGTGTCTGAGAAAGGTGTCAACTTTGCTAACTCTGTTGAAGTGGTTGTTGTTAAAATCAAATAAGTGGAGGATAATGTAGCTCGGAGTAGGGATGTTGTTTTAGGACCTTCTGTGAATGGGTGATTTTGGTTGATGATGTGGGGTATACCTCAGTACACATTGAGCCTGTGGTGGGTGGCATTGATGGTGGGATATACAAACATGCTAGTCCTTTGGTTGCACCTTTTGTTGGTGATGTGGGGCCTAGTATTCATGATAACTTGAAGGATACATAAAACATCTTGAGGAAGTAATGGTAAATACAAAAGTGCATAAGAAAAAAAAAAGTTTCTATGAACTACAAAATCTGAAAGTGAGAAATGATTTTGGAGAGGTGGATTATTATTATTCTAAAGGTGATCGAAGACAAGCCCTGACTAGGTCTACTAGAAAGAGTAAGTTGTCTCAACTTGTTTAATATACTAGTTTGGAATATCAGGGAGAATAGTGAATCCTTACTCTCTTGGTAGATTAAAATTAATAACAATGATCCTCAAAGTTGATTTTTTGCTATTTTGGAGCATATGGTGTCCTCAAAAAATGAAAAAATATTTGATAAATTCAAACACATTCTCTTTTTTGGCAACTGCTCAAACAAAATCTGGCAGCTCTAGAGGAAGAATATTACAATCAACATTATTATTGATGTCAGTCAATTTGTTCATGCATTTTTTGAGACGGGTGATTTCTCTAAATGGCTTACTGTCGTCTATACTAACACTTCTAATACTGCAAGGAATGATCAGTAGAGTAAAATTATAAGCATGTGGTCTTAAAAAAAGATGGATGGCTGGGGGTGATTTCAATATGATCATGCATAACTCTGAGAATCTGGGTGACAGAAGAGTTGACACAACTTTGATGTATAATTTTTGTAGAGTTATAGCTTATGATAGTTTGCATGATTTAGGTTTTGATGATTCCAAATATACATGTTAGGGAGGAAAGGTTTTTAAACGTTTGGATAGGTGTTCGGCAAACCAGGATTGGTTATCTTATTATACTTTCTTTAAAGTACAGCATTTATGTAACTCAGGTTTTGATCATAATCCTTTGCTTCTATCTTTTAAATTTTTTCAAAAATTATCTAAATATCTTTTCAGGTACTTTAATGTGTGGTCCAACATGATTTTCTAAGCGTTGTTGCTGGAAATGCATTGAATTTGGTATTATCTAGTATACTCTTTGGAAACATCACAAAAATGTTATTGCTGCTTTGAGATCTTGAAATTGAAAGATTTTTCATGACAGAATACTAAAGGCTGAAGAAATGGTCAGAAATTTTCAGGCTATTAATGAGTCTAATGATGAGATTGTTTCACAACTAAATGATGCACATAGAGAGCTTTTGGAAGCTTCTGTTTCGGAGAATGACCTCTTAAAACAAAAGGCTGAGGAGTTACAAGTTAAGGAATGAGACAAAAGCACTAAATATTTTCATGTTTGCTTCAAGCAAAGATGAGCTAATAACACTATAGTTAGAATAAAAAACGAACTCGGAGATTGGATTACATGCAACCAAGAACTAAGAGACAATAAAGTTCAATATTTTTCAAATATGTTTGAGGCCAAAGATACATTCAGTAGCATTGACGAGAGCCTTTTTTGGGAGAGAAGCAATATAATGGTGAGTTGGAATCATTTGATATCCCATCAGGTGAGGAAATTTTTGATGTGTTATCTGAAATTAACTGTAATATGGCCCCCAGCCCTGATAGTTTCACCTCGGATTTGTACATTAAATGTTGGAGCATAGTTAAAAAGAAGGTTGTAAATGCTATTCAAAGTTTATTTAGAGAAGATCCTGGGAATTACTTTTCTGCTGCTGCTATTGTGTTTATTCCAAAAACTAATCAGATAACATCTTAAGAGCATTTTAGACTCATCTCCCTTACCTCAGTAATATCCAAAGATATGAGCAAAATTATTGTAAAGAGATTATAGCCTCATTTGAATATCTTAACGTCAAAAAATCAATTTGTTTCCATCAAATTAGAGGGATCACTACAACATCATGTTGGCACAAGAAATGTTTTACGATATTGATAAAAAGTGCAGAGGAAGAAATATAGTGACTAAGGGTCTGTTTGGGGCAGCTTATAAGTGCGGGCGGCGTTTTGAAAACGCCGCAGCACTGTTTGGTTCCTACGTTCGGATGGCTTATGGAGAAACGCGATTTTTATTTTCTGAAGAGACGAGGCCGCGGGGTCTACCTCGCGGTCGGCTTCTTGGATCCGCGTTCGACGATTCTTTCCTCTCATGCCCCTGTCGTCCGTCTCTTCCCTCTCTCTTGCCCGATCACAGTATTGCCCTCGCTCCTCCCTCGCAAATTTTTGGCTTTTCTACGATCTATGTCGTCTCTTTCTGCCACCTCCCTCGGCTCTCTCCTCTCCAGTTCTATCATGGCATCCGCATCCCTCGGCTTCAGCTCTTCCATGATCTCTGGAAATTTTTTCTCCGCTTCCGCTCTCCCCGCCTCCGTTCTCGCCATTTCCCCTCGCTTCCAGTTCCATCCGCATCCCCCCGCTTCCATTTCCTGGCGCCCCATTCCTCTTTCTCTGGTATTTGCCTCACATTTTAATTTTTGTCCGTTAAAGAGTGAATTAAAAATCTGATTTTGTCTTCCTGCAATTCATTTGGTTATAATTTATTAGTAAATTGTTGAAGATCCCATTGTTGTTGTTACTGGAGCTTCTAGAGCAATTGGAAAAGCAATGGCTTTCGCATTGGGTAAAGTTGGGTGTAAGGTAAGTAAATTGTTGAATATTTATGCTGCAGTGGGCCAATGCTCTTCAAGTTAATTCTTTTAGTAGTTGGCGGTTTCTGAGAGTTGCGCAGCTCCTCTGTTTTCTTTTGTATAAGAGATATAGGAGTTTATAAAATATTATCACAGTTCTTGACTTGGGCTGTAGAAGAAAGTTTCTAGCTAGAACAAGTTAATATATCTAGTTGCAGAATCTGTAATGAAGATCGTCCCTTTCGCATAGCTGGTTTGAGTCAGTTACGTTCTTCTGAGCTTTAATTAGTTGTTCGTTAAAGTACAATTTAATGGCCATAACAGGCAATGTGGTTATAGATATTGAAGCCCGAAATGTTGTAGGAGTTTTATAGGAAGCAACTTTCTTTATTCCAATTATGTACTTAGTTCTTATTAACTGAAGTTTTATTTAGCTTAGAATATGTCTGTAAATTTTACAAAATGTGTGTAATTGGTTGCATTATTTATTTCTTTTAACTTGGACGAGGCTCTCCTAGTATTTATTTGCTTCGCAGGGAACTATTACAAATTCTTCGACATGCCCCATTTGATTGCTTCTAAACAGGAAACATAATTATGCATTCTATTTGGTTGGATGTAAATGAAGTGGTTTATTTCTTTTTTTGTTAATTGTCACTGAGACGATTTATAGATATGACTGAGAAAATAAATTCATATGCATTATGAGTTGGGCAAGCATTTGGGATGGTTTGTTTTATATCGGTATTTTGTAGCAGTTTGAATATTTTTCTACCTGATATTATGTTTTCTGTTACTAGAATTTGTTTTTGTAAATAACAATTTTTAGGTGGTATGTATGTGTCGAATGAGTCTGAAATAAATTAATTGGTTCTAAAATAGCTAAGGGGTAGACATTACAACTTTTGTGTGCCAGTTTTTTCATTTAACTTAAAAAATCTGCAAATAAGTTGTTCACAAAACGCGCAAATCAAACAGTTAAACAACTTATCCAAAACAGGGGCAGATTGGTCATTTATCCAGAATCAGTTGTTTTCCAAACGCACAAACCAAACAGTCAGTCAGCTTATCCGGATCAGCTGGTCATCAGCAGATTATTAGGATAAGCTGCTTATCAGCATAAGTTGGATAAGCTGCAGCTGCCCCAAACAGACCCTAAATTGAATATCTGAAAGACATATGATTCCATTAGTTGGGATTTTATAATTAAAATCTTGAAAGCTAGGGGTTCCAAAGCTAATTTTTGTATTATTGTGGTCAGATGGTTAGCTCGCAACAAGTATAGTATCATCCTTAATTAGGTTTGAGGAAATTTTTTATGTGTTATCTGAAATTAATTGTAATAGGGCCCCCAGCCCTGATAGTTTCACCTCGGATTTATACATTAAATGTTGGAGCATAGTTAGAAAGGAAGTTGTGAATGTTATTCAAAGTTTCTTTAGAGAAGATCTTGAGAATTATTTTCTATTATTGCTATTGTGTTTATCAACAAACTAAACAGAAAACATCTTGGGAGCATTTTAGATCCATCTGCCTTACCTTACTAATATCCAAAGTTATTAACAAAATTATTGAGAAGAGGTTACCATCTTATTTAAATATCTTAAAATCAAAAAAGCAATTTGCTTTCATTCAAGATAGAGGGATTACTAATAGTATTATGTTGGCACAAGAAATGCATTATAACATTGATAAAAAGTGTAGACGAACTATGTTAACTAAATTGGATATAAAAAAGGCATATGACTCCATTAATTAAAATTTTATAATTAAAATCATGAAGGCTTGGGGCTTCAAAGCTAATTTTTGTAATATTATGGTCAGATAGCTAGCTTGCAACAAGTATAGTATCCTCAATGGAAAGTTTCTTTAGTGCGGATAGAGAAATCAAGCAAGGAGACCCCTTACCCCAACAATTTTTATATTAGTATTTGATTATTTTTCCAGGGTGTTAAATGACCTAATTTTGAGATCTCCTAACTTGCAGTTTTCTCATAAGTCTAAAATGGCTTATGTTGATGACGCCGTTCAATTTTCTAATGCAGGCAAATATGCAGTTAAAAAAATATATGAATTACTGGAGAGTTTCCAAATGGTATATGGGCTTAGTTATAGTAAAAACAAAGGTCACATTTACATTGGGAAGGTGAGCAACAAGAATTCACAGTGAGCTGCTTCTTTCACTGATTTTTCTATCTCTGAGCATCCTTTAAAATATCTTGAGGTGAATTTACTTGAAGGAAGGAGTTCTCAGTCACAAATGGATGAGGTGGTTGAGAAAATTAATAAAAAAATACAAGACTAGAAAAACTATTCCTTATCATTTGGGGGAAGAATTACTCTTCTGAAAAGTACTCTTAGTAGCTTACTATTATATGCTTTGCAGATTTTAAGAATTTAAAAAAAACACATAATATCGTTTCGAGAGGTGTTTCAACAAGTTCCTTTGGGCTGGCGCTCTTTTTAGTAAGAAATGGGTTTCTTGAAAAAAGGTTTGTAAGCCTTTGAATGCTAGGTGTATGGGGTTTATAACAACTTCATCATATTGCAGATATTAATCATTTTAAGCTTTGGCTTAATTTTAGAAAAGGTGATTCATTATGGGATGCATTTATGCATGGGAAATACTATTATGAAAACCCCTCTCTAGTTAGGTGGAGGATTGGTGATTCCAGGTGATGGAAATTACTACTATATGTGAGAGATTAGGCCAAAAATCACATCTTTTGGGATCTGGTAATGGTCATGTTTCTTTCTGGCTTGATTGTTGGTCTCAGGAGGATCTTGTGAAGAATGTGCATTATAAAAATTTTTCTTATCTCAGGTATTTGGACTAATGGGGTTTGAAACTTAGAAGTTTTGATTGATGTTGTTGGGGTTGAAAATGCTCATTATATCTCTACCATCTTTTTTATACTACTAAAAAAGACACTCCTATGCTCAAAACGGTTCCTAAAGGCTCCATAACAAAAACTCTTTATTTCACATTACATTATTTTCAAAAAAATGATTGGGGTGAGGGTATATGTTGTTGGGCGTTATCTACATCTTTGTCTTTCTTTTCTTGGAGTCTCTTCCATGGTGTAATTTCTTGTGATGATATTCTTAAACTCAAATGTCTGAGGCTCGTATCTAAGTGACCATTATGTAAAAATGAGGAAGAATTAGTGGACCATCTCTTTTTTTTTTTCCCTATCTCCTTAGAAGTGTGGAAGAAGGGGGGCAACTTCTATGCCTTAAGACTACATTTCCTTGGAGGGACAAATCAATCCTGAGGGGAGGAAAAATCATTTCTTACAAATCTATCCTTCTTTTATTTGGTTGTTTGTATGGATGGCTCGGAATGATAATAAACATGCAGGGAATTGTGTTACTAGTGTTGTTATATATGCTAATGCTTTGGCTTATATCAATAGGCTGGCTGGTTTGGGTATTAATAAGCCTGATTTTTTTTCTGGCTTATCCTATTTTCAGCATGTTAATGGGGTTAGTAGGAGGGGTTAGCAACTCCCTACTTCGCGAGATGGCTGGCTCCATCGACTAACTGCACTAAATTCAATACTAATGGCAGTTGGAATACTGATGTTGCTGGCATTGGTGGCATTACTAGGGATGAGCAGGGTCAGTGTTTATTATGCTTCTCTTCTCCCTATATTACTACTAATCCTCTGAAAATTGAAGTTAGGGCTATGTATATGGTTGTTTTACTAGCTAGTCGTGTCAACCAGTCCTCTGCACAGATTGAGATGAACTTTAGTGTTTTTTTTTAATATTACAAGACATAAGGGAGAGACCTTGGAACATAGTGTATTATTTCAAAAACATCACATCTCTTACTCCCCAAATTACCATTTCTTGGAAATTTACTCACAGGAAGGGAAATAGACCCGCCAATTGGCTGGCCAATTTTGGTGCTAAATATGATGAAATTCTTGTGGGAAGAAAACCTTTTGAGACCTTGCTTATAGTGTCTGTTCGGGATATGTTTGATGCACCTTATATTAGACATTGATGTGATTTTTTCTGGAGGAATGCCGACAACAGTTCTGGTTGGATGTTGCTCATTGTTTTATGATTTCATTTTTTGGAGTCTAGTGTTATCAATTATTGCTCTCATCGGGATGAGATTTTATTTCCAATAGTTTGATGCATATAACATATTATTTACTATATACTGGGATGGTGTTTTATATTGTATTGATCATGCTGCTCAGTCATTCTCAATTTTATTCTGTTTGGTGGTGTAGAATGTTGAACTTGTGCAGGACACCTGTGTCAGACATCAATTGGGTTGTTTTGATGACTGTTAGAAGAGTTGGACGTGCTGAACTAGCCGATAGTTATAAATGCAATATTATCATATTTAATTCTTTGATTTGTGTTTATTGGTTTTTTGTTTGGATTTGGGATCTTGTTTGGTGATGTTCTTGTATTTCTTGCTGATTTGATCGAAGTTTTGACATTGATCTGGTTGTTTCATGTCAGTTAGGCGAGTTGGTTGGATGGGCTACTGAAACTGAAAATGAAAAGTATATGCAGTTATCTTAGACCTTATTTTCCCTGATTTTGTGTCTGCTGGTTTTCTATTTGGAAGTTGTTGCTACTAATTTGATTTTGCTGTCATACTTGTTGGTATTATTTGATGTTGCTTATGTAGTTTTCATATGTGCATTATTTAATTTATGGGGGTTGTTCTACCATGTGGAAATCAATGTTCTATCAAGAAGGTTTTATACCCCTGGCAGCTATTTTCTGGTTTTTTTATGCTGCCATATTTCTCTTTCTTGCCTGCATTGGGTACTATTTCAAACATGGGAGTTGCTCTGCTATGGGTCTATCAATGTCCTATTCAAGCTGAATTCTCTTCCCTGCTCCTAAAATTAATGATTTCTCTATGTTGCTATATTTTTTTCTGCCTTAGTTTGTGCTTCTCTCTGAAGATTGGGAGATGGTTTTTTGGTTATGAGCTTGAAGTTGAAGTGGTGGAGATACTAACAGGATACTAACTAGCATAGTGGTTTGACCCTAATCAGATTATGGTATCATTCTGCTGTTGAGATTCAAGTGGATTAGTTTCTTTTGGAGCTTTATATTTTTGGGGTATACATGTACACTTTTTTTCGAGATCATTTTTTTTAGTGTTGTACATCTGATGTTTGGGATACTAGGAGTGTATATCGTACTTATTTTGGTTGTTAGTGGGACCGAATCATCAAACCTTTTATACTTTATTGAGGAGGATACTAGCCATCTCACCACAATATTACAAAAATTGGCTTTGAAGCCCTAGACTTCAAGATTTTAATTATAAAATCCTAATTAAATGAATTATAAGTCTTTCTTATATCCAATTTAGTCATCATATTTCCTTCTGTGCACTTTTTATCAATGTAATAAAACATATCTTGTGTCAACACAATGTTGTCAGCAATCTCTCTACCATGAATAAAAACAGAATGATTATTTGTTTTTAAGATAATCAAATGAGGTTGTAACCTCTTCACAATAATTTGTTAATAACTTTGGATATTACTGAGGTAAGAAAAATGGGTCTAAAATGCTCCCAAGATGTTCTCTGATTAGTTTGGGGATAAGCACAATAGCAACAGAAGAAAAATAATTCTCAGGATTTTCTCCTCTAAAGAAACTTTGAATGGCATTCACAATTTCCTTTCTAACTATGCTCCAGCATTTAATGTAATCTAAGGTAAAACTATGGAGACCCCATCACAATTAATTTCAGATAACACATCAAAAATTTCCTTATCTGATGGGATATCACATAATTTCAACTCAACAGTATATTATTTCTCTCCCAAAAAAAAAGACTCTTCTCAATACTACTAAATGTATATTTGGCCTCAAACATATATGAAAATAATTGAACAGCATTGTCCCCCAGTTCTTGATTGCCTGTAATCTTATTTTCGATCTCGTTTTTAATTCTAACTATAGTGTTATTAGCTTTTTTTTGCTTGATGCAAGCATGGAAATAATTAGTGTTTCTGTCTCATTCCTTAAATTGTAACTCCTCAGTCTTTTGTTGTAAGACGTCCTCCTCGCAAACAGAAGCTTTCAAAAACTCTCTAAGTGCATCTTTTAGTTGTGAAACAACCTCATCACTAAACTCATCAACAGCCTGTAAAGCTCTGACCTTTTCTTCAGCATTTAGTACTCTATCATGAACATCACCAAAAATCCCTCAGTTCCAAGATCTCAAAGCAACAGCAACCTTTTTATGAAGTTTCCAAAGAGTATAGTAGGCAATACCAAATTCAATGCATTTCCAATTCTCGGCAACAACTCTTAAGAAATTATCTTGTTTGGATCACACATTCAGGTACCTAAAGTAATTTTTTTAGAAAATTTCTGAAAAAAATCAAAAGATATAAACAAAGGATTATGATCAGAACCAGAGCTACATAAATTTTGCACTTTAGAGAAAGCATAAGAGGATAATCAATCCTGATTTGCCAAGTACATATCCAAATGTTCAAAAACCTTTTCTCTTCCACGCATATTTGGAACCATCAAAACTTAAATCATGCAAACCAACATCAGTCATAGCCCCACATAAATTATCCATCAAAGTTGTGTCAACTCTTCTGCCACCTAATTTCTCAGAGTTGTGCAAGATCATATTAAAATCACATCAACCATCCACCTTTCTTCAAGCAGAGACCCATGTTAATTTTACTCCACATATCACTCCTTGCGGGATTAGAAGTGTCAATATAAACAACAGTAAGCCACTCAGATAAATCACTTATTTAAAAAAATGCATGAACAAATTAACTGTCATCAATAATAATATTGAATATGCTTCCTCTATAACAACCCGATCTTGTTTGAGCAATTACCAAAAAAGAGAAGATGTTTGAATTTATCCAATATTTTTTCATTTTTTGAGGACATCATATGCTCCAAAATAGCAAAAATATAAACTATGTAGATCCTTGTCATTAATTTTAACCTACCAAGAGAGGATATGTCACCCCCTGATATTCCAAATTAATAAATTAAACATGCTGAGACAACTAACCATTTCTAGTAGACCTAGTAAGAGCATGTCCTTGATCACCCTCAGAATAATAATGATTCACCTCTCCAGAATCATTTCCCACTTTCAGAGTTTGAAGTTCATAGAAACTTTTTTTCTTTTTCTCTGTACTTTTGTACCTGTCATTACTCCGTCAAGATGTTTCTAGTATCCTCCAAGTTATCATGAGACTAGGGCCCACATCACCAACAAAAGAAGCAACCAAAGGACTGGCAGGCCAAGATATCCCACCAATGTCACTCACCACAAGCTCAATATGTACACAGGTATCCCCTACATCACCAATCAAAACCACCTCATTCACAGAAGGTCCTAAGACAGCATCCCTATCTCGAGCTACATCATCCTCCACTTCATTGATATTAGTAGCACCCACATCAATAGGGTTAGCCAAGTTGATACCAACCTCAGGCACCACATTTTTTCCGTTTATTTCAATATTGGACACAGAGTTCCTACTCATGTTGTTCATCTTTTTTAATTTTGGATGTAAATGATAGCAATGTGTTCAATAATCACATTTTGTCAATAGTCATTATGTGCAGAACCTATCCACGCCTCTTCTGAAGCATTCTGTGTAATATCACGTTGAATTAAAATTCTAACCGCTGAGGGCCTAGACTGAGTAAAGGTGGGTGAATCCATCTTTAATAGTTTGCCAAATATTGTTGCAATGGAGAATAAAATTTCATGATTAAACAAATAAAATTTCAAGCCAGAAACACAAATCCAGACCGGAATAATAGGAGCTTCATTCAGTTGATCAAAATTCACCGACCATTTGAAAATTTTCATTACTTTCTTGTCTATTCGCACAAGCCTCCTAGCAAGGAGCCTTAATAAATCTTCTTCACTGGTGAGTTGTATAAGGATATGCCAACCATCTAAAAGCCCAATCTTCTAGCTACCCATGCAAGGTTCATTAACTCAAAATCCCTCCTAATCAATTCAAGCTTCGGATGCCCATACAAAAACTTCCCCACCAGAGCTAATCCACAAGAAGAGACAAGAATAGCATTCTCATTAACAAAAATAAATATATTTAAAGATTGGTCATAGGTTATGATACGAGCCCCCAACTAACCTCATGTGCCTAACCACCCGACTTATCCCCGCGGGCGAGCACACAGATGTATATATGTGTGTGTGTGTGCATGTATGTATATCTATGTGCATATATGTATATATTTTAAAGATTGGCTAGAGGGCCGACCCGAAACTAAGCCCATGCGACTAATTCGAGGCAAAGCTCGAACCCCTGACACCTAGGGTCTTACAAACGCTACCAACAAATGAGCCACGGTGGCGTCATATGTGTGTGTGTAAATCTATTTACATATATATGTATAACATATATATGTATATGTATGTATATATCTACGTACACACACAGATATATATATATATATATATATGTATATATATGTATATATATGTATATATATGTATATATATGTATATATATGTATATATATGTATATATATATGTATATATATATATATACATATGTATATATATATTTGAAAAGCAGAATGGCTGATTTTATTGAAATAGAAAGGATACATAAATTTTGTATGAAAGAACCCAAAAGAGGCACCATGCTCATACGATACAAGTACAGTAATACCCCAAAAAAAGTTACAGATAGACGCAATAAAAGGTAAAACAAATTTAAAACATGCAGAAAACAAGTAGCTAGGGAAGAGCCAGTTTAGTCTTGTCTCTTCCTCTAGTTTTAGGAGTGGAGTCAGATAACAAACTTTGAAAAGTCATGTCATTGTCAGGAGTAACTAAAGTATCATCCATTAAGTTTTCATGTTGGAGTGTGCCCCCAGCCTTCTTCCGTCGAGAAGTGTAAACCTGTCATTCTTCATCTGAAGGCTAGCTCATGTGATCCTCGGTCTGACTTGATATTTGAACCACAGTAGAAGGAAAGATGGTCATTGACACTGCGATAAGTTTCAGTGTATGTCAAGTGTGAATTGTTACCTCTGCACCTGATGCTTCCTGAATAGGAGCTGCGGGACTATCTTGATTTTCGATTCGAACATTATCCGTTGTAGTATGGTCAGGATAAGGGACCTCAGGGCAGACACCAACTCCTGTCTTGTGATGATTCCCTCCTCATGTTGGTTGTCATCAAGTTTGTCGAAAGCCCATTCAGGCACATGGAGTGCATTAATAGTATGTTCCTGCTTTTGACTTCTCAACTGTGGGTGCAATTTGAAACATTTCTCCTACGGGTGTCCAAACATCTTGCAGTGCTTACAGTAATAAGGTTTTTGTTACATAATATTTTTTTGTCAATAACGATTGTGAGAAGATCCAAGCCAGACTTCTTCTACATCTGTTAGTGCAATATGTCTTTCAATCAAACTCCTTGCAATAAAGAGTCTTGAGAAATGAACTGTAAGTAAGTCTACCTGCAAAAGTTTTCTAAGGATAGCCCCAATTGCATAAAAGCTAGGTAAATCAAAGATTGAAGCTTGAGTTCAGGTAATGAGAACCAGATAGGTGCAATTGAGGGTTCTAGACTGCGATCAAAATTAGGGGTCCATTTGAGCAATTTTATACGTTTGCCCTCGATTGTGATGAATTTCTTTGAGAAAATCCTCGTGTAATTTTCTTCTATGCTCAGCTGTATCATAACATGTCTTCCGTCGAAATGACACACCTGTCAATCCCCAAACAGTTTGAAATCTTCAAAAACCTTCCTAATGATCCCCACTTAAGGCAACCTAATTGAACTTTCCAACTAATGTAAATTTGTATTTCCTGCACGAGTTGAAATTTCAGCATCAGAGAAAAATATTGTTGGTTTGTCTGTCTTTTCTCTACTTTTTTGATGAGATTGCAATCGTCATTTCCTGCAACAGAATCGTGATACATATGGGGGAATGTCGGACCATCTGCGAGGTGGAAAGAGAAGTTGCGTTTGTGAATCACTGTAGCATAGGAGAATTTGGCGAGATTATAACCGGCGACAGCGGTAGCGTAGGAAAACCGTAAGGCTATTAGCGTGTTTCACACAAGCACTGCAGCAAATGGGCGCAACCAGTGCGCGAGCAGTCGAGCAGTGAAACTATGGCGGAGCAGTCGATCGGCCTTTACGAACGTGCAGTGCGAAGGCTCGACGACACAGAAGGCGGCAACGATGCCTCAACAACGCGAAAACACAGCAGACGACGCAGACGATCGACGATGCAAACTCCTCCGTTAGTCAGAGCCGAAGACGAAGACGAAAAGAATTGAAACGAGCGAACGAAAAAACAGATGTTTGTTTCGAGCTAGGGTTCGCCATGAGCAGAAACGCCTCGACAACCCATCATTTAATGGCAATTATACATATATATGTATATATATATATATATGTATATATATATATGTACGTACATATATCTCTACATATATAT
>NEWO01000218.1:132706-196958 GCA_003013225.1 Phalaenopsis aphrodite
ATATATATATATATATATATATATATATATATATATATATATATATATATATATATATATATATATATATATATATATATATGTATGTATATATAGACATGCATGCATACATATTTTCTATATGTAGCTACGTATATGTGTATGTATATATGTATATATATACAATTATGCATGTATATATGTATGTATGCATGCATGCATGTGAATTCATATCTTTTAAGCCCTGTTGATATACACAAAAAAAAAGAAAAGTGGAAAGCAAAAACACAGGCAATATCAGTGGAGCATGGATAGTTAAGCAAACTAAGTTGAGAACTATTATGAGGAAAAAAAACAGTTTATGAGGAAAAAGGACAGCAACACAAGAATTTCATAATTTGAACATCAAAATCAAACAAACAGACCTACTTTTGTGAATAGACACTGCCATGAGGTGCTTGATAGCCGCTTCATGGAAGTGACACTAGAAAATGGAACTTTTCCATGTGAGCATTGAATTGAACTATTATCAATGGAGCTGTAACAATAAGGCAGCAGTTAGCACAACATATTTTCAGCAGAAGTTGTTTAAGCAAGAAAAATCATGACAGGAAGGGTATGCACATGATAATGCAAGCAGTTTTCCATTCAGATGGTTACCAAACAGATAGTTGTTATGGGCTGTTCCAATACATGGTGACAAATTTTCAGGAGGACTAGCATCATGTAAAAATAATAGAAAGTGCAATATAGTTTTATAATTGAATTTCAAATTGATTGGAATTAAATAAAGCCAATCATATTTCAACCATATCTACTAGTTCAGGGATTTCAAAGGCCAATAAATAGGGAGTCTGATACATGAATTAAGAAAACGTTTTGACTAAATAAAATTATTATTCCAATTTCGATCTTGTATGCGTTATAGATATATGATTCCTTCAAGAACGATATAAGTATGAGTACTTAATTTCAGAAGAATTCATCTGGATGTACTTGAGTGAGATATAAATTATCTTCAATTTGGTGAAAATTATGTCATTTCATCACTTTTCTTCTATATATTTTGTTACTAGAAGTGAAAATTTTTCTACCGGTGTTGATTTTTCATTGCTCAAATTTATCATTTGATTTTTCGGATGTTACCAATCACTGTCATAGTTTAGGCTGCTTTTGTATATTAAGAAATAAGTGATAAGTGAAGCATAAAAATGAGTGAAAATTGAGGCAATTGAAAATCATTACTTACGACGGAGTCACAGTATCAGCCCACTGCCGAAGCCAATCAGTTGAAATCCAAAAGAATGGTTCATCAAGGGACTGAACAGAAGCTTTATATAGAATCTGCTTTACTTCCTCCCTTCTTTCGGTTATATAGCTTAGATGCCTATCCTTTCTTGATTGGTAATCTTCGCAATTCTTGGAAGCCAATAAATTTAACTCCTGTATCTCTTTGTGCAGATGAAGCGGCAGAGCTGTCTCAGCTTCACTTTCAACTGCCTCAACAGTATTATTTAGTTTGGTATGATTTTCCTTCGTACTAACAGAAGTATACATAAGCATATAAGCATCTGAAGAAGAATACATCTCCCCTTGATTAATAACTTTGTGGTCACCATTAGCAACAGAATTTACTGTTTCAGGCAAATTTGATCGGTCCATTTGCTCACTTCTCATTGATAAATTTGAAGAGTTTTCTCCGAAAGGGTGAAAACCCAATTTAGATACATGCTCATCATCAAATTCCCACCAATGTGCGCTATTTTCGTCCTTAATGTGGGCCACATAATGCCCACTATTGACGGCAGTGCCTTTGTGAATAAGTATAGCTGACAACTCATAAACTAAACTGGTATCAGTTGGACTACCCAAATGGTTTCCCATGTTTAGCATCATTGGAAAACCAAATACAGAAGTGATTTTCTTCTTAGTTGTAGTCTGCAAAATATATTAACAGAACAGACTAACCAGATAAAGCAGAATATCGCAAGAAAAATCAAATACATTACTTCAACAAAGAAAAACTATGAATATTATCTGTTAAAGCTTAGATATAGATAACCTAAAAAATTGATAAAATTTTAGGACATATATACCTTTGGCAGGAATATATAACGCTTGAGTTGCAAATTAAGGACGGAAGGAAGCGAATGTAGCTTTATACACCTAGTAGCATCAACTCGCATGCCACAAGATTCACAAAAGTACTGATTTTCTCCGTGCAATTCTTCCAAGCTTAGATAATCATTTAAACTTTCATCAAGATTACTCAAACCCTTGATATTCAGCTCAAGTTCATAAAAGTCTTCCATCTTTGAAGAAGCATCAGAATCTCTTCCGCAGATGGAGCACCTGCAGACATCACCAGGCTTAGATAACCGCATATAGAAATGTTCCATTTGGTCAGTAGCAAATGGAGTGTACTGCATTCCTTCAGCAAAAATTTTGGAAATCATGGTATTTGACTTGAAAAAATTAAAAATGTAATATAAAATTACAATGTGTTTAGAATTCATTCTCTAATTCTACTTCAATGTATTTGAAATCCACTGCATTTAGTCAAATTCTCAATAAACTGCTTTGTGTAAAGTGTTCCGTGCTTGAAGGAATAAAAAAGTATCAAAATATTCCATTAGAATAAAACTGTCATGAATGCCAGTAAAAAGCATGATTAACTGATGTAGAAACCCATAACTCATAAAACCACATTATAATTAAGATAAAGGCTAACAATAATGATCATGTCTACAAGATTCCTCAAGCTGCACAGAATCTAGTTGCTAAAAATCAGAAGGGAAAATAAATCCGAAACAAGAACAAATAGTAAAAATTATATAATTTCATCAACTAAAAATCTTATAGCCAAACCTTGTAACATGAGAGACACTCCCACGAAATAAATCCTGCACAATGGTTCTTACATTTGGGAACTTAGAATGGCTCAAAGAACCTTCTAGCAAAGAAAGAAACAATGTTAAGAATTCATGGCTATCCTGCTGAACACCATTATCAAGCTCAAGTGTCTTGATAAAAGGAGCCGAATCAATACAAGCCAATTTGCTAGAATGCAACTTCGCAAATAGGAGAGCAAGTTGACCCAAAACAGGATGATGATTCAAAAGATCGGGTTCGGCAGAGAAAATGCCTTCCCGGAATGCCGAGTTCATAAAAAGGCACTGAAGAATGCTGTTGGCATAGCAGGTAGCTCCAAGATTAGTTAATCCAGCAGGAATTTCGGTGGATGTACGGATATCTTTATAAGGGTTAGGACCAAGAGATTGAATAATATCTGGCATCCTTTGCCACAGGCCACTTTTCCTATTTCTGTTAGGTGGTGGAATTAACCCACAAAAGCAATTTGGTGAATCCTTAGAATTACCATGGCATTCCTGACAGAGAGGCTTCCAGATTAAATATAGCTGGCATATATCATCCTCAGAAATCTCACCTGTTAAGTGAACTTTTCTGTCAAAAGGAAAATTACGAGATTAGTAAGTCAAAGGATTTAAAGAAAAGCGATAAGCATCTGAGGCAGACAAACAGATTTAACTGAAAGCATCAAACCTCAGGATCTCAGAAGAAGAAGAAAAACCACTATCATCAGTCCGTTGCCTTTTATTTTTGTAGCGAGTACAAGGCCGATTCATCATACTCTACAAATTTAACGACCTATAATATAATGGTAACAGAGCATCTAAACAGAAAGTAGATAACCGGCGCAGCACATAAAGCAATAGAGCGACCATGGACAATTATCAACATTTCAAAACATCCTGAAAACAAAACATAATCCCATCATTTTCCATACAATGAAGTAAAGCATGGCATATAGAATGAAAGAAAAAAAAATTAATCAATTATGGGTAGCTATAATTAAGGAATGAGACAGTGTTAAGGAAAAGAAGTCTAAATCTGGAATAATTCTTTTCTGCCTTCCTAGGGAAAGCCATAAAAATAAATTTTCAAAATGGTTAGCAAACTGCACTGAGCAAAATAATAACACAAACTTTTTATTTTCTTTTGAAATGAATTCCTCAACATTTTTTGGATCATTTGGGCATATCCCAGTCACACATTGGACATAAAGCAACATGAACAAATGAAACTTATTTTTTAATTTGACAACTCTAGAAGTCCTTTTAGACCTTTTCTGTAAATTTCACTGGATAACTCTGCAATTTGGAAATCCTAAATTTTGTGCTTACCAATAGACAGTTCATTAATTTATACTAAGTTAGATTTATTACCAGCCAAACATCCATACATAGATGCCTTACATGAATGCATGACCCAAATCAATCTCAATTAGGGTTTAGTAATTAATAAATTCTCTATTTCCCTATCACTTTCTTTACTACCAATGTAACTTGACACACCTAAGTTTTCTGTTTCCCAGCATGGCAACGATTAAAAAGTAGCAGATACATCAATATTAGAGATGTTGCTAATCTAACAAAGGTTACAGTTAAGACGGGGAATTGAGGCACTTATTGTTTTTTTTAATTAATTCCTAGATCTAGCATACTAGGGTACCAAAGGCCGGTTTGTGTTCAAGGAAAATTGGAGAATACAAGTTTTTCAAATGAATTCATGGAAAGAAAGCTCTTATTTTGCATTTAAAACCAATATTTGACCAAAACTATTGACTGCATTATTAGCCCAAATTAAGCTCAAATCAATTTTTTTTCCACCATGAATCTTATATTTTAAAGGTTTAAGAAATTGCAGTGGTTAAGTGTCACTTCAGTGTTAATTGGACAATGGTTCAATATATTATACTCCATTTACGTGACATTTTCAGCAATACACAGTAGCCTCCATCCCTCCCATGAAGGAATATTTTAACAAGGAGCTCCCATGAAGGAATATTTTAAAAAGGAGAAAAGGGTATATTCCTCTATGCCAAAGCAAAGTAGGAATAAAATGAGAGGAAAGAGCTGGAGGAGTGGGGTGAACCAACAAGTACAGGAATCAAAGGCGTCCGCTGGTTCAAAGGCCATGAATGCAACAATAAATGATCTGAAAATAATTGTCGTTTCTGAATCACAACATATGGTTGCCAATAAGGATGTGGCCTAAGAAATAGAAGTAATAAAGGAAAGCAACTCACACAAGGTATTTCTTTTCTCACTAATTACCTTATATCCTCAACGATTTAGCAAACACACAATAGATGGCAAAAGATAGTAAAGCAATAGTGTATATTAGCCAAAAGCTTCAAAAGAGTCAATAAATCAACCATCTTCCTTATCAAAGGGGAATTGTTATATTAATTGAAAAAAGTGATTTCTCGAGTTTCAAACAAGAGGAAGAATGGTTTGGTTAAAACCTTGAACGAAATAAGACGTGTATCAACTGAAAATGAGAAAATTTTATCCAAAAAAAGATGGAATCTTAGTACAAGAACAAATATAACTAGTTTGGTTAGTTCCCACTAAGGCAACTGAAATAGAAAATGCAGATAAGCAAACAATATACATAAGTCAAATATAGGATATTGGAAATGAATGAAGTTGATTGATTTACTAGATGGCATAGAAGAGACGGGCAGACATCAGGAAAGAGAAATTAATATCTATTGGTCACTTAAGAACCACCGAGCAATAGAAAACACATGAATTTTATAACTCAAAAAAATTTCCATAACCACACTAAAACTGTCATTCCCACCGAAGCACTCCTACCGGTTGGAGAAGAAAAAATGGATATGTACAGGTCCCATGAAGAATCACCAAGCAATTGAAATAAAATGAATATTATAGCTCATGAAAACATTTCCTTAGCCTCTGTAAAAATTTCATCCTCACCAAATTTACTATTATTTTTCATGCAGTATAAAAGTTTTTTGAGGGCTACCTCACATAAACCAACCCCATCAAGGCAAGCTGTGAAAATTTTATTTAAATCATGACTCACCACATTAATTCTACAAATACATTTAACTCTACACATAATAGGCAAAACTGCTAAGAAAATTCTCATGAATGAAGACCACATTACATGTTTGAAAAAACCAAAGAAAATGAATTCACACCCAGTTCCATTGCCTACTGCAGGAAATAAACACAACATTCAAAAAAACATGGCAATTGAAAAACTTAAATAATTAAAAAAAATACTACTCACAATTCGAACCAACAACAACAACAACAACAAAGCCTTAATCCCACTACGTGGGGTTGGCTACATGAATTCTTTTTTCTCCATTGCGTCCTATTTAGTGTCATATTTTCATTTAGTTCTAGTAAATTAAGATCATTTTTAATACAATAAGCCCAAGTTTTCCTAGGTCTACCTCTGCCTTTCTTAACACAAATCGAATCTAAAACATCAACTCTCCTAATCGGATCATCAGATGGTCGACGTTTAATGTGACCAAACCATCTAAGACGACTTTCTCTAATTTTGTCCGTCATAAGAGCTACACCAACCCTATCACGAATATATTCATTTCGCATTTTGTCTCTAAGTGTAAAACTACTCATCCACCTAATCATTCTCATCTCAGCAACACTTAACTTATTATTATGTTTCTCTTTTAAAGGCCAACATTCAGCGCCATAGAGCATTGCAGGTCTCACCACCGTCTTATAAAATTTTCCTTTCAGTCTAAGCGGTACTTTTCTATCACACAAAAGCCCGAAGCATTCCTCCACTTCAACCAACCAACTTGAATTCTACTATTAACATCCCCATCTATATCACCATCACTTTGAACAACAGACCCAAGATATCTAAATCATTCACACCTTTTAATAACTTGATCACCCAAATTCACACTTCTGTCACTAGAGCTATTACTACTAAATTACATTCCATGTATTCAGTTTTAGTTCTACTTAAACGAAGGCCTTTAGACTCCAATGTAGACCTCCATAATTCAAGTTTTTCCTAGGCTTTTTCTCTCGTTTTATCCACGAGAAGGATACCATCAGCAAAAAGCATACACCAAGGTACATCCTCCTGTAGATGTCCAGTAAGACCATCCATAACTGCTCACAATTCGAACCAATGTTCACAAAATCAGGCATGGTGATGAATTATTGTAAAAATCCAGAATTAAAAAGAGATTTTTTTTTGGCCGAAGAAAATAATTAATATATCTTTCTTCAGCAATCAACAATACTTCCTCCTCCTAAGACACCATGACATTAAATAGATTAGCATATGATGAGAACTTAGACACATGTTAAACCTAACTTAAATACGATCTGCAGGGATAAATCCTCCATTCATGAAAGGAAGCCTCTCATTATTTGAATTGTGCTAATGCAAGCATTCCATACAAAGAAGAAGAAAGCAACAAAAAAATACATAAAAAGAGAATATCCACAATAATGAGAATATATTATAATAATAAATAATCTACAGATCGAATATAAATATAAGATGGGCATTCTTATATTTATATGGTGATGAATAATTCTAATAACTCTAATAATTCTAGAATTCCCCTACAAACTCAAGATATTGTTGCAAGAAGAATCAAATGTTTGCCAATTAACTAATAGCTCTCTCGCACTGCTCACCAGTCGGCATCTAATTTTCTTCTTTTCTTTTTCTTTTTTTTTTTATCTTTATAAATACACCCTGCAATCTTCTCCCCTGCACAAATATCCAACCTCCCAAGCTAAAATTTCTTAAGTCTCAAAGCTACCAATTCTCCACACCAATTACAGAATTCCTTAGCTACAAAAAATCAACCAATTCTTCATCACATTTTACAAGTAACACCAACTCAGACATTTCAAGCCCAAAGTTTTCTACACAACTATCTCCAAAGCTCCAAAAACAAAAAATCATCTTATAGCCTCTCTACTCTCAAAGTGCAACAAGGTTGCATCTCAAATTCCTCTCGATATGAGTGCTCCATCCAACTCTTCACACAGTTAAGAACCAACTCCAAATCTTAATAATCCAACTCACAAAAACCTTCCAATAAAGCCAATACATTACCATAAAACAAATGAAAAAAGGGGAATGGAAGAGAAAGCTTAAAAAATCTAACAATAACACCAGCAAGAATTAATGTGCAGCCAAAAGCAAATTGATCACCAGATAGAGGAGGAGAAAGCAGATGAAGCAGACACTCATATACCATGTCAAATTCATCAAAGGCTACATCTTTCATTGATTGAATTGTGCTAAACCAAACATGCCAATATAAAGGAATACATCAATAAGAAATACGCAATAAACGAGAATATCCTAATAATAAGGAAGTACTACATTAAGAAATATAGATTATCGCTATAGATATTAGAAAAATATATTTAGATAGTAATGAACAATTGAAACAACTCTAATAATTCTACCTACATATTTCTTACCCCTGAGACACGAGGACATTACATATGTTATTGCATGGTGAGAGCATGGACCTCTGTTAAACATAATTAGAAGAGGAATTGCAAGATAAAGCCGTAATGTAACTTTACACGTGGTAAACCTATAAAGACTTAGAAAAAAACACTCAAAGTCCAAGATATTTCACGGGAGAAAGGGCTATCCCTACATTCAAAAGATTAACAGACCCGGGCCAAGGAACTGATACCCGCATAAACTCGTCTTCCAACAACGGAGGCGGCGTCTTGGAAAGAAAATACCAAAGAAGGGACATTTTTCTCTAAAAGCAGTTTTAGAATAGGAGACATGGTGCAAATGAAAGGGGAATAATAAAGCGAACCAGACTGTGAGAAGAGTGAAAGCCAAGCCAAAAGCTGAACCCTGCATCATCCTCTTCCGCCGCTTGAAGTTTCGGTTTAGGCGGCAATGGAAATGAAACTTATAAGACGCAAATGCTAAAATAAAAACCTAGGCCAGGCACCTTCTCAAATGCAAAGAAAAGAACACCACTGGACTCCAACGCGAGAGAGAGAGAAAGGCGAGCGGGAATACGGGAGTGAGGGCCGACCGTACAAGGGCAAAATGGAGTTGTAATAACCGACGAGTAATACCACTACCGGCGCGACGGAGACGGAGGGTGTAGTTTCTTGGGCATAAAACTGTGACAGTTTTTTTTGGTAGGGATCTTATTTTTTCAAAAAAGAAGAAATTTGTAATTGCTATTGCACGTAGTTTATTAACAGATTACTTTTAGAGCACATTTGGGGCAGCTTATAAATGTGGCAGCATTTTGAAAACAATGTCTTAGTGTTTGTTTCGCGTGTTTGAGGAGCCTTTTTCCAACCTGTGTTTTCTAATTTGTACTACACGTGGACCGCATGTATACCTCCGTGATTCGGGTTCTGCCTCTACTTGTTTACTTCATTGCCCTCGCGACTTCGCCCTACCTTTCTCCTCTGTCAAAAGCCGAAAGCCGCCCCTCTCGTCTCCTCTCTTTGATCCTCCCTCCGCTCCTCTCTCCTCTGCTGAAAGCCGCCACTAGGGCAAGTAGGTCGCCAAGATCCGCCTCCCTAAGAACCGCACCAGGCTCTGGCTTGGCACCTTCGACACAGCCGAGGAAGCCGCCTTCTGCCTCCGCGGTGAATTCACTCGCCTAAACTTCCCCCATCTCCGTCACATCGGTGTCGAAGCAGGGCTTCACTCCTCCATCGACGCAAATCTGGAGGTCATTTGCGAGAGACTGGTGAGCACACAGAACCAGCAGAGTACATAATCGTTAGTCGTCGTTGAAGTGAAGAGTGAGCCGGAGACATCCTCGGGGGGAGATATTGTTGGAGGGATCATCCCCTATTTCTGAAAATGGAGAATTTGGACTTTAAAGAAATACCTTGGGATGAATCAGAGAAGTTTGTGCCAAGGAAATACCCCTCTTAAGAGCTTGATTGGGATTCTATATTGTCTTAATGGTTTTTTTTTATTATTAATATTATTTATTTTTGTTGGGCAATTATAAATTTGGACCTCTGTAAAATGGAATTTTTGACATTTGCAAGGGGTTAAAGGTAGGATGGTGGTGTTTTAACAGGTAGATCTCTCCCTGGTCTACCATTTATTTATTTTTTTTTGGTATTGTCAGAGATGGAGTGTGTTGTTAGTAATATGTATCTTTAGAGTTGTAATTATTAATGTATTAATGATTTGTATTTGCTTAATTATTGTTGGGCTTGCTTTTTAATTTTGGAAAATGTATTGGTTTATTTGAATCAGTTTTTTCAGTGATATCTATATAAAAAATAATAAAGATTAGGAGTGTACCTTTACAAAGAAAAAGGTAAAGGACTCATGTAAATGTACTACTATATATCATATTATTTTAAACATATCGTGGAAGTACTTCTGATGACATTCTAGACTTGTGGGCTTCAATTTATCGTCTTTGAGAAAGAAAGACCATTAGCATTGTTCTACAAAGAATCTAAAAGTTTTAGTTCAATTAGTCCCCATCATATTACTGTTGCAAACATCTCCATTGCGCGCGGCCGAAATTGTTTTTTTTTTTTACATAAAGCTACAAAACAGTTGTTCTCAAACCGCAGTAACCAAACAGTTAAACTGCTTATTCAATCAAGGGGCAAACTAGTCATTTATCCACAAACAAGTGCAAATCAGTTGTTTTCCAAACGCACAAATCAAACAGTTAGTCAGCTTATCTGGATCAGCTGCTCATCAGCAGATTATCAGGATAAACTGTTTATCAGCATAAGCTGGATAGGCTGCAGCTGCCCCAAACAGACCCTTAATCAGCTTATCAGCAGATTATTCAATAAGTTGCAGCTGTTTCAAACAGACCCTAAATCTTTCAAATAAATTAATAAAAAAAGCATTTATATTTTTATGACTAAATTTTTACATATTTATATATTTATCCTCAATTTAAGTTTTTATATTTATAGAACTAAAATCTTTCACATAACAATAAAAATATTACTATTTAATTTTTTTTAGAAATAAAAGACATTTTCGCATAAATAAGAACACATATATGTAAAAATTAAAATTAAAATTCAAATTATAGAATATAAGTACGTAGAAATTAAATTATATATATATATATATATATATATATATATATATATATATATATATATATATATATATATATATATATACTTCTAAAAAATAAAAAATAAAAAAGATTTATAATAAGAAACTATGTATAAGAATGTTATATTTAAGGGCACATTTGTTTTGACATTTTAGCCCACATTCTGAACCAAACCAATAAAACATAACATTTGAATCGAGTGTTTGGTGGATGATGTTCTGAACCATAGTGTCATTTTTATTAAAACTGCAGCCGTGTTATTTATCACACGTTCTGCATTCCAGCACAACCACCTCCTCCCTTCATGAAACCCTCTCTCATCTAATATGGTTCGTTGGTCTCTCTCTCCTCCCGTTTCAAGTTCGCACACCCCTGCTCTCTTCTATTTTGTTACAAAAACCAAATCAAGTAATCTCTCATCACCTTCTCTAGTTTGCACGAAGCCGCAAGTCGAGCAAACAAAATGTGTTCACTCTTTGGTTCTTGTTCACATGGATAAGCCAAAGCAGCCAAAATCCTCTCCCTCCTCTCTCGGTATTTGGTTCGCAGTTCGTAGCTCATAGCAAGGTATGAGAGAGAGAGAGCTGAGAGGAAAAAAGGTATGAAAGGGAGAGAAAAATCTAAGAAATGTAAGAGAATCTTTAAATGTCAGAATCTCCTATAGTGAAGATCTAAAATGTCTTTTTATTGATGTCATGACCTCTTATTTATAGGGTTTCGAGAATACAAGTACATGTAATGAAAAAACAGTTTTCATAACTGTCTAAAAGATTGAATTCAACTTACATAGTAATTAAAATAAAGACAGTGTATGATAGATCACCCAAAGCCTTGAGGTTGGTCAACTATTGGTCGCATGTCGAGTGTAGGTATCGATAGGTCGCATCTTCTTGGCAAATTGGTCTCTTTATTAGGGCATGCAGACCTTTGTGAGTGGTCTCATGATTTTCATCGGTCGACATATTCTGTCGGGCAAAAGATTTCGTCAGTCGGTCGGTTTTGTCGGTCAACTGAGACATAAAGTCAATTGACTGTTCGTTGCTCAAATTTTTGCTCTGCTGTCCGAGACTTTGTTTGTGCACCTCTACTTTCAGTCATATGATCCCTTCAAGATTCCTGCTTGAATTTTTGTGGTATTCATATTAGCTCCCGACTTTCCTACTCCTTGATTGCAGCCGTGACATCAATTTTATATATGCTTAAAAATACAAGAATTTGATACTGCTGCTAGAAGATTTATTCCACGGCAACGACGCTAAAAACTTAACAGTGGTTATAGATTCGATAAAGATGTATATAAAATATTCAATAATTGCAAAGTCACACTTATCAACGCAAGTATATGTATCACTCACGTAATACAGGGCTCTAATGGAGTCCTGGATATCGATCCTACAGGGAGTAATATTAGAGGCTACGAACTAAGATTTTAGAAAATCAATACTTAATCACAACAATACAGTTCAAATTTCTTATCTGTCACTAATAGGCAATTGAAATAAATATGTAATTTTAATAACTCTTAAATAACTAATTCTACTAATAAAGTTTCTAATATGAAGTTCAATATATAAGAAAGCATCATTCTCCTTGTCAAGAAATTAAAGTGAATGGAAAAAAGTGAATTAGTTCAAAATTGAATTGTGCCAAATAGGAGCATACCTATTCTTTACCCTTTAGTCTAGGCATAAAGAGCATTGACTAATCCTATGCTTGTTTACTGAATCTGCAGCTAGGCTGGGAGGATATCAGCTCTCACTTCGGAGCTCCCATGTTCCCCTCACCTGAGGGCTAACATCTACACTTTAAAACCTAAACGATAGACTCTAATTGAGGATTTTAGTCTGTCACTCTAAAATCTCCAATTCTATGCCTGCTAATTTTATTTCCCTATTTATTTGCACCCAACTTTCAAGGACTTTAACCTCCCTGAATCTTAGATGTTATCTTCATTTTAATTGTAAAACTCAACATATTTTAACAAATCAATTGGCTAGACTTAAAGTAAATTAAGATCGAAGTGAAAAGATCATCACAACTTCTTTAACATTCTCAAGGCTCAACCAATTATAATCATCATTTCACAAAATCTCAAAACAAGGAGAAAGACAGAGAAAACTACTCAGAACTCATGGGGAAGATACAACAAAATTTGAAATTTATATATAAAAGCAAAGTCATACAAAATACAATAAGTAAATGTCACTTATCTTTAATTCCTCCCCAAGCAAACTCCTCGAAGTTCCTCTGAATCTCTTCCTTTCTTTATAATACATAGAATTCTTCTTCGAAGCGGTAAGGAGGAAGAAATCTCTCATTTTCCCTCCACTTTTACAATCTCTCAAAGAATTCCTCACAATCTAACCCTAAATTAAACTCTCTACACTCTACACCCTCTACAATTTTTGGCTAAAAGTTTCTCTTAAAGTTGTAGAAGGGTTTTCCCAAGAGTTACTTAAACATCCCCTAAAAAATCGTCCACATTCAATGCACCTGTTGAGATAACCGCCGATCTCGCTGTCGACGGCCTCGAGGTTGCCGTCGGTGGCCTACTGGAATATTTGATTCTGAACTCTCGGGAAAAACCCAACATCGGAGCCCTAGTTCAAATCTTCATATTTTGGTTCTTTTTGCTCTAAATTCGCTCATTTTTGCATCTTTTTGCTCCAATGACCATAATTTAACATACCTGCAACAAAACAACAAAAATATCTTTCTTTAATATGCAATATCATCAAAATCAGTGTAATAGGTTTGAAAATCTCAACATATTTTCCTTTGGTCAAAATCCCAAAAACTTAACTATTATATGTCCTCAAGTAACTTTAGTACTACATAAAAGTTATGATCTATTATAGTAAAGTTTTAATTCAGAAATACTATAAGTTTAATTTAAGTAAATACCATAGTGAGATTTTCAGAAAAAAAATTCAAGTAATTAAATTAACTCCGTAGGTACAAGATTATCTAGTCATCAAGTTTAACAGTTCTAGCTTTCTATTCATTTCAAGAATGACTATATGTTGTAATATCAGGTCACTTAGAATATTCAAATGATAGGAACTTCATGAGAACACAAGTAAAAGATATTAATCCATAAATATAAGTTTAGGAATGTATTTAGGTTTTCCCTTTAGGTAGGTCCAAGTGAAGCCAATTTTTGATTAGGCATCTCCTCAAGCTTCTCCTCACTTTTATACTTTTTTTTCTTTTTTTTCATTTGGATTGCTTTCAATATTTTTTTTTTCTTTTCTTTTCAGGGATTATTGTCAATCCTTTCTTTTTCTTTTTTAAGTGAGGATTATTATATCTGGATAGCCTTTAATGATTGAACATCACATTTCTTTCCCTAAATTTGAAACTCAAAGCATTTCTTTATCTTATAAGTGTTTCATAGCTTTTACATCATTGAGCCACAATCTTTTCTTCTCAAATGAATTTCCAAGATTCTTAACACTTCAAAATATAATTTCCTTTACTTTAAATAGTTAACTATAGTCTTATTCTTTTATACTAAATATTTTAATCTATAAAATAATTTTCCTTACAAAAGATATTCCTTTAAATCTACCATAATATTTAAATATCTACAAAATATAGTTCTCTGAATTAAATTTACTACATAAAATCATATTAATAATTTTTTGAAAATATTTAAATTTAGAACATCTAATAGTCAATCTTTTTATTCCCTCCCCCAAACTTAAATTTTTCAATATGGAATGATACAGATGGAAAGAAAAATTCTAAATATAAATCATACCTTAGTACTTTAGGCATTGTCATCATTCTGAATTTTTTGTAGTCCTTCTCAAAATTTTTACTTCAACTGGTCTATAATATTAGGAGCTTTCTATACATATAAATCATTCGAGAATTTATTGGGAAATGAAATTTTGAAATAAGTACAAAATTAAACATTATACAAACACAATATTTCACTAACACATCCACAATACTAAACAAAAAACAATTACAAAGATATTAAAATGCAAATAAAAGTCACATCACATTACAATTTTACAAAGTACTAATCAACATCTATTATTACTTTACATGCAAATTTCAACTACCACACTAAACAATTATAATAATAATTAAAAATTATCTAATTGCAACATAAAAATAAAAATGAAAGTACAAACAAACAAACATCTATCTCTATTACACAAAATAAAAAAAATAAAAGTACATCAATTACTATCATATATCAAAATCTCATGCTATATCTTCATCTCCCTGGTCAGCAGGTGGATTGGGCTGATACTAAGTATAACGGGGGCATTCAGGAAAAGTAACATCAGGCTCACCTCTATAGTGTCGGGCATGAGCTTCGTAGTAAGCTATCTCAAAGTCAGAATGTCTCTGTAGGTACTCACTATCATAATCATGTCTATATTCTAATCCCTAAATTCTTTCATTTATTAGCTCTATACTCTTTTGCTGCAAGGTCAACTCATTCATTAAATCATTCAGGGTAGGGGATCTAGAGGAAGGAAGGTCATAACTAGTAGAGGGGATATCTCTACTAGTAGAAGGTTCTTGACTCCTACTCCCAGATCTCCATTTTTCATTGGATTCATATGTCTTCAAATTAGCTTTACTAATGGGTTTCATAGGGTAAACCCATTCTTCATCATCTTCAGCTTTAACTCCAGAAAGTTGGTAAAGTGCATAAATGAGGCTAGGATGTCCCAGTCCTCAACTTGTTTCACTCTTTGTTGTGGTCAATATCTTCTTAAAAATAATTCTCCCCACATTTATAGTTCGATTATTCTGAATACAAAAATTTAGAATAACTCTATCTCTTGTTACCTCACTATGGTGATAGGTATGTATCAAAGTAGAGGAAATAAAATAGTGTCACGCTTTAGATGTGACATTCAACATGGAAGCAGAAAAATTTACCCATTCTCGTTGCTTTATCTTCCATGTCCCTTTCCCATCAGTGAGAAAGTTGATGACATCACTCAACGGGCCTTCCATTGTACTGAAGGTTTCATAATGGCAGCTATAGGAGTCTAGGACTTCATAAAAGGAGTTAATGCGGGCGACATTAAATTCAACAGAAAATCCCCGCACTCGAACTGTTCCGTCCTCAGAATAGTACACATTGGCATAAAATTCTTTCACAATATTTGCAGCAGCTTTATTGGTGGTATAACAGAAGTTTTCCCACCTTCGTTTGGTAATAAATCGTTCAATCTCTCCTCCTAGACTCTGAAAAACTCTAGCTTGATACATTTATTCCCTTCAAATACTGAAGTAAATCTCGACTGAGCCTTCGCATTGACGAAGTGAGACTCATCAAACTCAAGTCGCCTCTTTTATCGCGGAGCCATGTCAATCTAATCAAAATTATAAAAAAAAATTCAAAATACACTTCAAATACTCAAATTGGCTTCCAAGAGTTTAAAACTAAATTCCATGAATTTCTTCCAAATATTTTCTCCACATTCTCAAGTTTTAAGAACTTTCACAATGTGGAAGAAATTCAAGTTGAAATCAAATATTTTTAGGTTGGAGTGAAGCTCTTACCAAGAGATGATAAAATATGGTGTCTAAATGCTTTGAAATCGCCCCTAAATCCAAGATCTTCAAGCTCTAGATCAAAATTTTCATTTTTTAAGACGAAGAGGATGATGAATAGTGGCGGTTGACTGGTCAAAATTGCGGTTAAAAGTGTTTTTTGGGATCTCACCGTCCGCGGGTCTTCGGAGCCATAACAAGCTCTATTGAATTAATAACCTAAGTTTCAAGAAAAATCCGCTTTCGGTGGCGTCGACGGCGCCGTCGGTGAGATTTTCAAAATTGGGTCAATTTCTAGATTTTTGCAATTTTGATCAATTTCAAGCCTCGACGACATTCGTTCAATTATTATAGACATAAAATTTTTGTGATTAAATGATGTACTAACACAAGTAAATATTCACAACACAAGATATCACAATTATATATAAATTCCAACAATACACATTACAAGACACGCATAAGTTTGGTATTTTCTCAACCTTGATACATCAATTCAGCGTTGCAATCCAAGCCACAACACTCTAAATGCTGAAAACAAACATCCTATGCTCAATCTCAATTATAGTGAGATCTAAAAGCAAAATTCGAAAGCAAAGCAAACACAAAGTTCAAATCAAATTACACACATAGACATACAAGTAGCAAGGTAAATCTACTACTCTTCCGATTCAGTGCTTGTTTCTCCTCTGATATCACCCATTGATTGAACATGAACGAAGAGGTTATAGAAGGGTCAGTATGGGAATTCTTTAGTAGAGTCCTCTTCTATAATTCCCATCTTTTTTATTAATCGTATCAAATAATCTTTGATATGTCCAGAGTGAGCAAATTGTTCTTTTATCCTCTAGTCTAGATGATTGAAAAAACCAGAGATATTGTTAATTGCATTCATAACATTTTGTACCTCTTTCTCCAATTTCTTGATTCTGCGCAGGAGCACTAGTGTCTTGTCCGGAACTAAAGGCTGAATATGAAGTGAATTTTAAGACAATTGATCCACAATAATAGTCATATCATTCTCATCTTCATTGGTTGAGAACCTCTTGGTTGGGTCCAAAGGCTTCCAAGATAGAAGTACATTTTCCTAATTCTCATAAGATACTTGGAAATGAATGCAGAGTAAGAAAATTGTTGAAGGATGTCCAAGCCCATAAGTTGATTTATGAATGATCAGGCCCAAAACAGACTTCACAATTATCGATCCAATATCAATTGATAGTCCCATTTGGATAAAGTAATTCAGAATAACACTTTTCCTAGTAACTTTACTGATCTTCATTGTCGGTAATATTTTTGTAGAAATGTAGAAGTGTCAGTGTTTAGAAACGGGGTTTAGAAGTGTTGCAGAAAAACTAACATACATTTTTCTCTCATTTCCAAGTCTTCAGTTTCGTCCGCCAAATATTAATATATCTCATTCATCAGGTTTCTTATCGGGACGAAGTTGGAATTATGGTAGACAGGAACATTCTCGATCATATATAACTCATTAATTTGTGCAAGAGTAAAAGTTATCCATTTACCTCGCACATAAACGACTCCCTGGTTGATTCCAAGCAAATTAGCATAAAATTCCTTCACCACAGGAACAACTACGATGGTTGTAGTGTAGCACAACACTTTTCATCTTCATCACACAATCATCTCTTAAATTGCTGTCAAAGGATTGTTTAATCCTTGATTCACGAATCCTCTTTCTTTGATTAATCTCCTATTTGTCAGCACTTTGTTGAAGATTGGTTGCGCCTCGGAACTAATGAACTTTCTCCAGTTGAACACTCACAATCTATGGTTTTCAGGGGAATTGGATGCCATAGAGATGAATTTGATGGATTTTCAATTTGTTTTTGGGGAAATACGAACTTAGAAACCAAATTTTGATATTTATAGGGAGTAACTCCCGCCTAAAACCGCAAAAAACCGTCATTTCAAACTCCAAAAACTGTCATCCCGCCGTTCTTGGTGTCGGCGGCGTCAACGACGCCATCGGCGAGCCTTTAGAATTAATTGCCTGGACTCTCGAGAAAAACCCGCCGTCGGTGGCGTCGATGGCGCCGTCGGTGCCCAAGGCAAAAATTTCACAGTTTCGCTTTGATCTGAATGCGTTCCAATTTTTTTTATGGATCCAATTTTTATGATGATTCAAGGGTAAACATGAGTAGTAGAGTTCAATACTACCACAAACTAATGATAATTTCAAATAAAACTACTATAATCGCAATAAAAATAAAGATAACTATGGGTTGCCTCCCATAAAGCACTTGGTTTAACGTCGTCAGCCCGACCTATTCTGATATTATTCAGGTTGACCGATCATTAAAATCTCTTTAAAATTTGTTCTTTTATCCTCAAAATACAGCTTTAATCTGTATCCATTTACTTTAAATCTATCCCTAGTCTTTTGATCTTCAATTTCAACAACGCCGTAAGTATAAACTTCTTCGGCAGAGACATGGTGACATGTACGAAGCTCTTACGGAAGAGGGGTTCTTGAGAGTTTGGATATACACCTCAAGGAGGGCTTTAATCTGTATCCAATTTCAACAGCTCAATTGAGATTTATTTCAATATTTCAAGGGAAGAAATGTATACAAGATCGTGTTTTTGAGAGTTCAGGAGAAGTCGAACGAGTTATTACCAAACAGAGGTGGGAAAATTTCTGTTATACCACCAATAAGGCTGCTGTGAATGTTGTGAAAGAATTATATGCCAATGCGTTCTATTCTGAGGACGGAATCGTTCGAGTAAGAGGGTTTTCTGTTGAGTTTAGTGTCGCCCGCATTAACTCATTTTATGAAGTCCCAGACTCCTATATATGCGATTATGAAACCTTCAGTACAATGGAAGGCCCGCTGAATGATGGCATTAACTTTCTCACTGATGGGAAAGGGACATGAAAGATAAAACAGCCAGAACGGGTAAATTTTTCTGCTTCCATGTTGAATGCCACATCTAAAGCATGACACTGTTTTATTTCCTCTACTCTGTTACCTACGTATCACCATAGTGAGGTAATAAGAGATAAAACTATTCTGAATTTATGTATTTAGAACAATCGGACTATAAATGTGTGGAGAATTATTTATAAGAATATTTCAACCACAGCAAGGAGTGAATCAAGTGGAGGTTTGTGACAACTATTCTGCACTTTACCAACTTTTTGGAGTTGAAGCTGGAGATGATGAAGAATGGGTTTACCCTATGAAACCCATTAGTAAAGCTAATTTAAAGATGTATGAATCCCATGAAGGATGAAGATCTAGGAGTAGGAGTAAAGAGCCTTCTACTAGTAGAGATATCCACTCTACTAGTTATGACCTTCCTTCCTCTAGTTCCCCTACCCTTCAAGATTTAATGAATGAGCTAACCTTGCAGCGGAAGAGTATAGAGAAAATAAATGAAAGAATTGAGGGATCATAATGTAGACATGATTATGATAGTGAGCCTGATGTTACTTTTCCTGACTTTGAGATATCTTACTATGAAACTCAGGCCCGACACTACAGAGGTGAGCCTGGTGTTACTTTTCCTGAATGCCCCTATTATACTTAATATCAGCCCAATCAACCTGCTAACCAGAGAGACGAGGATATAGTATGGGATTTTGATACATGATAGTGATTGATGTACTTTTATTTTATGATTTTGTTATAGAGATAGATGTATGTTTGTTTGTACTTTCATTTTATTCTATATTTTATTTTATGTTTGCAGTTAGATAATTTTTAATTATTGTTATAAATGTTTAGTGTTGTAGTTGAAATTTGCATGTGTAGTTATGATAGACTTTGATTAGTACTTTATAAAATTGTATTGTGATGTGTTAGTGAAATGTTGTGATTGTATAATGTTTAGTTTTGTACTTATTTTAAAATTTCATTACCTAGCAAATTCTTCAATGTTTTATATGTATAGAAATCTCCTAATATCACAGATCAGTTAAAGTAAAAACTTTGAGAAGGAACTGCAATAATTTCAGAAATATGAAAATGCCTAAAGTACTGAAGTATGATTTAAATTTAGATTTTTTGTTTCCACCTGTATCATTCCATATTGAAAAATTTAAGTTTGGGGAGGGAAGAAAAAGATTAACTATTATATGTTCTAAATTTAATATTTTTAAAAATTATTAATATGATTTTTTGTAGTGAATTTAATCACATAACTATATTTTGTAGATATTTAAATATTATGGTAGATTTAAAAGAATATTTTTGTAAGGAAAATTAATTTTGTAGATTAAGATATTTAGTATTAGATAATAAAACTATAGTTAACTATTTAAAGTAAAGAAAACTATATTTTGAGATATTAAGAATCTTAGAAATTCATTTGAAAGGAAAAGATTGGGGCTCAATGATGTAAAAGCTATGAAATACTTATAAGGTAAAGGAATGCTTTGAGTTTTAAATTTAGGGATAGAAAAGTGAAGTTCAAAATTATTAAAGGCTATCCGGATATAGTAATCTTCACTTGAAAAAGAAAAAGAAAGGATTGAAAATAATCCTTGAAAAGAAAAAAAATATAGGATTGAAAGCAATCCAAATGAAAAGATATATATAAGTGAGGAGACGCTTGAGGAGATGTCTAATAAAAAATTGGCTTCACTTGGACCTACCTAAAGGGAAAACCAAGATATAATCCTGAACTTATATTTATGGAATAACAACTTTTACTAGTAATGTTGTCATGAAGTTCCTATCATTTGAATATTTTAGTGACTTGATATTACAACATATAGTCATTTTTGAAATGAATAAAAAATTAGAACTCTTAAACTTGATGACTAGATAGTCTTGTATCTACAAAGTTAATTTAATTATTTGAAATTTTTCTGAATCACTATGGTATTTACTTAAATCAGACTTATAGTATTTCTGAATTAAAACTTTACCTCAGTAGATCATGACTTTTATGTAGTACTAAAATTACTTGAGGACAAGTAATAGTTAAGTTTAGGGGATTTTGACCAAAGGAAAATATGTTGAGATTTTCATACCTATTTTACACTGATTTTGATGATATTGCACTTTAAAGAAATGTATTTTTGATGTTTTGTTGCAGGTATGTTGAATTATGGTCATTGGAGCAAAAATATGCAAAAAGAAGCCAATTTGGATCAAAAGGAACAAAATATGAAGATTTGATCTTGGGCACCGACGGCGGGCTCGACGCTGCCAACAGTGGGCTCGACGCCGCCGACGACGGGTTTTTCCTGAGAGTCCAGAATTAAATATTCAAAAAGGCCGCCGACAGCACCATCGAGGCCGCCGACGGAGAGCACGTCGGTTCTCTCAATAGATGCATTGAATGAGGATAATTTTTGAAGGGACGCTTGGACAACTCTTGAAAACTCTTCTATAACTTTAAAAGAAACATTGGGAGACCGAAAAAGAGGTGTCCACGGGGGTGTCCGCGGAGTCTTGCTGTTTGTGGTGCCCATTAGAGTGTAGAGAGTGGTTAGTATTGTGAGGAATTCTTTGAGAGATTGTAAGAGTGGAAGGAAAGTGAGAGATTTCTTCCTCCTTGCCGCTTCAAAGGAGAATTTTGTGTGCTCTAAAGAAAGGAAGAGATTCAGAGGAACTTCGAGAAGTTTGCTGGGGGATGAATTAGAGATAAGTTGTATTTACTTATTGAAGTTTGTATGACTTTGTTTTTATATATAAATTCTAAGTTTTGTCGTATCTTCTCCATGAGTTCTGAGTAGTTTTATTTGTCTTTCTCCTTGTCTTGAGATTTTGTGAAACGATGATCTGAATTGGTTGTGCCATGAGAATGTTAAAGAAGTTGTGATGATCTTTTCACTTCAATCTTAATTTACTTTCAAACTGGCCAATTGATTTGTTAAAATATGTTGAGTTTTACAACTAAAGTGAAGATTGGATCCAAGATTTTGGGAGGTCAAACTCCTTGAAAGTTGGGTGCAAATAAATAGAGAAATAAAAATTATCGGGCGTAGAATTGGAGATTTTAGGTGACAGGCTAAAATCCTCAATTCGGTCCTATTGTTTGGGTGTTGAAGTGTAGATGTTAGCCCTCTGGTGAGGGGAACATGGGAGCACCGAAGTGAGAGCCGGTATCCTCCGAGCCTAGCCGTAGATTCAGTAACCAAGCATAGGATTAGTCAATGTTCTTTATACCTGGTCCAAAAGGTAAAAAATAGGTATCCTTCTATTTGACACAATACAATTTGAACTAATTCAATTTATCCATTCACTTAAACTTCTTGACAAGTAGAAGGATGCTTTCTTATATATTGAACTTCACATTAAAAATTTTATTAGTAGAATTAGTTAATTAAGAGTTTATTAAAATTACATTTTTATTTCAATAGCCTATTAGTGACAAATATGCAATTCAAACTATGTTGTTGTGATTAAGTATTGATTTTTTAAATCTTAGTTTGTAGCCTCTAATATCACTCCTTACGGGATCGATATCTTGGATTCCATTAGAGTCTTGTATTACTTGAGCGATAAGTATACTTGCGTTAATAAATGCGACTTTGCAATTATTGAATATTTTATAGACATCTTTATCAAATCTATAACCGCTGTCAATTTTTTGGCGTCGTTGCCGGGAATTTAAATCTTCTAATAGCAGTATCAAATTCTTGAATATACTAACATCTCTAAATAGAGTAGGCCAATAAAATCCAGATTGTAAAATTTTATGAACAACTCTATCATGCCCAAAATGTCCTCAAAATTTAGATCATGAATTTTTTAATAATTTCTTGAATTTCTTTATAAGACACACAGCGTCTCATGATTAAATCATTACATTGCTTATATAAATAAAGATCATCCTAAAAATAAGGTTTTACATCGTTAATGAATTTATTTTTCTGCTGTTTTGTTAGTTCATACAGTAAAATACCACTAACAATATAATTTATAATATCAGCACACCAAGGTATTTCCCATCCTTTTACAACATAAAGTCTTTCATCAGGAAAAGTTTCATTAATCTCTTTTTCTAAATCAAGTCTTTCTTCTTGTTGTAGCGTAGACAGATGATCAACAATTTGATTATCAATCCCTTTCTTATTGACTACTACAAAATTAAACTCTTGCACTAGAAGTATCAATCTAATCTTGGTTTAGCCTCATTCTTTTGCATCAAATAATTAATAGTCAAACGGTCAGTATGCACAACACATTTAGCTCCAATCAAATATGATCTAAACTTATCAAAAGCATACACAATAGCTAGTAACTCTCTTTCAGTGGTGGTGTAATTAATTTGAGCATTATTAAGAGTTTTACTAGCATAATATATAACTTTAAAAATCTTATCATATCTCTACCCTAAAATAGCTCCAATTGCATAATCAATAGCATCACACATTAATTCAAAAGGTTTCTCCCAATTAGGTGAAACAATCATAGGAGCAGTGATCAATTTTTCCTTTAAGTTTTCAAAGGCTTTAAGGTAATCTTGACAAATTTTGTATCTTTCTCTGGAAGTTGGCATAAAAGTTTAGTAATTTTTGAAAAATCTTTATTGTTTCTCCTGTAAAATCTAACATGTCCTAAAAAGCTCTTAACTCTTCTTGTTGTGGTAGGTGGAGGTAGGTTCGATATAACCTGTATTTTTGTAGGATCTACTTTCATGCCTTTTTTTGAAATTTTATGCCCAAGCACAATTCCTCTTGCAATAATAAATTGACAGTTTTCCCAGTTCAATACGAGATTAGTCTTTTCAAAATGTTCCAGAACTTTTTTTTTAAATGACTTAAACATATTTTGAATGAAGTTCCAAATATAAAAAATAGTTCATAAAGACTTCAATCCCTTTCTCAATCAAATCACTGAAAATTGACATCATACATCTTTGAAATGTTACAGATGCATTGCATAATCTAAAAAACAAAAGTTCCAGAAGGACTAGTAAATGTTATTTTCTCTTGATCTTCTGGAGCAATATGTACTTGGTGATAACCGGTATATCCATCTAAAAAACAAAAATATTTATGCCCAACGAATCTATCCAATATCTGGTCCAAAAAGGGTAAAGGAAAATGATCATTCCTGGTGGCAGAATTTAATTTTCTATAATCTATGCAGATTCTCCATCTAGTGACTTGTTTTGTTGATACTAATTCATTATGCTCATTTGTTACTACAACCACACCTCCCTTCTTTGGAACACAGTGAATTGGACTAACCCAAGCACTGTCTGAAATAGGATATATTATTCCAACATCTAACCATTTTAAAATTTCTTTCTTTACAGCTTCTTTTATCATAGGATTTATTCTCCTTGAAGATAAGCTCTTGGTTTATGTTGATCTTCAAATAAAATTCTATGCATACAAATTGAAGGACTGATTCCTTTAATATCAGCTAATGTTCATCCAAAGGCTTTCTTATATCTTTTCAAAGTTTCCAACAATTATTTTTCATGCGTATCAGTTACTTATGAAGATACTATAAGAGGTAATGTAGATAAATATCCTAAAAATGCATACTTGAAATGTGTAGGAAGTGTCTTTAGTTCTAGCTCAGGAGGCTTGTCAATAGATGGAATCAAATTCTTGTTACTCTCTGTAGGATTTAACATTTCAAATATTTCCTAAACATAATACATATCCTCTTTAATCACTTCCATAGATTCAACTTAAATTGTATCCTCATCTTGATATTCTATATATTCCTTTTTAAATTCTCTTTCAAAAGTTTTCTTGAAATATTCATTAATATACATTCTGAAGCATTCAATCTCTTGCTCTTTTGCAGGGTATCCCATTGATTTTGTAATATTAAATGTAACCTCTTGAGCACTAATTCTCATATTTAGTTCTCCTTTCTGCACATCTATCAATGCTCTTTCAGTAGCTAGGAATGGTTTTCCTAAAATGATAGGAATCTCTTTATCTTCATTTATATCTGATACAATAAAGTCCACAGAAAAAATAAATTTACCGACTTTTACCAAAACATCTTCTATAACTCCTTTAGGATAGGTAATCGAATGATCAACCTACTGAAGTATTACAGTGATAGGTGAAATTTCTCTTAAGCCCAAACTTCTAAAAATTGATAATGACATAAGATTAGTACTGGCTGCTAAATCACATAAAGCTTTTCCATAAAATTGTTCGCCAAGAGCACAAGGAACTATAAAACTTTGAGGTTCTTTAAGTTTTTCACGAAGCTTTTTCTCAATTATAGTGCTACACTTTTCACCGAGTATAACAGTCTCATTATCTACAAACATTCTTTTCTTATTAAGTATATCCTTCATTAACTTCACAGAGCTTGGCATTTGTTCGAAAACCTCAACAAATGGAATGTTTGTTGTTAATTTCCTCAAAATTTTCAAAAACTTTGAAAATTGATTATCTCTATGTTTTTACTTCAATCTTTGAGGAAATAGAGGTGGTGGTCTTTTTACAGTGATTTTCATTGGTTTAATAGGATTTTCTGCTTCAAAATGAAAATCTTCACCAGATTTTTCATACTTCACCTCATTTTATTCAACTTCAACTTCTTGTTGAACTCTATTTTCTAGTTCTTTTCCACTTCTCAGTTGAATAACTTTAATTTGCTCTTCGTTCTGATCTTTAGGATTCACTTCAACATTACTGGGCAATGTTCCTAGAGGTCTATTGCTAAGTGTGGTAGCAATACATCCCAATTGATTTTCTATGTTTCTGATACCAGCTCCTTGACTTTATAATTGACTACCCATTTGCAATATCAATTCTTCCATTGATAGCTTTTTCTCCTTACTCTGCAAATTATTAAAACATGGAGGGTAATAAGATTTATGAGCTTGATTCCCTTGATTTTTGGAGTTTCCCAATGGGATTTGCTGCATTAGAATTATTATTACTCCAACTAAAGTTTAAATGATTCTTCCAAACAGGATTATAATAATTGGCATAAGGGTTATTAGAATGATTGTTTAGAGCATTAAAGACTCATAAGAAGATTGAAATTTTATCATTTGTCCCACTGAGTTTTCCTCAAGCATAGGTGCCGTCTGAGAATAATTCATTTCATATTGATCTATCTTCTTTGATATAGTAGCTATTTGGGCAGCTAAAATAGATATAGCATCAGAATCATGAATACTAGCTACTCTTTTTGGATTTACCCTTTCAGAGGGCTATTAAAAATTATTAGCATCCATCTCTTCAATTAACGAATATGCTTCATCGATTGGTTTTGGCATTAATGATCCACCAGCAGCAGCGTCAATTATCGATCTAAGAGATCTAACCAACCATTATAAAAAGTTTGAATTATTAACCAATTTGACAACACATGGAGTAGACACTTTCTAAGGAGATCTTTATATCTTTCTCAACTTTCATAAATTGATTCCCCTTCAAACTGACAGAAAGATGTGATATGATTTCTAAGCTTAGCAATTTTGGAAGGTGGGAAATATTTCGATAAGAATTTTTGTGATAAATCTCCTCATGTTCTCATAGATCTAAGTGCTAATGAGTTTAACCACATCTTAGCTTTATCCCATAGTGAAAATGGAAAAGGTATAAGTTTGACGGCATCATTCGACACTCCATCATATTTAAATGTAGCACACAATTCTAGAAAACTAGCAAGGTGTAAATTAGGATCTTCAGTTGGTATTCGCCCAAGCTGATTGTTTTATACCTTTGAAAACTTTAATAAAAATTTCAGAGAGTAATAATAAAAATTTTATTTCATCAAGTATAAAACCACCTGAACTTGAATTGAAGATATTACCTACCCATTTAAAGTATGTATTTTTAGGAGATTCACTACATTGCCTATTATTATATCTTCCGAGTTAACTGAAATTCAAAAGCAAAAGTTGATAGAGGTGTTGAAAAAGTATAAAAAGGCTTTTGGATAGAATTTAGTAGATATTAAAGGAATTAATCCTTCAATTTGTATGCACATAATTTTATTATATGAACAATATGAACATAAAGTTGATCCTCAGAAAAGATTAAACCCAATAATGAAAGAAGTTATGTAAAAAGTAATTTTAAAATCTTCAGATGCTGAAATTATATATCTTATTTCAGATAGTGTTTGGGTAAGCCCAATTCACTGTGTTCCAATGAAAGGAGGAGTGATTGTTAAAGAAAATGAGAAAAATGAATTAATATCAATAAGGCAAGTTATTGGATGAGGAATTTGTATTGATTATATAAAATTAAATACGGCCACCAAAAAAGATCACTTTCCTTTAACCTTTCTAGACCAAATGTTGGATAGATTGGCCGGAAACAAATATTATTGCTTTCTAAATGGATATACCGGTTATCACCAAATTCCAATTGCTCTTGAGGATGAAGATAAAACAAAATTTAGAACCCCATATGGAACATTTTTTTTTTGTAGAATGTCTTTAGACTATGCAATGCACATGCAACATTTCAAAGATGCATTATGTGAATTTTTAGCAAATTCATAGAACATGGAATGGAAGTGTTTATGGATGATTTTTCTATATTTGGAACTTCATTTGAGTTATCTCTTAATAACTTAGAAAAAGTTTTGGAAGTATGTGAAAAAATCAACCTAGTATTAAATTAGAAAAAAAATGTCAATTTATGGTTGCACGAGGTATTGTACTTGGGCATAGAATTTCTGAAAATGACATGGAGGTAGATCCTGCAAAATATCAAGTTATAGAAAAATTACCACCTCCTACAAGTGTTAAAGGGGTGAGAAGTTTTCTAGGTCATGCTAGTTTTTACAAGTGTTACATAAAAAAAGCATTTGATTTATTAAAAAAAATTAGTCACTGCACCTATAATTGTACCACTTGACTAGAAAACTAGCAAGGTGTAAATTAGGATCTTCAGTTGGTATTCGCCCAAGCTGATTGTTTTATACCATTTGGATAATAGCAGGTTTAAGCTCAAATGAATTGGCAGCTACAACAGAGTTTTAAATAGCCAAATGAATTTCATCTGCAGTAGAATTATCATAATCTCTTAAAGGTCTCTGATGATTTTCATTTTCATTTCCAACACTGTTTAAATTGAAAGCCATTTTGCTGAACTGATTTTTCTCTTTTTATTGTTTTCAAAATTTTCTAACAGTTCTTTCTAACTCAGAATCACAAGGTACTAAATTTTCAGATTTTACACTACGCATAAACAAAATAAAGCAAATAATCAAAAACAAGAAAACACACTTAAATAAGAAAATGTTTAAACAAAACTACAAACACTCTTTTTTAATAAATATTTTATTTTTTTGAAATAAAATAAAATAAATACTAATATTTTTTGTTACTTCCACAGGAACGGTGCCAAAAACTTGATTCGGGGCGATTTAGTGTGATTATTTTGTAAATATTTTTCAATATTACAAAATCACACATAACAAATATATAATAACCATGCAATATAATCCCAACAAAAATACTCTTTATGTAAATAATTTATCTTTTAAAAATCTTTTTAAACTACCAAATCCCCTTTAATATCAACACAAGTATACGTTTCACTCAAGTAATAAAGGGCTCTAATGGAGTCATTGATATTGATTCCACAGGAAAGTTGGAAAATCTTAAACTAAATTATGAAAATTATTTCATAACCAAAAAAAAAAGTAAAAGTAAAATACAAAGTTTGAAAATTAACTACTCTAGTGTATGTTAATTAAAATACAAATGTAAGACTACAGAAGTTAAACTAAACTAAATACTAAACTTTCAAAAGTAAAATTATAAAAATTAAACAAAGTTTTTGTTATGACAAAAAGTTCAAATTTAAGAAAACATCATTCCCCTTTACAATGAGTATATGGATTGTGAAGAAATTGAAATCATTTAAATATATATATATATTATTTTGTGTCAAATAGGAGCAATCCTATTCCTTACCCTCTTCCGAGTGCTATAATGAATATTGACTAATCCAGAGTTTGGCCCCTAATTCTGTGGTTAGGCTGGGAGGATACCGACTACCACTCCAGAGCTCCCACTACTCCTCCTCTGAGGGCTAAAAATATCGCATTAGTTTCCAATCAATTGGACCAAATTGAGGATGTAAATCTGTCACCTTAAAATCTCTAATTCTGCATCCGACAAAGTATATTTCTTTATTTATTTGCACCTAATCCCATGGATGACATACCCTCCCATGAAATCAAATGTGATTCTCCCTATGTTGTAGAAATCATATTTTATTTAAGAACAAATGTCAATTGACCAAATCAAATCATCATTTCAATTGGCCATATCAAAAAGTAAATGAAGATCGGAGTTCAAATCATCACAAATTATTATCACTTAAAACTTAGAAAATAAAATCTATTCTTCACAAAACCATATTTCAAAGTAGGGAGAAGGATAAAGAGACTACTCATAATTCATGAGAATGATACCATAAAACACGAATTTCATATATAAAAAAAAGTTTACAAAATAAAAGAAATAAAAATACAACTTATCTCACAATCCTTCCTATGCAAAGTCTTAAAAGTTCTCTCCAAGGCTTTCTCTAATTAAAATCACTCCCAATTCTCTCTTAAAAGTGTATGAAGAAGAAATCTCTCACCTTCCCTCTCCTCTTACAACCCAAAAAGAAAATCTCCTCTTCTTTATGTATCTCTAACTCACACCCACTTTCTTCTCTCTCACGCCACACCTCAATGCCTCCTTAAGTCTTCTTATTTTATTTTCGGTTGCCTCCTTTGGAAAAATATTCAAATTTTCCTCCAGAATTCTCTCCAAAAGTTAGCTCTTTTGAATTCAAATGATGTGTCATTTGATCCAAGAGTCATATCCCTTCATAAAAGAACCTTCCAAAGTGTCTAGATGTGAATTACTAACAAGAGGTGTGTAGAACAAGTCTCCCTTTAAAAATTCATGCAAATTTTGTCTCGAACTGCCCTAATTTGAAAAATTAATCCGTGGTACATCATGCGCCAGTTCTCTGGATTTTGGCGCACCATGCACCGATCTGGCACATCATGCGCCATAATCCCAAAATTCACTGTTTTGGCTCCAAATTTTGTTCTTTCTACCATTTTTGCTTCAAATGCCTAAAAATAATATATCCGCAACAAAAAAATAAAAATACCCTTCCTTAAAGTGCAATATCACAAAAAATAAGCATAAAAAAGTACTTAAACCAACAAATTATTTTGGTGTGTCAATCATCTGTGACATTTTCACATGACTATCTAAGCACTTCAAACTGATCCCCAGTCCTCTTGGGTTCGTTTGGCCCTCCCAAGATGATCACCTTATCTTTTGGGCTTGATTGCCCACTACATGTCGATTACCTATTTTGGGTTTGATTGGTCATCTCGGGGAGATCACCCATCCTTTTGGGTCATCAATTATCTTGGATCGATCCCGATCGACCGATAACGTGTATGTTTGTATGATTTTTCATCACATTGCATGATTATGTGCATGTGCACGTCGCTAGCATGTTGCATCATGATCCGTATGTATTTGCATTTGCACTCACAGCATTTGTAAGATTCTCCTTAGTAAGAATCAACACGCCTCTGGGTCACTGCCTCCTTGATATACCCTTTATTTTGGGACATTGTTGTCACATCATGCTTGACTGCGGGTCACTGCCTCTTAAGCATACCCATCTTTTAGGGCGCTACCTTCATGACATGCCCACTCTTTCCATATCACTACCTCCACGACATAGTAACCCTCACCATTTCGGTGCACTTGTTTGCTCGTTGCATATCTTGCAAGTTTTCAAGTGTGCTAAGTGAGTGTCTCTCGGGTAAAGTGTGAACCCTTTTTATATGTATTCTTTTAATTGATGCAAACTCCCTTGTAGTCGGTTTCTGCTAGTTGCATGACACCCCAGGTCCATGGGTAGGCGTGATTCCTCTTTAAAGGTAGCCTATTTTACCGGTATATCGCATTATTGTGTGCCATGTTATATGTAGCATCCTTGCACTCATTTACATGATGTGAGTTCACCCTTTTGGGTACACATTGTGATTGTTTTGTACTTAGGTTGAGCAGTCACAATGTGAGCTTCTTATAAGTTTGAACGCTTGCCCATTCACCTTGATGACAACTATACTTGTTAAGAGAATGACCAGAGAATGACTAGTTTGTTGGTCATTGATACACCTTAAAATTATATATTTTTAATATATGTTTAATGTTCATTTTATGCACATTTTTACGATATTTCACTTTAAAGGAAGGTATTTTGTATGTTTTTGGTTTCAGGTATGTCTGCCATTAAAAGTTATGAATTTTTTGTCGCTAGAATAGGAATACTATCGCACGCTTTAAATTAATATATATATATATATATATATATATATATATAATTTTCAAAAAAAAATATTTTATGTTTTGAAAATAAAAGACCAAATCTATCTCATATCCTTAGTAGTTTAAATAAACGAGCATAATATTGCAAACAATGTATATATCGTGAAGTATAGATACACTACTCACTGGTAATACTAGATTAAATAAATTAAAGAATTTATGACATCCATTTAAGTCTGCAAAAAAACATTTTTATGTTGACCGAGAAGTTCACTTATTTATTATGAAAAATTAAATAGGGTTTATATTAAGCTGGGTTCTTAAAATTTTTTTATAAGGGCAGACCCCTATAGTTAATTACATCGTAGATAAACAAAGTCACATAAGGAAAGTATCGATTAAGATCAGGGAATATTGTCTTCAAAATTTTAAGGGGTTGGACTTTTCAAAAGATCAGACAAAGAGGTGTGAGAGGGGAATGACTCAAATTTGGAACATTTTATTTTGGAATCCAAAGGAAGAATAACTAAGGGATGTCACGGTTTCCTATGAGAACCTCGATGACTTTCCAAGCTATCCTATGGTTTGGATTCAGTTTCAAGGAAATAAGTTAGGGCTTCAATTGCACAATATGATTGTGCAAAGGCCTAAAGAGAGAGTTAAGGATTTATATCGCACTAAGCAGACAACCTCGAAATCCTATGTCTTGTGCTGTTTAATTCTAAGAAAGATATGATGTTGTAGGTCCTTATATTGTTGAAGATTTGTAGAAGCCTGCCCATAGAGTTAGTTCCAAGCTACTTAACAAAGTAGCAATCATAAAGTTTAAGGTTTAGAAGGATTTACCATATGTTTTAAAGTTATGAGGGGGTTAAAATTGATTAGAGAGACACCGGTTAGGATCCCACGGTTCCCTCATTCTAGTATCAATATTTTCTTTTGAGTTTACTTAACTTAATCAAGTTGTTACACTTATTTAAACCAGAGAGATCTAGTTAGCAACTGTGGGTTACCTCCTCCGAGGGACTCGCATAAATTTAAAATGAAGTTAAGTTTAGTGACATTGCAACGGATTTAGGTTACTTTTGAATTTTTTTTTAATTTTTGAAAATGTTGATTAATTTTTTAAAATGGTTTTGTTTTTTGCAAGTAAATTAAAGTGCACAACCAAACAATTATAATATTTTGTAGTAAAAATGAATTGCAGAAAGAAAAATGACAAAAATTAAATAACACTGTAAAAGCGTACATGTCATCTTCTTAGCATTCTCGCTGAAAGATTAACTTTTGCAACATATATATAATTTTGTAGAAATTTAAATAAATTGCAAAAGTAGATGAAGGTGTAGTTTTCGAACCCTCGAACTATGACTCAGTGTGTCTTGAAAGATCTTAGTGGATGATTTTTTAGAACAAAATATAACAATTTCAAGTTCTCCTTCAAAATATTCAAAAGATTCCAAAGTGTTCAGGGAATGACCCTGAATCACTTTAAAGATCTCTTGAAATATTTCAAGTTCAGCTTGGACTTATTATATTGTTTCATTAATCATCCCAAGGTCAGATTAAAATTACCCCATTACTTAGTAAACCCTGACATTTCTACTATCCCGAGAAATGAAGGAAGTTAGATAGTCGCTTAACATTTCATTTGATAGTTATATGCGTGGGCACGACGAAGCGAAAATCCAAAATCATTAAGGATTTTAATATCCAGAGTTATAGTAGGGCCTAAAGTGTTTGAAAGTGTTCATTAATTATGTAAGTCCATCTTTCTAATCCCAATTAAGACAATTCTTACATATTAAACCTAATTCACTATTAGGCCCTCTTGATTTCAATTTTCAAGGTAAATTTAAGATAATTAAAAATTTCAATTCTTATTAATGTCAAACTTAGTATCAGTCAACAATTAATGGGCTATAAATGAGTGAATTACTATCTTCATAGCTTAAGCCCAATTCCTTAGGATCATCTTAATTAAATTATCCTCCAAATCATTAGCAAAATTACAACTTTCACTCTTATCCTAAAAAGGGTGGCAAATTAGTTTCTACATCTTAACCCATTATATTTTAATCACCCAAAAAGTTTATTATGATCAATATTGCCCATTTTACCCTTTGATTAATTCTAAAATTTAATTAAGGCATTAAAATTGAAAATGATCATTTTGCTTTTGAGGCTCTATATCTTATAACTTTTCAAATGAAATTCAAATGACTTTAAAATTTCCCTGGGAACTCAATCATAAGTTAATTAAAATATCAAAGTAGAAAAGTGTGGTCTTTGAGATTTTAATTTAATTTATATAATTATTTTAATTCATAAATATGATGTTTTAATATTAATTTTTTTAATTAATTAGAATAAGATATTTTTTTTTGTTTGGAAAATTATTGGAGGTTCACTTAGGTTAAAGGAACACTTAAACAAAATTCTATGATTTTTAAAATAATATTTAAATTAATATACTGTTTTAATGGTTTTAATGATTATTTAAAAAGAAAATATATTTTAATTACAAAAAATATTTTTTTATATTTTTATTAAACCTCTCTAAGTCCAAAGAACTCATAGAAACAAACTTTAATATTTTTATAATTTTTAATTTATTTATTATAATTATTTTAATGAGAAATTAGGAAAAAGTACATTTTTAGTCTTTAAGAATTTATTTTTAACTTAAACAAAAATAAAAAAAAATACTTTAGGGAGTCTTAAGTGACCAGGAAACAATTAGAAACATTTTGAACCATTTTTCATATTTTTGAAAATATTAATTATTTTTAATTACTTTTAAGTTAAAATATAGTTCAAAAATGAAGTATTTTCTAAAAAATAATTTTTTTTTCCTAAGTGGCCCTGATCACAAGGAACTCAGAAAACCATTTTTCATAATTTTCCTAAATGTATTCAATTTAATTTAATTATTTTGTGTACAAAAATACAATTTTTCTTATAGAATCAACTTGAGTAGTTAAACTTAATCAAATAATTTTGAAATTTTTACAATGAGTCGGGGGAGCCGGAGGGAGGTTAATGATGATTAACGCTTAATGATTATGGCATGATGGCAAAGATATTTTGAATTAGGCCAAAAATGAGAGGATATCCCTTAAATCAAGGGATAATTGGTCCATAACTCATATAGGGTGGGCTAAGTGGGTCTCTCTTGGTCACTAGAGTCCAGATAGTGGCTGTGGTGGCTTTGGTTTGATTAATTTGGTTAGGTTTGGTCAATTTTAGTGCATGGGTTCAATTTTGGGCATTTTGACTTGAAGTTGTGTTTAGTTTGGGCTAGTTATGACATTGAGCTCAATTCATTGATCAAAATGGTGTAGATGATTGTTATAAGGATTTTAGCGGTTTGAAGTGATTTTGAATTGATTTGGAAGTCAATTTGGTGTTTTTTAGACATTTGGTCAATTTTTGGGATGTTGGGTTAGACTTGGGTTTGGGTTGGGGTAGAGTTTAGCTTTGGCTCAATTGATGGTTCAATTTGATCCCAAGGATTGTCATGAAGAGTTTTGGACATCAGTTGAGGTATTGGTCCAATTTGAATTTAAGTGAAATTGAGGCTTGAACAAGTCTAATTTAAGGTTCAATTTAATGTAGGAAAGTGTTGTAAAGTGTTTATGATTCAAATATGGGGCAATTGGATAGGCTTGGGGTTCAATTGAGTAAGATTTTGGCTTAGGGTCAAATTGGGGATTTTGAGATTGAGATTGAAATTAGCTTGAAATTGGGTTCAATTGAGCTTGGGTTATGTTTTAATAACCTTTAAGGATGATGAATTTGAGCTTAGAATAAAAATAGGGGAAGATTGGAGTCAAATTTATGGACATTAGGGGTGAATTAGAATAATTGGGCCTTTAAGAGCAAATTGGGGCTTTTGGTCAAAATAAGTCAAATTGGTCAAATTGAGCTCAATGTAGTGGTCTAAATTGGTTTTGGGGACATTCAAAATGATTTAGAAGGTTTTGGAATAGTTTGGGTCATTTGGGGTATTTAGGTAATTTTGACAATTTTGGGGGGGTGTTTTGGTAATTTTGAAAATTTTGGATTGTTTTGGAAAATTGTTGTTTAAAATAGTTTGAAATGATTTTTCAGCAAAATTGGGTATTTAAGTTAATTTTGGGATTTTGGTTAGTTTTGGGGTTTCATGGGTAGTTTGGTAATTTGGGTAGATTTTGGAGATAGAAGGCTAAAGTGGGTATACAATCACCTTATTTGAGCCATGGACCAATAAAATTCCCCACTTTGGGTCCTCCATGAATTGTTTTTAGCTAAACCCTAGCCTAGGGCTAGTGGCCTAGGGACCATCTACATGAGCCTCCCAAAGGGCTAAGGGATCAAACTTAAGCATTTTTTTGGGGTTTAAGGTTATGAGTAGAAGTGTAATGTGCAAATGTGTGTGTGTGCAAAGCTGACCAAGACCACACCCCCCAAGGTTAATCTTAAGGCCAAACAGTCCTATAGGGACTCCTCTTCAGCTTCCTCATATTGGCTCCACCTAATAAGAGCTAGAGTTTAGAACTAACATGTGGAACTCCAAGATGAGAAAAGAAGAGTTTAGAGTTTCTAATTGTGAGGGTTCCTTAACTAGTACTTTAGGAATAGTCAACATGAATGTCCTATGGCTAGACCCTAGGCTACTAAGGAGAAAAGACTAAACCTCAACCAAAAGTGAGGTCAATAAATGGACCCCCAATAGGTGGGGTCTGCCGATTCGGCACACCGCACGTATTGGAGTTGACCGAAGAGATCAACAAAGCCAACATGATTGTCTGAGTCAGCACACTCAGAACATAATAGAAAAAAGAGTAGAAAATTTTTGTTGAGGAGTAAACAGGGACTCCCGCTAAGGAAAGGAAAGGGGATTCCAGAAACAACCATCAGGAAAACTGACGCTCACGGTGAAGATTTGATTTGAATTTGACGTTTAAAAATTTTAATTTTCATTTAAATTTTAGCAATTTTGAAGAATAGGAATCAGAATTCAGGTACTGACCTAAAAAAATTTCATGAGTGTGGGAAAATTTCTCTGATGGGGTATGGAAAAGATAGGGAATTTAATGGAATCGGAAGACCATGCACCGACCCTCGAATTTCATTTGAAAGGTTGCGATCGGAAGTGCTCCTAAAGCATTATGGTATCAAATGTAACATCTTTAACCTCTAAAAGATTGCAAAAACAAAAAATTTCTTAGATGGGAAATGGAAAATATAGTGAATTTAAAGGAATTAGACGGCCTTGCACCGACCCTCAAATTTCATTGAATTTAAAGGAATCAGATGACCTTGCACTGACCCTAGAATTTCACGGAACTTAAAGGAATCGACGCGCACTGACCTTATAATTTTGTGAAATTTATAGGAATTAGACGACCCTGCACGAACCCTAGAATTTCATCAAATTTAAAGGAATTGGATGACCCTACACCGACCCTAGAATTTCATTGAATTTAAAGGAATCAGACGACCTTGAACCGACTCTAGAATTTGGTGAGAATTAGAATTTAGGTACAGAGCACAAGTGCTGAGATTGTTGAGAAGGGAATAAGACTGACGCCCATCCCGCATGCTGAGATTACTGAGAAGGGAGTAGGACTAAAGCCTATCCAAAATATTGCGATTGCTGAAAAGGGAGTAGTACTGAAGCTTATCCTAAATTCTGAGACTATTGAGAAGGGAGTAGGACTAAGCCTATGGGATTGCGTGAGGAGTGCGACGCTCCATGGGGGTTGTGACAAATTCATGTAGAAAAAGACATTCATGTTGTGAAAGCGGAGAGTGAGTGACCTCGAACTCGAGAGGAACAAACTTATTAAATTTATCATTTTTCTTGTTGTTATTATCATCATTTGATATCAAGGTATATTTTTTCAAAATTTAATTTTCATTGATTGATTTTTTAAAAATATATTTATTTAAATTTTATTATCATATTTTGTTGTATTATTTTTGTTCATTATAATTTAGAACCAACATATGGTTCTGCGGTTCTTTATCCATCGCTCAAAAAGGGCAATTTGACAAATATACTAAAATATGAAAGAAATTTCATTAAATTGGTTCAAATATGTGTTACAAATTGAATGCATGCTGAAGATGTCAAAAGATAACATGTTGAATACATTCTGAAGCATCAAATGCTGAGTGCTATCTAATATTGAATACATCTGAAAAATTACATATCATATATGTCATATCCTGATGTAGCACAAAAGGTGACAAGAATCATCTATGTGTCCTCTGTGGTGAGCTTGTGATAAAGTTGACCTTCTAAGCCACACTCTAGATCAAAAATTCCTTTCGTGTAAACTTAGAGGTATAAACTGAATGCATGCTGAAGATATCAAAAGACAATATCTTGAATACATTATGAAGCATCAAATGCTGAGTGCATATCCAATCTTGAATACATATGAAAAATTACATATCATATATTTCATATCCTGATGCAACACAAAAGGTGACAGGAACCATCTATCTATCCTCTGTGGTGAGCTTGTGATCAAGCTGACCTTCTAAGCCATGCTATAGATAAAAAATTCCTTTCTGACGGAACCCATGCGGTATCTTGCTATCATCCATTCTTCTTAATGTCACAGAAACTCTGCAGTGCCACATTTCTAGGATGTAAAGCTTTGCTAGATCTGCTCTGTTTCCTTTTAAAATTAAAATGAACCCACTAGCAGTGGAATCTCAATGGATCCTCAGAATTCTCCAGGGCCAAAAATATCAATTTCTTTTCTGAACAGAATATTTCTCTTGCTCATAAAGGACACTGTGCAAAAGGGTCTGTCGAAATTATGTTGATCAATATGCGGAGGAATGTAGCCCCCTTCTTCCTAAATATTGATTATGCAGCTGTTCGAGATGGAGTATGTCGGTAGTATGCTCCCCCTGACCATTCTTTTAATCATCCTTTTTATCTCAAAAAGTAGAGGATCCACCTCGTCGTATCTTAGGATACCCTGGGGGTTCCCTAGCATATCGTTTACAAAGTTATAACATTAACAACATTGAATTATAATTCTTCTCTTACTCCTCATCCATTTCTGGGGCTCTAAGTAGGTCTTCTTCATTAACAGACTGACTCAATTTTGTCCCTCAAGTCAAATACACAGTCAAGAATCCTCCTCTCACAATTTTCAGAGAAAACCTTTGTGTAGTTCCAGACCTTCTAAGATGTTGACAAACTTTCCTTGAATTTATTTATAAAATTCAAATTCTCTTTTCGTAACTCTGCAATAGGAATCCTTTGCAGTCTCCGGGACCACTCCCTCATGTCTGCGTCGACTCTGTATATAGTGGGATGTATGACTCAATATCCAAGTGCGCAGCCTCCTGACACCATGTGTTAGCAGATGTATACTCCTCGAAGGTACAATAACACTCCAAGTGGAGGACGTTACAACATGAGCACTCCATAAATGCCCCTGCTGTTGATGCTTATCTTGGAATCTCAATGTTGCACATCAGGCAACTTTTGCAAAGTTCATCTAGAATTTCTGGTAGTGTCAGCTCTGTGACAAATTCTGACTCATCCTCTGTGATCGGCAGGCTGGAAGAAGTTTCCCTCATGCATGGATCATAGAACCCATCCTCAGGAATTGGTGTAAGTGTTTCTTCTGCTTCGTTTATACGTCTTTTCTTTTGACATAAGAAAGCTCTATGCTTGTGGCGGTTGGCGTTACAGGGTTTTGTCCTTCTAAACAACACATTCATTGCTCTTTCTTTGTCGGCACTAACTAAATTTCTTGCAGTGCAGTGATCATGGACTGTAAATGGCTATTTCCTTCCATTAGATTTTGCTGTGTTGCAACTTTCTTCCTCTTCAGTGAGGAGCTTCTTTGGCACCAATTCTAAGCAGTTATGATAGTCCTTCTGTCTCCCAGGGGCTGACTATGCTCATCAAGGGACCATCATGGTCTACATTGACCTGACCGAAGTCCAAGTCAAAGTCTACGATGCCACCTTGGGCTGCTCTTCCTTCATTTAATGCGAGATTCAAGCTATCTTTAAAAGTCAAAATCAGCTTCTGCCGTGACATTTTTTGCAGAAGACAGAAAAACATCATTGCGCTCAAATTCAGTATAAACAAGAATAATAAAAAAATAGTTATTAAACTAGTTTTGAATTTATATAAGTGAAAATATTTGATTTATTTAATTTAATTTATTGAAATTTCGAAATAAAAAATTGAGGAAATTAAAGCGAGCAAATCCAAATTCGCATTTTATTAAAGTTAATTTTATTACAAAATTTTGGACCCAGTCACACACGTCGGCCAAATAAACATCCCCAGAACAAGTAACAGTTTCAAAAAGTTCATTTCAAATAATGTCATGCCATGTATTATATCTTAGAATATCGAACATTAACCGATGACATATGGCTTTCACCTAAAAAATCCAGTAGTTGGTAAGATCCTCCTAAATAGACCTTCTCTATGACAAATGGTCTCTCCCAAGTTGGATCAGATTTCCACCTATCTTGTGGTGTGCAAGAATATGTATTTTGAGAATGAGTACAAGGTCACCAACTTTGAACCCCCTCGGGCAGACCGATTTGTCATGAGCCTGCACCATCCATGCTTGGTAGAGCTCCAAATTCTGTTGTGCTTCTAATCATTTTCCATAAGAAACTTTTTAGTTCTTCAAGTCTGAGCTTTGCACTTTCTTCTATTGTAATCTGATTAGCGATAGAAACTCTGAGAGATGGTATCTGGACTTTTAATGATAGCACAACCTCAGACCCATATATAAGTGCGTAGGGTGTACATTGAGTGAGAGTTCTAAACGTAGGCTCACAAAGCTACTAACAATTTATCATGCCATCCTATTTTATTCTCATCCATCATCTTCTTTAAAATCTGCACAAGCATCTTATTAAAGTCCTCGGCCAGTCCGTTTGCCCTGAGATAGTAAATTGTAGAGTGCCTCCAGTCTATATCATGTCATTTAATGAAGTTGTTGATCTTTGTGCTTTTGAAAGGTGTTCCATTATTTGAAATTTCTCTGCGCGGTACATTGAAACGGCAGACAATATTTATTTTAAAGAATTGAAGAACGTGTTGTGTTGTAACCTCCCATAACGACACTACTTTTGTCGATTTAGAGAAGTAATCTGTAGATGAAGAATAAATCTGTCCCTCAGAGGATGGAGGGTCTATTGGACCAGTTAAATCTGTGCCCAAACATTCGAATGACCGTGAGGCAACAGTTGGATGTAGCATCTTCGGAGGTTGGTATAAGACCACCCCATGCACCTGGCAAAGGTGACACTTGCTAGTTGTATCCATGTAATGGAATATCATTGCTGGCTAATAATATCCGAGCCTTTTAATCTTCATTTTAAGCTTTGGCCTTGACTGGTGAGCTCCACACATTCTGATGTTTACTTCTTTGACAATATTCTGTGCTTCTGCTCTTCTTAGACATCTCAGTCACTTCTAATCAAACAATCTTCTATTGAGGACATCACCCACTAGACCATATGACATAGCTCTTCTTATGATGTGATATGCTTCTAAATTGTCCTCTGACAGCTTTCCTATTTGAAAATATTCTATCAATAGCTTGCACTAATCTTTTTTAATTTCAGCAACTGCAATCATCATTTCTTATTCTTTTTTGAGCTTGTGTAGATTGTCGAGGTTGATCTGAGACAAAACTCGACACCCTTGTATTGTAATTTTAATGGAATCCTCAAGTGGACACTCTAGTTCCTTAACAAGTTTTGATAGAGCGTCAACATGGACATTATCTCCCTGAGGAATCTAGTTAGAAGCACAGTAGGAATCTGTCCTAACAACTTCATTGTTCATTAATGGTATTCTGCTAGCCTTGGTTTTAAAATCATGTACTATCTAAAAACTTGTTAGATGATGAGTTATGAGTCTCCATAGATGGCAATGTCAGTTATATCCATTAAGATTGCCAACTCCAACCCACTAACCAATGCATCATAATCTGCTACGTCATTTTTGCACAGCTCTATTAGGTGATAGGAGAATCTCAACATACCCTAATCTGGCATAATGAAAATTAAACCAATTCCTGCTTTGCCTAATATAACTATCTATGATCCTTTGTTCTTTCTAGCTGATGGAGCTCCATCGAAGTACATTTCCTAGCATCTGTCACTTGACAACTCTATTCATAGTATCTGCCCATATGGTAGCTCATCATTGAGAGGGGACCCAGCTGGAGTGGGTGTACTGCTAGAAAATCTGCTAAAATTTGTCCCTTGATATCATGGAGGGGAACAAAAGTTATATTGAATTGCAATAAAATCATCAACCACCTTGTTAAACGTCCGGAAAGTGTTGGTCAAGTCATCAAATATTACAATAAATTAACTTTCAAAATAAAAGTTATCTTATGAGAAAGCATGTAATGTCTAAGCTTTTGGGCGATGAAAACTAAAGCTAGACAATGTTTCTCTATAGAGGGATACTTTACCTCTGGCGGTATTAGATGACGACTTAAGTAGTAGAGTGTGTTTTCCTTACCCTTGTCATTGACCTGAGGTAACAAGGCTCCGAGAGAGTCATCTAAGGCTGCGGTATAAAGTGTAAAAGTTCTTCCCGGGATAGGGGCTGAAAACAAGAGGTGTCATTAAATATTGTGTAATGTCATTATTTAATCAGAATGACATTACAATGTAGCAAAAAATCCTAATCAATGTCCTTAAAGTTGTAAGTGCTACATCTTTTAGAACCATCTTGATTTGGTTGTAATTTGACAATCCATCCATGAAAGAGAAATGTTGGCATCAATTTTTGATGTCACGAATGTAGGGTGTCCACCTGCATGACTCGAGATAGCTTACGGTCTATCCGTAGCCATCCGATAGTTTAGATACCCCACCTGAGACCTTTCGACACGTGTTGAGGGGCACGTTGTCAGGGTCATTTTGCTAGACTTTGGATTTCTCTTAGGCGAAGGTTGATTGACATTTTCACGTTGAAGGACTTCGATCAGGGTGAAAAATATTATTCGTCGCACCGCGCGTAAAAATTGGCTCAAATTAGCCCGATCTCTAGTGAGCCCATTCAGATGAGCCCAGATGATGAAACAGACTACGCGATCACATCCAAAACGTCAATTTTACTTAGAAAGGATGTTTAGTTGGCTACCATTTTCTGGCAAGCCTAAAATATGTGAATTATTATTTTTAGCCCGATCGCTGGAAAAGTGGTCTGAACGGCCTCAAACGACCCCGAATGACAAAATCAACCATGTTAGCATGTTCGAATTATCAATTCCACCTAAATAAGACGTTCAGTATGCCATGATTTTGCAGACAAGTTAAAAATTTGAAAAATTATCATTTTTGGCCCGATAATAAAAAAAAGTGGTCCGGAAAATACCGAACGACAAAAAGAACTGTGTGGATGCATTCGGAACGTCGACTTTAGTCAGAAATGACATTCACCTTGCTACGAGGACGTGTAAGAGTGGAGAATATGCTAATGATAATTATATAATAGTAATTATTATAATATAATATAATATATTATATATATTATATTTTATTATTATATACAGATATATATAAGGACATAAAACCACAATTCCTCCGTATCAAAGCCCTAATGCACGGAGCCGGCCACCATTTGTGAAACTCACCTTGCATTTCTCGTTTTGGTTGCGTGCTGCCAACGTTCCACCATTGCCACCTCGTCGCCTCACTTTTTTGGCAACCAAACACCTCACCGGAGCATCCCGACTTTGTTAGACAGCAGACCTCGTTGCTGTTCGGAGAAGTACATGAGTCTTGGACCGTATGCAAAAGAGTTCCCAAACTTCATTGGGATTCGTGAAAACCACACAATGGTATAATTTCTCTTCCCCTTTGTACTTTGCTTCTTAGCTAGTCTTAGGTTGTAGTGGCTTTAGGCCTGTGGGTTCGATCACCTACACGAGGTGTGTGTGTCGGCAAGTGCTAACGCGATGATGCATCTATGTGGCGGATCACTTGTTTTCCTAGAGGTGGCCTTTAGGATAGGATTATCCTTACGCAACCAAGTCCCCTACGATAGCCGAGTGAATTCTAGCTGACTACTAGCCTTAGCACAAAAAAATTCTAAGGGTTGGAGCCCCTCTTACTCTCTTTTGCTTTGTTTGCTCCAGTCTTGTTAGAAAGATTGAATAGTAGGCTTTTGCGAAATGAGAAGATGCGAGTAATTAGCTCATTTTGTAAAGCTCAGAGGTGTTTTGAAATTTGGAAAAGCATTGTCCCTAGTCCATTTCACGATAAGGCGGAGAACTTCCCCCTAGGAGATCCGGGGAGAAGTTCCCCACCTGCCTCGCCAAAGCAAAGGTGCCAATCACCATTTTTCTATGTGTTGACCCTAGCTTTCCCGGTGAGGTCGTTAGCACGAAATGGCTCCCTATTATGTGTGGATGTTTACATGTTGCATTTTGCATTTCACGTAGCATTTCACTTTGCTCCAACCGGCCACCCCGACCCGATGAGCATTTGACTTAGCTCCGACCGGCCGCCCCGGCCCGGTGAGCTTTTCACTTTGCTTCGTCTGGCCGCCCTGGCCTGACTAGCATTTCACTTTGCTCCGACCGGCCGTTCCGACTCGGCGAGCTTTTCACTTTGCTTCATCCAGCCGCCCTGGCCCGACGAGCATTTCACTTTGCTTTGACCTACCGTCCCGACCTGGCAAGTTTTTCACTTCGCTCTGTCTAGCCACCCCAGCCCAACGAGCTTTTCACTTTGCTTCGTCCGGGCACCCCAGCCCGATGAGGATTTCACTTCGGTCTGATCGGCCATCTCGACCAGGCAAGCTTTTCACCTTGCTCTGTCCTGCCGCCTTGGCCCAGTGAGCTTTTTAATTTGCTCTGATCGGCCACCCGAGCCTGTCGAGCTTCTCACTTTGCTCTGATTGGCTGCCCCGACCCGACGAGCTTCTCACTTGGCTCCGTCTGGCCTCACCGGCCCGACGTGCATTTCACCTCACTTAAGTAAGCTCTCCCAAGCTGGTTGGCATGACACTTTAGCTCGACCGCATGCCTTGATCCGGTTGACCAACTACTTACACCACCATACTGTCTTTCATGAGTGTTTTCTTTTTGCATATTGTAGGGCATATATGTGATTGCATTATTTCATCTTATCTTGCATCTGTATGTTTGCACGATTATGGTCATATGTTTAGATTGCACACTCTCTTCAGACCCCTGCCGCCATGACACACCTACTTTTAACAAGTTACTACCCCATCGACACACCTCTTCGGATTGTTGCCACCATGACATGCCCATCTTGTTGGGTCACTATCGCTTCGGCATACCCCTTAGGACTGCTACCACTACGGTACGCCCGCCTCAGTTTGAGTCCCTGCCCCAAGGTACACTCATCCCTTATATATTTTGATTATTCATTTACATTTGCATGTTCATATAGATAGTGAGCGAGACCCGTTAGGAGTATGACTCCCGTGTTGGTCGCGATGCCTTAACGAGCATTGCTTGCTGGGTTGATCCCGATGAGCAATGAGAGTTAAGTCATCGGGACTGACATGAGTTTGACTATGCTAAGAATCCAATGGATCTAACTTGTGCCACCTATTTTCGTGACACCTTTTAGATTTATTGGATCCTTAGGATGGGGTCGATCAGACGACCCTATCAAAGTCATAATACACTTATACTCACCCCGCACTTAGATATTAGGTTGACACACTTTTTGTTAGATGGTGTGCTAGGTTAGGATTTAGGGTGCTAGGTAGTATTTTTTGACTCCTCTGATTATTGTTGTCTGATGTATTGTTTTGTTCTAGCCATGTGTGACCTTCTTACTTTTTCGGTGTGTTTGCATGCTCTCTTGTATGTGGTAGTATGTTAGGGCAATCTTTTGCAGGTGCTGTGCCTACTTATACACATTCACACAGGGCTATTATAGGCGAGTAGTTAATGATTTCTAATCATCTGCTTGCAGGTGCTCTTTAGCTCCACCAAATATAAGGCACAGTTTGTCATTTTTCGATGCATGACATGCTCGCTAACATTTGTTTTCTATAGGTTGAGTATTTATTTTCTTTTTAAATGTATTTGATAGAGTCCTAGGAGAGTCTGTATTGTAAATACGGTACAGACATAGGTTTCGAGGTTGATGATGCATCGAACCATGTGACAAGGACCAGGAGCAGCAGCTCGTGTCCCATACCTTAAGTCCAAATTTTACATTTTTGTATAGACTTAGGAACGGGCATGTATGTGGAGTCTGATTGCTTTTACTGCTTTCACTAGATTATGTTGTCAGTCCAGTGGCATTTGGCCTATTTGTACATTCTTTTGGGGTGTTTTCTTTCTCTTTCTCTTCTTGTGTGCCTTTGCTTGTTGAAGTGTTTTATATTGTTTCTTCTATGTATCTGGGATTTCACGACGCAACATAGGCTCATTAGGATTTAAATTCCTAATTATACTTAAAAAACTAAATAAAATATGTAAGATAATTAAAATTTAGGATTAAAATATTCAGGATTTAAAAAATTGCAACATTTACTTTCCTGCATATATTAATAGGGCCTCCAAAATACTTAAGAACTGCTTTAGATAACTACATTCATATTTGCATGTCACGAGGAGGAGCCCCTGTGCTTTTTCAATCTGACTGGCCGAGCATACCTTTTATAGGTGGTTGTCTAGTACGCCTAGGGTGTTAGAAGGCTCCCCAACCAAGACGGGGTATAAGTCCTTTTGTTGGGAGCGTTTCCAACTTTGTAGCTGAACCTCTACTTTGTTTTCTTTCCTGAGGCATCCTCGCCACTTAGGCAGGTATAAGTCTCACCTCTTAGAGTTCCCGCCTATAATCATAGGATAGAGTTTTGTTCCTTTGACTTAGGGCTACTGAGGTTTTTGTGGATGATGCAATTCACGGATTGCTGATAGGAGATCCCAAGTTGTGTTGGGTTGACTACCTTCACTACTAGGTAGACCTAGTGTCCTAGTGGCTTGAGACGATGGGTCCGTGGTACCCTGACCTAGTTACCTCTACCTCTTTGAACTACTCTTCCCTACTTTTTGACCACCTCCGTTGAGCCTTGTCTCTTCTTTTATCTTCGTCAAAATCATCCTGACTACCTGATGACCAATGAGTTGCCGCTCTTTTGGGATGCAACAATTTTTCCTCTGCCCTTACAATTTAGATGTGCTTTGATGTATCGGGACTTCCCGTTGGGATGATATGGTTATTTTGTTGGTTCTGTATGCTGATGAGTATGCTATCCATATGAGGATCACGAGAGACTCACTTCTCACCCCATGGTTTAGCGAGAGCTTTGAAGTATCAGAACATTCCCGCTGTGAGATAACCTCCCTTGACGACCCTCCGCTAGTTGTCATTTTTCAGGTAAGCAAAAAACCCCTTTCGATCAAGAGTTTTCTTGGGCAACCCCCAAGATTTAATTAACTAAGTGGGATGCGTCCCATTAGGAGCACTCATGGCCCCAAAACAGGCACCTACACTTGAATCTTTGGTTATGGGTAGCATACATAAGTATTCATTAGTGGATATCAGTTTAAGGTGCTTTTGCCCGATTTTGTTTGGGTGGGCGCTCTTAACCTATCCTGGTGAGGTTTACCGCACGTAGACTCTCTACATTTTGCGTTTTCTCTTTTTTATTGTTTTGTTGTATGTCCGTCTTTTTTGGTTCCTCTCTTCTTCAGACCGTTCATATGACCCAAAAGAGAGATTTATTCGGGAAAGGGAAGTATACGGAGATCGACAAGCTGGTGACTCCTTCTAAAATAAAAGAGAGAAAAATGAACAAAAATAGAATGGAGACTCCGCTGGGTATGAGGCTTTCTCTTCACCACAAGAGTTTTTCTCTTACAGATTCTAGCGTGTTTGCAAGGATAACAACTCATACGGGGAAGAATCTACCTCATTTCATGTGGAGTTGTCTATTCGGGTGTATGTGTCTATTCCGTGGAGCCACCGAGAGTAGGGTGTTCTCTCCTTCTGAAGGGGTTCTGCTTACATTTTTGGTGACCTACCTTCTTTCTTGTTGAAGCCCCACTGTTGTGTATAGTTAGACCTTGGATTTTAGATTCATGTTTCAGTTGCTATGGTTAGCAACTTAGAGCACTTTTGTCCCCTTTTGTACCCTTGACAGGTCGGTAGTTGCATTTTCGCATGCATCAATGTCTTTGTACTTTGTTTTGATTATTTTCTTTGAATTTTTTATTTTTGTGATCGTTATCTCTTTTTGCTTGATAGACATAATGAGGGAAAATATGGTCACGATTGCTACTACCGGGGGAAACACAGTTTCCTTTTCCCCGAGTGTTTTCAGTGCTCCCGAGGACACTATCACCTTCGGTTCTTTCGAGCACTCTGTAAGGATTACCAAAGGTAATCTTACGTCTGTTGTGGCGTCCGCTCTGTGCCTTCCCCCTCGAACGTGGAGTCATGCATGTCGAGCTGTTCCGACTGTGGTAGCTTGTGTCAAGCCTGCCTCTTATGTGAAGAAGAGGCCAGTGCTCGATGGTAAGGCGTCGCAATGCCCTTCAGTCTTCTCTAGGCTGTCGGGATGTTCCACCTTTTTTTTAACGATTATCCTTGCCTTCAGTAGGTGAGTCTTCATGCTACACTACTTTCGCTACTATTGTCCTTGTTGCAGGTTTGCCGCCTGTTGCTCCGAGTCCATCAGAGGCTGCTCCAGCTCCAAAGTTGGGTAGGAGAGCTCGGAGGACCAGAAATAGGTTGTTACAGATCCAGCAGTAGTTCCTTCATACTGTTCTGGTTATATCCTAAGTAGATTCCTCAATTCCCTTGAGTGAGAATAATTTTGTTGTTCTTTCTGGTTGCGTAGACTACGTTCCCACCAGAATTGCTATGAGGCATTCCCCATCTTGTGACACGAGTTCTTTGGAATCCCTTGTCCATTTTGATCATGCCACTACAAATTTATTGACAAAGGAAATCATTGGAGCAGTTACCTCCATGATAGGACAGGGTCCAGTCACTCGGGAGAAGCTCGTGGCTCAGGTTTCAGAGAAGTCTGAACGAGTCATGAAGCAAATCCTTACCGCTTCATGCCCACGACATCCTCGTAGCAAGAGACCGGGGTTAGCCCATCAGTTTGCTATGAGTTTGGGATACTTGCACTCCGTAGTACAGACCGTCGAGGCCATTCAAGAGTCTCAAGAGGCTCCATATATGGAGTTTGATGAGACTATACTAGAGCTTGGCTCTGTTCCTTTTACAACTGCTTCTATAGCGGTGATGGCCGCAGCTCTTACTGTACCACCTTTCATGAATAATAATAAAGATAAGGGTTTGTTTTCTTATTGTTCTCCTGCTTTGAGTCAGTATTCAGCTTCTACTGTTTTTGGTAGCGAGGCGAGATCCGGGGCACTCGCCGATACTCCTCGCATTCGTATTTGGGAAAGGGAAATCACCCACTTGGGGGGAGGTGGGTCTGAAAAGTTCCACCATGGTACCCCTTGCAGTATCACCTCTCGTTACGGGGGATAATGTCTCGATTTTGAGACAAGTCCCTTTTCCAGTTGTTCATAGTTTAGAGGTACCTCGGGATAGTCCCGAGGGTGGGCTCGAGTTTGATCATGAAGAAAACTTGTCTAGCGGATTTTCTGATATTCCTGGCAACCTCCTCGAAGAGGATGATCTCCTCGAAGAGGAGCTTCACGATTTTGAGATGACAAAGCATCATGTTTTTGTAGTGACCACTCGAGGTTAAAGATCCTCTACCGATGATCCGTCTGATGGCCTCGAGGAGGCTGACCGTCAAGTGCCCGTAGAGGTTCATAACGCCCCACTCTCGAAAAAACTATCGCCCTTCTATAGGGTTAGATAACAATCCTCACTGCACAAATTACTGCGTCACAAGCCGACCGGGCTGGGTCTAACGTAGGCTCTCCTCCGACACAGGTCGAGACACATTTAGTGACACCTGTTGTGCCGCTTAAACTGGCAAGACTTGCTCGTGTTATCTCTTCTAATACTGCTCAAAATGAGCAAGCACAGTCTGACTCGCATCTACAGTCTTTGATAGATGCTAAAGTAAGAGTCGCACTAGAAGCCCAGTAGGGAGAGGCCATAGTGCGCCGAGGCAGGCCCTATACTGAGGCGTATGAATACATACCATATCCTCCAAGTTTTGTGCCTTCGCGGTTCACTCCTTTCGAGGGAGTTGAGAATCCTCTCCAACACATCACTCATTTCTGGGTGTTATGATGCAACGATGGAAATGACGACGCCTTACTCCTCCGCCTTTTCGTTACTAGTTTAGGAGGGTTTATTTTTGAATGGTATACCGATTTGCCGAACGGTACCCTCAGGATATTCTACGAGCTAGATGATGCATTTGTAAAATGTTTCGCTGGGGCTCATCATCAAGTTACTTTGAGCGACCTAATCTTATCTCACAAGGAAGATAACGAGCCCTTAATAGACTTAATTATTTGATGTTACAACTTAAGCATGAAGTGCTAGCCACTCCTTCAAGAGCACCACACCATCGCGCTCCTTATGGGCAAAAGTAAGGGTCCGATCTTTTTTTTGCTCAAGATAACGCCCATCAAAACCTTTGAAGTCTTGATAGAAAGAGTGGACAGCTTACTGAACAACGCAAAATCTCTAATGTTAAAATCAGAGATAAAGCTAAAGGCAAAAAACCCTTTTTAGCCTTCCATTTAAGGGGGAGGGAAGAGTGCTTAGCCTTGATAACAGTCGATGGTAGGCTAAAAAGTCCCATCCTTTCCGCTGAGCAAGCTTGCACCTCTTCTCAAAAGTGAAAGCCTCAGTCCTCAGATAAAAAAAAATCTCGGTCATATTCTTTCAAAAGAGATTGCCTCAAAAGGATCTTTAAAAATCTCCTCAAATAGGGGATGCAGCTTCCCAGTCCAAGGAAACCAGAAGAAGCAGACAAGGTTCAGGAGCCTGACTACTGTCCCTACCATAGGCATTTGGGCCATGTACTTGAGCTTTCCTATGTTTTCAAAAATTGGCTTGAGCCCGCTACCAGGCAGGAGAGAGAAATCTCAGAGCTGTACTTGGAGAAGCCATCTGCACGAGGATCAACTAAAGTCATTACGGTCGTTCCAACTCCTTCTACTACTACTCCTACTACAGTTTGTGTTATTGATGTACTCACTTTTCTTTTTGCTGCTGATATGAGCTCAGAGCATGTTCCCTCTGAAGCATTTTGTACTACTGATGAAGCAATGAAGAAAGAGGTTTCTGAGTATTTTCTATGCTTGTGGTTAGCTCTCATGATTTCTACGCAGATGTTTTTAGCGAAGAAGAGGAGCAATATCCATTGTTGCCCTTCTTTGATGGCGCTTACCATATCTGTGACGACTTGAGTGATTCGTCCAAAAATGTACGTGAGACGTCTCTCCCTCATGTCTCGTCCATAGAGCTCGCTCCCTTGGCATATCCCGTTGAGAGTGACCTCACTGGGTCCCATGATGAGGATATCCAAGAAATTCACTTGCAAAGCGGCAAACTTCTTCCATCAAAGGTGGTTAACCCCGTCTCACTCAGACGAGATAAGTGGATCATCACCCAAGAGGTAGATGACCCTCCTGAAGCTGCTGCCTAGAGCGAGGAGGTAAAAAAACTTACTAGCAAGGTATATTATAATGTGCTAGCGCAATTGAAAAGGTTTCCAGCATCATTAAGCATCTACAATGCCCTTCTTCTATCCTCTGAATTGAGGGAGACTTTAGTGAGAGCTCTTTTGGAGCTTGAAGTCTTCCATGCTTACTACACTGAAGAGAGAATGAAGGAGGTGGATTTTTCACAAGAGATAGCCACCGTTACCTTTTATGAGAGAGATTTATTATTGGGCACTGCAGAACATAACCGCCCTTTATATATAACGGCGATGGTATACTGTATGGATCTAAACTATATATTAGTTGACCTCGGTGCTTCTGTTAACATCATTCACGTATGCACTCTTAAGTTGCTCGTACTGGGTAAGCAACGGTCGTGCTCCGATAAAATCATGTTGAATGGCTTCAACGAAAAGGGCCAGAAGACCCTGGGGTCCATAACTCTTCCTCTCCAATTCAGTGACTTAAAAAGCAAAGCCAAGTTTCACGTCATTGATGAGAATACATCCTTTAGAGATTGCTCAGACGACCCTATATTCACAAACATGGGATAGTCCCTTCGATCCTCCATCTGTGCATCAAATACATGCATGGCGGAGAAGAGTTTTCCATTCCGGGTGATATCTAACCCTTCTCCGTAAATGAAGTCGGTGTGTATGATAATGTTGAATATTATGTTCCTAATAGCAAGACATCATTACCTTCTTCTAGTTTCGTGGGACGTCTGCGCGACCCTTATCCTTTGACCCCTCACTTAACCAAAGGCAAGGAGATGACATAGCGGAAGGAAAGGTCATGCACCCCGCTTACGACAGGGTCCACTAAAAGGTTCCCCACTTTGCCGACCTCTAGAGTCACGATATGTGTTGATTCTGACACATATTCTGAGGCAGAAGAGGCATTCCAGATTGATGAGCCTGGATATTCACAAGGTGCCACTCTAAACAGCTTCGATGAAGAGATTCTTTGGTCACCATCAATGACGATGGTCCCTCGCTTGACCAAGTTAATATTGTCGGATGAAGTGATAACTATTAACTCAGTGCCACAAGGCTACTCTAGAGATCTGACAACTAGACGTGCTGCCACAGTTGAAGATCTTAAGACTTCTTATGTACCTCCTAGGCCCGGGGCTAAGGAGAAGGGAATTTTGTTTTACAAAGTTAATTCTCATGTAACCAACCCTGATATAATGCCTCTATGTGATGATAATAAAAAATTAAAGGATACAACTCTTTCGTATTATTGTTCACCCCTCATTTATAATTTGTTAGATGATGGTTTACTGCTTGAAAGATGGCCTGTTCATCAAGCCAAATTATGTAAGGCTATGTGGCAGGATAGACTCTCAGGAGATAGATCTGGATTGTGATATATCAAGAGGCAGGACGATACTAAGAGCCCTAAAGCCTCATGCAAGATGATCTCTTCATCTTACGATAGCAAAGGTGCAACCTCTAATGATGAGGAGGTTGAAAACAAAGAGGCCCCTCTTGAGCTGGAGGATGGCATCTCTTCGACCTTGGAAACGTTGGTTGAAGTCAACCTAGGCACGACCGATGACCCTCGTCCCACTTATATTAGTAAGCTCGCCGCTAAAATTACGGAGATCCTTAAGGAGTTTCGGGACTGCCTTGCTTGTTTTTTTTAAAATAAGGTTTTAAAATTTAAATTTAGTATAATATATAATATAATTTTAATTTTGTTAAAATGATATATTTTTATTTTGAAAAATAATGAGACCGGATATACTTCATATATATAATTGTTTAAATAGAAATGCCAGATACCATAAATGATATATCATCCCGAAGGATGAACATATCATTTATTGGTAGGCTTAACTATCTAAACTTAAAAGTTTATGAATCTATTTTAGTCTGTGAATTTATAGCCGACAAGTTCCCCTATCTAATACATAGATTAGATAGAGTTTAGATTAATCTGGGTTCTTAATTCCCTATAGAGGCAAGTCATAGTTAATTACATCTCAGACAACCGAAGTCACTTAGAAAAACTCTCGATTAAGATTAGGGTTTTATCTTCAGAAATTTGATGTTTAGGTATTCATGATTTCTTATAGGAAAAATTCAAGTGGGATAGGCTCAAATAGGAAAAATTATTTCTAGAATCCAAAGGAGTGAAGAGTAGGAGATGTCGAAGATGTCGAAGAAGATTCAGTGACATCTCAAACTAACCTATGGTTTGGCTTTACATCTTTAAAAGAGAAATTATTTGATTTTTTAGTCTTGCAAATTATTTAGACGGGGCTTATAATTACATTTCATATGTAAATGGCCCGAGGAAATAAGAGGTTTTATGTCGTGCCATACAACAACTTTGGGAGCCTAAAATGTTTAGGACTTATATCATATGATATGAAATCGTAGAAAGTCCTAAAAGATAATGTGAGGGTTTACATTGTACTAGACAAACAACCTCAATGTCCTATAAGTATGTTATTTAAATCTATTGAAACTCGGTTGAAGTACCTCATGCCATCTTCTGTTGTCACCTCGACCGCTGCCCAGAGATGAATCGTCAACCGACCACGTCGTCGTCTCGTTCCGAGAAGAGGGATAAAGAAAAGAGAAAACCATGCCTCGAACGGCCTATCCTAGAGGATTGTATGAATATGCTAGGAAAACAATATTTAGAAGTATGAATATAGATGAAAATCTATAGTACAATGCAATACAGGAAAGGAACAATTGTGCAGTAAACTACTGTAACAGGAAAGGACTAAAGGAAAACTATGAAAGTAAAGTAAATATAAAGAAAAGGAAAGACTATGCAGTAAAGAAATAAATATGCAGTGTAGAAATAAAATTGAAACAACTAAATGTACCTGATTAAGTCTGGCGATGCTACAAAACATATTACAATTGCATGATATAAAAGGATTAGGTAAACATTTACAGATTATAAAAGAAAAGTTAAATGATGAGTATATGAAAGTCTCAAGATGGGATATTAGATTTCAATTTGGGGATAGGCTCAGACTAGACCCCTTTATATTCCATCGATCCCCCAGGCTACTTATATATTGAAGTCAACATATCAACATCAACTAGAGGTCACCAAAAAATCACCTCTATAGTCAGGCAACCCTAAACCCTATCTTTTAGTGAATATGTGAACTGAGTAGTATATGAACTCATCAAAGTGTAGTGCATATATACGTGATATGTAGTATCTGAACTTATCGAAGTGTAGTGCATCTATACGTGATATGTAGTATCTGTCATGCAGGGTGTAGTGTGTGGTGTTTGTTGTATAATACCTGAGGTGTATTATGATATTCGGGGTGTAATGCATGAATTTGTCAAAAAATATAATGTATCTCTTATGTGGTGTATGAAATGTGTAGTACATGAGAGTCATAGTGTATGAAAGACATAGTGTGTTAAAGACAAGATGTATGAAATGTGTAGTGTGTATGTGAGTGTTAACAGGTATATCTAGAGATATTAGTTAGTGCATAGTGTCTATAATGTGGTTCTTATCATTATGTAAGTGTAGTACCCGTAGAATGGTTTGTTGTGTATCTGTTTTTTATAAGTACCATTTCCCAGATCTTTTGGGGAGGGTTAAGGATCCCGTTGACTTAAGAAAGTGAAAGGGCATCGCATTAGTTGAGTGATGATTTTATATTTCAGCTATAAACAAAGCTGTCAAATGGTTCTTTGCATCATTGCCTATTACCCCCCGTCTCAAACTAATAGGCCACCTCGATATTTCATATGCTCATCCCTAGTTTTTTTAGATTTTTTTATATCAAGGGATTAAAGTACATGAACATCTGAATATTTCCATAACATTCATCTTTCATTGCTAGGCTTAAATTCTAAGTCTATATATGTGATCATAACAAGTTTTACTAACTTTTTCAAAGAAGAGTGAGTTCTCATTTTCACATATTGTCAAAGTCATGTCCAAGCAATTTATATAACCAAAAAGCCAATTCTAGAAATACTCTAAAGATTAAACAAACATTCCTCTAAAACTTCAAATCATGTAATTTTCGAAACTCCATTTTAATATTCCAACAAAACTATTAAATTCAATACCTGTTGAAGAAAGGAAATAAATCCATATTTATATTATTTAATCTCCAAAAAGTAAGAGAAATTGAATCCAGAAAGGAGCTAACACAAATATCATTGAACAAAATTTGATTCAGCGAGGAGTATAAAACCAAAGTCATCATTAAATAGACTTAAGCTTGGCAAAGGGACAAAACCCAAGCCACCATTCAGTAGAACTGAGCCCAAAGAAGGGGCCAAAATTAAGCCATTAAGAAATAAAACCAAGCTCGATAAATATGTAAAATCTGAACCACAAATAAGGCAAAGCTAAACATAGCAAAATGGGTCAAACTAAATCATCAAAAGAACCACAACCAAGTTCCAAAGTTAATTCCCCAAACCCAAAAGATATTCTCAATATATGTGTTCGAATGAGAGAACCAAGGAAGCAAAGTTACAGCTCCCAAAAAACATTCAAAAGCCACAAAACAAATCTCTTAACATATATTCAAAGAAGGCGGCAAAGAGAAACAAGAATTACAGCTCCAAATATGTTTGAGACCAAAACAACCTCTAAACATTTATTTAAATGAGGGGCAGCAAAGAAAATAGAAATATCAACCCCAAACCGTTAATCCAAAACAATGGAACGAATCTCCAACATATTTATTTGCATAGCAGCAGCAAAAGAGGAGGAAAATCACAGCTCTTCATAAATTTTCAAAGCCAAAAGGACCTATAATACATTTCTTTGAATAATAGTATCAAGAACAAGACTCAAACCCCATATAATTGATCAAAACTAAAAATGGCTTTCTAATGTTTCACTTCTAATAAGACAACAAGATGAGTAAAAAAAAACTACAACTCCAATTAGTTATTCAAAAGAAAGCCAAAAAAAGATCCAATACATGCATTCAAACAAGGCAGCTAGAAGATCGAGAACTAAAACTCCATAAATATGTTCAAATCAAGCTAATATGTATTCAAATAAGATAATAAATGTAACAGAAGTTTAGCCTTCGATCTATCGATAAAAAATGAGAGATAAGCATGCTAATCATGCTACATGTATTCAAATGGGGCAGTAAAATAATGTGATTGTAATATCCATCTATCAAATCCATGACCAGGAATAAATAACTCTGAAATCTAACCTGGGTTTCTTGCTAATTCAAGAAATGGAAAGAACAAAGAGAAGTCACGAGAGAAAAGCTTCCAGCAGGAATTCCTCCAAAATGTTTAAAAAAAATTGCCGCCCTCAAATGCTCCCTTAAAGGGGCATTTATAGCCGACTAAAGGGGAAGGAGCTCATGACAAGGAGGGCCCACGCAAATCCCAGAATGAGACTCATGAGCGGGAGAGGCCGTTACAAGAAAGTAACTGGCAGTTATGAACGGAGGAGATGATAAGCCATCACTGGAGGGGAAGGGAAAGATAAGAGAAACCAGAAGAAGCATCTTTGCTCAACCTAGAGAAAGAATGGCTAGGGCACGATTCTGTCCCAAGAAGAGGAAGGGAGCTTATGTGAGGGAGAGTTTAGATTTAGGATTTTAAAAAACCTTTTTATTTAAAAAGATTATTATTATTATTTTTGAAAGAAAATATCAAATTTTGTGCAATTCATTCGTGCGCGGTGCCCCAACAAAATAGGTGTCCTCCCTAGCTAAAATTGATGTTCCGGACGTGAGGGCACATTCCATTTTGTCTGGAATCATTTGAATAAATTCATCGATGATCACGTCAAAATTAACTTTGACTCGTACACGACGCGACAAATGAAATTATTTTGACCCATTCAGAGTCATTCAACGAATATATTATTGATCGATCCTCACATAAGCGACGACCAAAAATCAAACACATCGCTTGCAGTGGCAAGTCAAACATCGCACGCACCACGGTGTCCACCTATGTATTTCAAATTTCTATAAGATCTCAACAAAAGTTTCAATATGTCAGCTTTCATTGACTCAACTAGATGTTAAGGATCTGAAACCATCCATATGAAACTACAAGGAGTGAAGAAATGGCTTGAATTTTTAAGTGGTGTAGGTCCCAGTCGAGTCCTCTAAGAGAGTCAAAATAGGGAAATATTAAGGCTAGATTCTAGGGTATCTAGAGAAAGGATGACCTCAAAATGAGGTCAACAACTATGTGGCAGGATAGACTCCGAGGAGATAGATCTGGATTGGGATATATCAAGAGGCGGGACAATGCTAAGAGCCCTAAAGCCTCATGCAGGATGATCTCTTTATCTTACGATAGCAAAGGTGCAACCTCTAATGATGAGAAGGTTGAAATCAAAGAGGCCCCTCTTGAGCTGGAAGATGACATATCTTCAACCGTGGACAAGTTGGTTGAAGTCAACTTAGGTCTACCGACGACCCTCATCCCACTTATATTAGTAATCTCTTGCCCACTTCCATGACCGCCAAAATCATGGAGATCCTTAAGGAGTTTTGGGACTGCCTTGCTTGGAGCTATGCTGAGATGCCCGGTTTAGTCCCAGAGGTTGTAGTCCACAATCTCTCTATTGATCTGAGTGTCACTCCCATGAAACAAACAACTTATAGGATGTGACCAGAGATTGAGTTAAAGGTTATCGAAGAAACCAAAAAGCTCATTGAAGCCGACTTTGTTAGGCAAGTTTCTTACCCCACTTGGCTAGCAAACATCGTATCTGTTTGAAAGAAGAATGGGCAGACACGAGTATGCATTGACTTTCGGGACTTGAATAAGGCTTGCACAAAGGATGACTTCCCCCTACCAATCCCGGAGTTGATGGTAGACGTCACTTCGACACATGCATTGTTATCCTTCATGGATGGCGTGTCTGGATATAACCAAATCCGGATGGCTCCGCAGGAGAACGACATACAGCGTTCTATACGCCCATTGGCATCTTTTGTTATAAAGTCATGCCCTTCGATCTAAAAAATGCCGGGGTGACCTATCGACGTGCCATGACTCATATCTTCAAAAACTTGCTACATCATGAGGTTGAATGCTATATCGATGATGTAGTGGTTAAGAGTCGATCCAAGGAGGATCATCTTACGGATCTGAGGACCGTCTTTGAATGGTTTAGGAAGTTTGATTTAAAGATGAACCCGTTGAAATGTGCTTTTGATGTCTCTTTCGAGAAGTTTTTGGGTTTCATAGTCCGACACAGGGGTATAGAGATTAACCCCAGTAAAATCAAATCCATCATAAAGATGGAACCTCCCGAAAGCTTAGTGCAACTACGCTCCCTACAAGGAAAACTCACATTCATAAGGAGGTTCATTTCAAATCTCTCTGGGCATTGCCATCCTTTCTCTGCTTTGGTAAAGAAAGATTATCCTTTCCATTGGGATAGAGCATGTCAGGACACTTTTGATGATATCAAATGCTACTTGCTTAATCCTCTAGTGTTGGCTGCTCCTGTCCGAGGGAAGCCCCTCATACTCTATATTGCCACTCTTGAAGAGTCGGTGGGAGCTTTGTTGACCCAAGTTAACAAAGACAGGAAAGAGGGTGCCTATATTACCTTAGTCGGTGCCTCATCCTGACCGAAATGAAGTATCCGTCAATTGAAAAACACTATCTGGCGCTGATTTTCTCGGTGCAGAAATTTAGACATTATATGCTCTCACAACATATTGATTTGATCTCAAGGGTAAACCCCTTGCATTACCTGATGACTCGCCCTGCTCTAGTCGGGCGATTGGTGAGATGGGCTATGCTCTTATCAGAATTTGATATATCGCATATCCCTCAGTGAATCGTCAAAGGGTAGGCACTGACTGATTTTTTAGCGGCATATCCCTTCCGTTAAATGATGACTTTCTAGACAAGAATTTGCTATCCGTTGATTCCTCTGAATGGGAACTCTATTTTGATGGAGCATCTTCCTTAAAAGAAGACCCATTAGGGTCCCTTCTGAGGGTGAAGGCCGACATCGACCTAATTTTTATTTCTTCTGAGTGGGGCTTCCTTCACTATTCTTATAGCTTGACGGAACCACACACGAATAATGAGGCAGAATACAAGGCCTTAGTCCTTGGATTGGAATTAGCCGTCCAAATGAACATAAGGAGGATCAAAGTTTACGAGGATTCACAACTCATCATATGCCAAGTGTTAGGAACCTATAAATTCCTCAAGCTGGACCTTTTGATCTATCACAAGAGAGTTATTACATTATTAGAACACATCCCCGATGTCACCTTAGTCAGAATTTCTCATTCTCTGAACAGTAAGACCGATGCTTTAACTAAGCTTACTAAGGAACTGATGAGTCCTACTGGTGACCCGTGATAGTTGTGATCCAAGATAGGAGTGTCCTATCACCAATTTCCTTTGAACCTCCAGAAAGTGAAGGTGTAGTCCTATCCGCTTCTGACGTGTTCCTCAACGATTGGCACCAGACCATCACATCGTATCTAATGAAGGGGATACTTTCGGATGACTGCTCTCTTGCTACCCAGATACAAAGAAAAGCATTATCATTTACCCTCTTAAATGGTATCCTTTACTGACACTCATTTGACCAAATGTGGCTATGGTGTCTTAGGAAGGATGAGATTCAGAAAATCCTTGTTGAAGTCCATGATGGTTTGTGTGGATCCCATTAGTCAGACCCCAAAATTAAAGCCAAGATTAAAAGGCTAGGGTATTATTGGCCTTCAATGACTCTTGACTGCATAGATTATGCCAAGCGGTGCCATTTTTGCCAAGTTTTTAGCCCCTCATCAGTTTGCAAATGCACTGCACCCAACAGTAGCATCCTGACCCTTTGAGGCTTGGGGAACTAATATTGTAGGGCCTATCAACCCTTTGTCCTCTAAAGTACATCACTTTATTTTATCAGCCACCAAATACTTTTCCAAGTGGGCGGAAGCCATTCCTTTAAGGGAACTCAAGTCTGAACATGTACTGCATTTTTTAAAGAATAACATCGTGTATCATTTTGGCGTGCCACGCCGGATCATTTCTGATAATGGCTTGACCTTCAAAAACATGAAGATCAATTGATTCACACGTCAACATCAAATTGATTTGAGATATTCCACGATATACTACCTGAGAGTTAACAGTCTAGCTGAAGCATTCAATAAGACCCTTGTGAATCTCATAAGAAAAACCCTCCATGCTAACAAGAAGGAATGGCATGAGAGACTATATGCGGCATTGTGGGCGTATCGTATGACATATAGTACTCCTACTAGCTCTACCCCTTATCGTACCCCTACTGGGTCTACCCCTTATGCTTTGACGTTTAGATCCAAAGCAGTTCTTCCTTTGGAAGTGGAATTGCCTTCGTTGCGGGTTTCTCTAAGCAACAACATCACCAGTGATGACAACTTTTAACTCAAGTTGGAGGAGCTTGATAGCCTTGAAGGGCTTAGACTGCAGACTCAACCAAACCTTGAGCTGTACCGCTCCCGCATGGCCAGAGCTCATGAAAAATTAATGAGATTAAGAAACTTCGTAGTTGGAGATTTGGTGCGGTTCTATGCTGCCCAATTATGTCTCATCGTCAAAGGCATGACAAGTTTGAACCCACTTAGGAGGGATCTTTTGTGATCGATAAAGTTTACAAAGGAGGGGAATACCTACTGATTTATGCAGACAGATCTCATCTGATGCCCCCTATCAACGGACGAAACTTGAAGAAATATTTTGCCTAGTCTCTTTTTTTTGTACTCATTGTGTTTTGATGGGAAGCTATCTTTAAGCACATGTAATTTGTAATATACATTTATGGAGCATTAAAGAATGTGTTTTGTTATGTTTTCATTAGATTAATTGCTTGTGATGATGCTCTTGCAACTGCCAATATATCATTCGTAGTTCACAATAATATCTGGTAGGAGAAACCATTTATTTCTCTTAATTCGATTGTCGACTCGCATTTCGGGCAAAGTGAAAGTCCTACGGGCGGCTTATACCTGGTGTGACCACCAATTTTTATGAGAGAAGCCTCACCTTTCTCTTACCTTTCCCTTCATTAATCCGCTCTACGTAGTGTCTGAATGTGGAACATTTGTTTGTTCCACTAGCTTTAAGTTGATGTGGTTGAGACCCTCTTCTGGAGGTAGTTTAGCTTAAATGCTAGAAATTCACATGGGAGAGATTTCGGGGATCCAACTCCACCCTTTCTTCCCTGTGGTGTGGGCTGCTTTGGTCACCACGTGAGGAAAAGGCACGTAACATTGGCTGTAACACTTAGCTTACTTAATCAGTTTGTGCCTGGGTGGAGTTTCTTGCACACACACATTAAAATCCCAAATTGGGTCATAATGATCACTTGTTTTGGACAATAACTAATTCTATGCGAGTTAGGTTTCCTTATATATCCAACATTTGACATCTCTAGAACCACGCGACGTTCTACATAGCTCTTTCATAGGGGGTGTCTTGTCTCATGACGAGCCTTTGGCTCCATAGCCATATGTTTTGATGTTGCTCGAGCCGTACAACATACTAGTCAGCTCTATTACAAGAACATATCATCTCTAGATGTATTAGGCTTTATTGCCACCTACTGTGACATTGCATATGGTGGGGAGCTTCATCGAGCCGTCTTGAATTTCTAGACTGCTTTGTTCATCTAGCATGTTATGCCTTTCAAACTTTATGACGTCCCAGTTAGTTCTTTTATAAGAGTGTTTTGTCTTATGACAAACCTTTGACTTCATAGCCAAATACTTTGATACGCCTCGAGCCCTTCGACTTCAAAGCCTGCTCTGCTATAATGACATCCTATCTTCTGACATTTTTGTCTCTACAACCACCTGCTCCGATGCTTCTCGGACCACATGACATTCTAGTTTATTTTTTTATGAGATCATCTTGTCACTTGACGTTTCAGCTTTATTGCTGGGCTCCTTAGCCAATTTACTTACCTGTTCAAAGAGTGACGTAAGGCCTGACGGCAGTCCTCACACATAGTGTGGGCACTCAAAGTTCTAACACCTTAGTTGTTTTTGGGACACGCCTCTACGGCCTCTGAACTTGCTGTCCAGAGTGGATATAAGTCTCAAGTGCATTCCACATGAACGACGTCTCCAGTTTTATTTTTTCAGCCATACAACTTCGGTGCTTCTCAGACCACACAACATTCTATTTGGTCTTTTTATGAGAACGTCTCCTTGTTTGATGATTTAGCTTTGTTGCTCGGCTTCCTAGCCAACCTATCCAACCTTTCAGGTGATGAAGTAAAAATCTTAGTATTCATCATAGATGTAGTGTGGGTGTTGAGGCACACACCTCGATCAGTTCGCAGAACGGATCAAAGTCTGATTACTCTCCTTCCTAACTGATCAATGCAGACTAGTACTCAGAGGAGAGCCGAAGTCCGTTGGCATTCTCCTTTCAATCTAGTCAACCTTTAAACGCTTAGTGAGCGATGTGAAGCCCCATGACAATCCTCATTAAAGTGACAGGAGGCTTCCTAGCCAACCTTCCTTCCTCTCATGAGCGATGTAAGATGCATATGAAAATCCTCATTGATGGAGCGCGGGTGTTGAGGTACGCACCTCGATCAGTTCGCATGAGGGATTGGAGTCTACTGGTTCTCCTTCCTAAATAATCAATGTGGACTAGTCGTCAGATGTGAACTTTACAGAATTCCTTCCCAATCTAGTCAACCTGTTACTGCTTAGTGAGCGATATAAGTCCCCATGACATTCCTCATTAAAGTGACGGGCAACATTGTAGCCAACCTGCCTTCTATACATGAGCGACATGGCCTGACAGTCCTCATTGATGAAGCACAGAAATTCAAGAGTCTTACCCCTCAATTTTGTGTGGTCATGCCCCTGCATCCCCTGAACCACTGAGTTGAGTAACGTCTCTATGACCTCTGAACTCATCCTTAGGTCATGCCTCTACGGCCTCTGAACCACTTTTTTGGGTCATGCCTCTATGGCCTGTGAACCCATTGTCGAGATGGACATAAGTCCCTTGTGCAATCCTCCCATTTTATTTAGGAGTGAATATGGCTCTCGTGGCTTTTCCATCCTAGAGTATTTTGCTCTTTTGGGTCGCTTAGAAGGCCTAATTACATCACTAACCTAGGCTGGAGCAAAAATTGAGCATCTTCCAACAAGTGCACTGTGCCTTGACCGCGCAACACACTTGTTAGGGGTCCTTTATTGGCATCATATTTTGATGTTACAAATGTAGGTGTCCATCTGCATGACTCGGGATAGCTTACGGTCTGTCCGTAGCCATCCGATAGTTTATACACCCCACCGAGACCTTTTGGCGTGTGTTGAGGGGCACATTACCAGGAACATTTTGCTAGAATTTGGCTTTTGCTTAGGCAAAGTTTGATTGGTGTTTGACACATCAGAGGACTTTGATCGAGGCAAAAAATATTATTCATTGCGCCGCCCGCAAAAATTAACTCAAATTGGCCCGATCTCTAGCGAGCCCATTCAGATGAGCCCGGACGACAAAACAGACTGTGCGATCATGTTCGGCACGTTGATTTTACCTAGAAAGGACGTTAAGTTGGCTACAATTTTACGGGCGAGCCTAAAATACATGAATTATTGTTTTTAGCCCGATTGCTGGAAAAGTGGTCTGAGCGCCTCAAACAACCCGAATGATAAAACAAACTATGTTAACGTGCCTGAATTATCAATTCCACCTAAGTAAGATGTTCGGTGTGCCACAATTTTGTGGACGAGTTAAAAATATGAAAAATTATCATTTTTGGCCTCATAGTTGAAAAAAGTGGTCGGAACAACCCCGAACGACAAATAAGATTGTGCAGATGTGTTCGAAACGTCGGCGTTAGTCAGAAAGGACACTCACCTCGTTGCGAGGACATGTACGAGTGTAGAATATGCCAGCGATAATTATATATTAATAATTATTATAATTATATATATATATATATATATATATATATATATATATATATATAT
>NEWO01000218.1:196973-265162 GCA_003013225.1 Phalaenopsis aphrodite
TATATATATATATATATATATATATATATATATATATATATATATATATATATATATATATATATATATATATATATATATATATATAATATATACAGAGATATATAAGGATATAAAACCACAATTCTGCCCTATCCAAGCCCTAATGCACGGAGCCAGCAACCATTCGCGAAACTCACCTGTGTCTTCCCAAACTCGCCGTTGCCCTCTAGAGTTCCGCCTCAGCTCGGACAGTCGCATGCCGAAACCTCTTTGCTCTTTCATTTCCAGCCCACCCTCACCACTTTAAGGAGATTTGCTTCCTCTCGGCTGGTCACCTTTTGGTTCCTCCTCCTCGCCAGACATCCATAGCTGACCTATCTCTTCACCAATGTCAATTTCATGATGGAATAGTACAATTCTAGCACATAGCTCTAGATTTTGTGTGTTCTCCCTTGCCTTTCTAGTTTTGGTTGCGTGCTACCGGCGCTCCACCACCGCAACCTTGTCGCCTCACTTTTCTGGTAACCAAACGCCTCACCGGAGCATCCTGATGTTGCTGGACAGTGGACCTCATTGCCGTTCAGAGAGGTGCAGGAGTCTTGGACCGCGTGCAAAAGAGTTCTCAAACTTCATTGGGATTCATACAAACCGTGCGATGGTAAAATTCCTCTTCCCCTTTGTACTTTTCTTCTTAGCTAGCCAAAGGCTATAGTGGCTTTAGGCATGCAGGTTTGATCACCTGCACGAGGTGCGTGTGCCAGCAAGTGCCGACGACGATGCATTTATGTGATGGATCTCTTGTTTTCTTAAAGGTGACCTTTAGGGTAGGATTCTCCTTACGCAATCAAGTCTCCTGCGATAGCTGAGTGAATCCTATCTAACTGCTAGGCTTAGCACAAAAAAAATTCTAAGGGTTAGAGCCCCTCTTTCTCCCCTTTGCTTTGTTTGCTTTGGTCTTGTTAGAAAGATTGAATAATTGGCCTTTGTGAAATGAGAAGATGTGAGTCATTAGCTCAATTTGTAAAGCTCAGAGGGACTAACATGAGTATGACTATGTTAAGAATCCAATGGATCCATTGCACTGACATGATATGATGCGAGTCATTAGCATAAAGCAATGTGAGTTAAGTCATTAAGACTGACATGAGTATGACTATGCTAAGAATCCAATTGATCTAACTTGTGCCACCTCCTTTCATGACACCTTTTAGATCTATTGGATCCTTAGGATGAGGCCGATTAGGCTACCCCATCAAAGTAATACTACACCCATACTCACCCCACACTTAGATATTAGGTTAACACACTTGTGTGATAGGATAGGATTTAGGGTTCTAGGTAGTATTTTTTGACACCTCTGGTTATTGTTGTGTGATGTAATGTTTTGTTCTAGCTATGTGTCACCTTCTTGATTTTTTGGTATGTTTGCATGCTCTCTTGTATGTGGCAGTATGTTAGGGCGATCTTTTACAGTTATCGTGCCTACTTATACACATTCACATAGGGCTATTATAGGGGAGTTATAATGATTTCTAATCATCTGCTTGCATGTGCTCTTTAGCTCCCCAATTATAAGGCACTTCTTGTTATTTTGCGATGCATGACATGCGAGCTAACATTTGTTTTTTGTAGGTCGAGTCTTTATTTTCTTTTCAAATGTATTTGATAGGGTCCTAGGAGAGTATGTATCACAAATAAGGTATGGTCATGGGTTTTGAGGTGAATGATGCGTCGAACCATGTGACGAGGACCAGGACCAGCAGCTCGTGTCCCAGACCTTAAGTCTAAATTTTACATTATTGTATAGACTTATGACCGGACATGTATGTGCGGAGTCCGACCGCTTTTACTGCTTTCACTGGATTATGTTGCCGGTCCAGCGGCATTTGGCCTATGCATACATTCTTTTTGGGGTGTTTTCTTTCTCTTTCTCTTCATGTGTGCCTTTGCATGTTGGAGCGTTTTATATTGTTTCTTACTATGTATCTAGGATTTCACGATGCAACATAGGCTCATTAAGATTTAAATTCCTAATTTTTTATAATTAAAAATCCTAAATAAAATATTCAAGATAATTAAAATTTAGGATTAAAATATTCAAGATTTAAAAATTTGCAATAATTTCTTTTCTGCATATATTAATAGGGCCTCCACAATACTTAAGGACCACTCTAGATAACTACATTCATATTTACGTGTTCCGAGGAGGAGCCCCCGTGCTTCTTCAATCTGACTGGCCCAACATACCTTTTATAGGCGGTTGTCTAGTGTGTCTAGCGTGTTAGAGGGCTCCCTGAGTATAAGGCCTTTTGTTGGGAGCTTTTCCAGCTTTGTAGCTGAAGCTTCACTTTCTTTTCTTTCCTTAGGCATCCTCACCACTTTGGCAGGTATAAGTCCCACCTTTTAGAGTTTCAGCTGATAGTCATAGGATAGAGTTTTATTCTTTTGACCTTAAGGCTACCGAGGTTCCCGTGGATGACACAATTCATGGATTGCTGGTTAGGGATCCTAGGTTGTGTTGGGTTAACTACCTTCACAACCTGGAAGACCTAAGGTCCAGTGACTTGGGATTACGGGTCTGTGACACCCCGACCCAGTTACCTCTACCTCTAAGTACTACTCTTCCCTACTTTTTAACCACCTCCGTTGAGCCTTGTCTCTTCTTTTACCTTCGTCGGAATCATCCCGACGGCCTGATGACCGATGAGCTGCCGCCCGTTTGGGATACGATGATTTGTCCTCTTCCCTTATGGTTCAGATGTGCTTTAATGTATCGAAACTTCCCGTTGGGATGATATGGTTATTTTTTAGGTTATGTATGCTGGTGAGTACGCTATCCATATGGGACCATGAGATACTCACTTCTCGCCCCGTGGTTTAGCGAGAACTCTAAAGCACGGGGACATTCCCCCTACGAGATTACCTCCCTTGACAACTCTGTGCCAGTTGACATTTTTCAGGTAAGTAAAAACCCCTTTGGATCAAGAGTTTTCTCGAGCAACCCCCAATATTTAATTAACTAAGTGAGATGTGTCCCCTTAGGAGCACTCATGGCCCCAGAATAGGCACCTACACCTGAATCTCTGATTATGGGTAGCCTACATAGGTATTCTTTTGCAAATATTGGTTTAAGGTGCTTTCTCCCAATCTCTTTTGGGTGGGCACTCTTAACCTATCTTTGTGAGGTTTACCGCACGTAGGCTCTCCACGTTTTGTGTTTTTTCTTGTTTGCCTTTTTGGCGTATGTCTGTCTTTTCCAGTTCCTCTCTTCTTCAGGTCATTCATATGACCTGAAATAGAGATTTATTCGGGAAAGGGAAGAACACAATGATTGACAAGCTGACAACTCCTTCTAAAATAATAGAGAAAAAAACAAACAAAAACAAGAAAATCTCATGGGTCAAAGCGGTGTCCTCCATCAACTCTGGGAACGACAGTGGAAACTCATCTTTTGGACACTTTTATTTAAATCTCTAAAGTCGACACAAATAAGGATATGCCCATTCTTTTTTTTAACTGGCACAATGTTGGCTAACCATGTGGGGTATTGCTCTTCTTCCACAAAGTTGGCATCTATTAACTTCTTTACCTCAGTAATGACTTGTTGCTCTATCTTTAGGCGCATCCTTCTAGGAGCTTGTTTCACTGGGGTCATATTTTTATCCACCCCAAGCTTATGAACTGCAACTTCTGTTGATAGCCCTGACATTTCATCATAGCTCTAGATGAAGAAATCTTTAAAATCTGAGAATAACTTCATCAATTATGTGGATTTTTCCTCACTGAGTACAAAACTTATAAAAGTAGGTCGGGGCTGCTCCTCAGTCCCGAGGTTGATTTCTTTCAATTCATCAACTGTTGACTTAATTTCTTCTTCAAATTATGACTGGGCATCATCTATCAACTAATCTTCAGAGTCATCCTCCACATCAAGGTAATCCTCTTCCAATCCGCTAGTAACAACCATGCAAAATTCTGAGTCATCGACTGGTCCTACAGTACCAAATCCGAGACCTTCTTTCGAGTTAGGAGTTTGATTTTTAACATCCCATAATTTCTCAAAAAGTTGTAGCTTATTTTTTGGCATTTGCTTTGCCACATATCTCTATTGAATTAACTTTTGTATGCAAGGAGAAAAGTAACCAAAAGGTAATTCCATTATTTCATTAGAATCTTCTTTTTCCAAATTTACATGATTTTGAGAACTAGTAGAAGGATAAGAAAGTTAAAACTTGATTGACTTAGAATCGATTCTACAGACTTCTTTGACATCTAAACTCTCAACCTTTAGAGGGTGGATAGAAGTAAGGATCATAGCATGCACATAGTGGTTGATCCAATCTTACATCAACTCGTATTCAATTTTCTCCACATCTTCTAAGGAAATTTCAAAATAAGGTTTCTTCTATTTTTTCATCATTATTTCTTCCTTGGAGCTTTCTTCATTAGGACTTTCTTCGATGTCGATGCTGATGGTCAGCATAGTCCGTTCAACAATCCTGTTGGTTCTTCCTCATCCACGTCCCCAACCTCGATCTCGGGTATATAGGCTAAAAGAACCTCTACTGGCTCATTGTGATGAAATAGTAGTAGATCATCAAAGCTGAGTTGAATGGCCTTGTTCTTGTGATTCTTCTGAGTTTTTTATTTCACTTGGCACAAATTCACGGGAAAATATGGTTTTCTTTTGGGTTGTGTAGTAGGCGGCGTCTTCATGGATACCCACTTCATGAACTAAAAATGGTTGTATCCCCCTTGATGTAATTTTCTTGCCCTTCTTTAGAATACATGATGCATTGGTGTAGAGATTATGGAACCATGTTATGCCCGTGAATCCATGGTTGACCTAGTAAAGCAGTAAAAGTTGACTCAACGTCGATGGTATGAAATTTTGTTGTTGTTACTTGCTCTCCAACTTTCATTAACAATGTAATCGATCCAAGGGCTTACTCCCCCTTCTAGTTAAATACTCTTAACATTATTTTATCGATTGTAAGCTCCTTCACATCAATGTTGAAGTATGCCAACGTTTGTAGACTCATTAAGTTGAGTGGTGCTTCCAGATCTACCAAAACTCTGGACAACACAAATCTGTCAATATTAACGGAGATGTATAGCGGTCGGTTATGGTTAGTGGTGTCGAGCAACAAGTCTTCATCTGTGAAGGTTATCCCAAGTTGTTCCTTTAACAAACAAGCTTCATTCGAGGATGTGCTGGTCAACTAGGCTAAGTAAATCTCTTGGTCAAACAAGGATGTAACTAGAGACTCTCTCATCTCCTTTGACAGGATTAGGCCATCATAGATGCTTATTTTAGCCGACAACCTCCTACGATGAGCTAGTACATTATAATCCACTTTGTACAATCCTCCAATCCTTACTTGGTAATGTGTCTATTCCATTGGTGGAGGCGGAGGTGGTTCTTCTCGAGTTACTATTTGTTTTCCTTTATCCACTGAAGCTGAACTCGGGGGTAATACCTTCCCATTTCTTAGATTTATTTCTGCAATTTTCTATTCTTCTTCTTCTTGCAATGTTGTTGGCAAAACTTTTGGTGTCTCTTTGACATTAGAGAAATCCAAGTTGATGGTGAACGGTGCACCATGGTACTTGAGGACTGGTTCCTTACTATTGGTGCTATCACAACTGGTGTTGTCGATATATTTTCTTTGTTCTCATTGGTATGTTCATTGGGCTTATGTGCGATTTAAGGATTGGCTTGGGAATCAAGATCAGAGATAGATTGACCAAAGTGAGTTACGTTGTCACTAGAAACAATTATAATGTAGCCAAAATCATAATCATTATATTCATAAGACCCCGGTGAGGCAAAAAGATAATCATATATTGTCAGGGGTTTGAGGATTTTCTTCCCCAAATCCGAGACAACACAACTAATAGTGACAACTCCTATCCTACCCCCCCGTGTTATCAGTCTTTATGAAGATGTTCTTCTTCTCTGGTTGCAGTGATTTCTCTAGTGAAATCCTAACTTAGGCCGGGCAGGCTGTAGACTCTGGATGATTTCCTAAGCTAAAACAATCTAAATCTGATCCAGTATCTTCTTAGAAGACTTGCTCAAAACTGTGTTTCATCCATCTTCCTTTGAATACGGTTCTATCGGAGTGATTGGTTCAACCAAAATCATATTTACAAAACCTTTTTTAGGCTCTTTTAAAGATTCTTTTAGGATTATTATATTTCCTTTATTAAAATACCTCTCAATCCACTCCTTGAACCTGAAACAGACCTCTATTGTGTGTCCCAGATTCCTGTGATAAGGGCAAAAATTGGGATGATCCTTCTTATCAGCTTCTTTTGGCTTCTTTGGATCTGACAATCTAAACTCAGGTTTCTTTATTAAATTTCTAGACATATTAGACACAACTTCATCTTTAAAAGAGTGCACTCTTTTCATTCATTTTAAAAAAAGATGGACCCCATCTACCATCTGCCTGGTACGGTCCTCCCTGATATGACTGCTGACTATACTGGCCATACTGCTGTGTTTGCTATTGCTGAGGCTGAGTATGTTGTGACAACTACTGAGAACTCTGATGATAATGCTCTACTTGAATTTTTATTGGCTTCTTCCTTTTATTAACTGTCATTATTGTTCCAGACTTCTACTTGAATACTCTGGTTATCCTGAACTTCTTTAATTTTTTTTGGGAATCCATATGGTTGAGTTCTTCTTGTAGACTGCTGGCCTTGCTTAATAGCTTCTCAAAGGACTTGATGGTGAGTTCCTTAAGAATGATGGCTACCAGCCCATGGATGCTTTTGAGTAGAATCTCAATCATATGTTGTTCTTGTAGTTGAGGCTCACAATTTATGCTTAGGTTTCTCCACCTCAAGATATAATCCACTAAAGTCTAATTAGGCTTTTGCCTTTACACTACGAGATCTCCAATAGGAACATGTTGCTGTGCTCCAGCAAATCTCTTCATGAACAACTGTTCTAACTCAACAAATGTCTTAATTGATCCATTAGGTAATTGAACATGCCAATCGATTGCTATCCTAGATAGGCTGCTGACAAACTGACGGAAGAGCAAGGCTTCATTACCTTTGGTGTTGCCACAACTGGCTCAGAAATGTGCTACATGCTACTTGGGATTTTTTGGTCTCATCAAATGTCTTAAAGTTTGATGATACAAAACCCTTAGGGTAGGGCACAACATCAAACTCCTCTGTGTAAGGTCTACCCTTTGAAATCAATGTATCACCCTTAGATTGGGCTAAGGCCTCCCGAACTTGTTGTTTGACCATCTGCATTATATATTTTTCTAGTAGTACACTTGGTGGGGAATCTTTCTTTTGTTGATCATCTCTATTAGCAGAGGCAAATTCTCTCCTTTCATTGGTAATGTGAACTATTTCAGGCTGGTTGACTTATGGAGAAGCTAACTGCTGCGACTCAGACTGTCTATGAACTGTAGCCATGGTGGCCATGGAGGTGGCCATCTCTTCCATCGTCTTCTCTATCTTCTTGATCTGTTCATCTCTAAGTAGAATAGCCCTGCACAAATCATCTATGTTGTTCCCTTCAATAAGAGGTTGGGCATCGCACGCAGACGTAGTAGTTCTAGTCTCTATGACATGAATATCCATAAAGTTTTCATCGAGGTAATCATTAAAATCAAATACTTCATCATCCATATCTATTCCATGTTCTTCGACTAACCCAAAAATCTTGGCTCTGAGCTTTTCAAGTTTTTCTTCAATTATTGCTTCCTGGATTATCTTAAGATCTGGAGGACTCTCCTGAACATCCTCACTCTATCGTCAAACTCGGTAGTAACGGCTGCAGTGATATCTGATACTTCATAACCTTGCTTCATTGCATGTTCTTGCTTTGCAGACTCATCAAACGGTACTGGTACGGCGACCTTGGGTACCTACACCTTCTTTTTTGACAGTGATGTATTGAAACAGTGTGTCTCGATAGAGGCATCTGTGTGTCAAAGAGAGGTATGCTCCCCGTGGTGTAGAGTAAATACAATACTGGGTAACTTCTTTACTTTCTTCTTCTTTGTAACATACTTTCAAGCAACAACTGGTAGTATCCTCTGATCTAGACATGATTTGGCCAATTAACATCCTGCAAACCTCGGAGCAGTAGCTATAACAAAATTAGTGGTGATGATGGTAGTATGAACTCGACTTCCTGAACGGAATCTAATGGAAATGCGAGCTAGCAAAACTTCACCTGATCTTTGAGATTGTTGAGAAGATCTGACATCCTTCAAAATCTCTTTCGTAATTCAAGGAGATACCGTACATCCCACTCACTTAAGTAGTTTAACCATTGAACATCCTTCTCTAACGGCCAATTTTTGAAATATTGTACATATTTTGGTGATAGGAGTGGGTTTCTCTCTCTCCTCATCACAACCATGAAGTAACGGTAAGGAAGCAAATTTTTTTTTGAATATTGTCATATCCATTAGTATCCGTTAATGGGTGAAACCTTTTCCCTCACAGAAGTGAAGAGGTCTCACGCAATCCAAGTTCCTCCTGGTGAGGAATCTCATCAACAAATACTTTCTCTGGAACTCGGGCTTTAGTAACCTTCTGAATCCTTCGACTACAATTTCTTCACTAAGACCGGGTCAAAGGTATAAACTTTGAAATAGATCCTTCATCTGTATCCTCAACAATCATAACTTCCTTTCCTTTGACAGATGAGGGAATAACAAAATTAATAGGTGTCGGGGTAGCAATAGTCTTGACCTTCTTGTAGGACGAGAAATCTTGAGGATAATTCATGTTAAACTCAATAGAAGGCTCTTGTACTTTCAGAACGACAACTTTCATTACAACAAATTGGGCCTTTCCGAGCACGACTTCAAGTTCATCGAATCTACTTTCAAACTTGATGGTGGGGGCGACATTACAGGCATCCCAACTAGTTGGTAGGTTATAGAAGAAAGTGAGCATCAGGAACACCATTGCACGAGCTTCAAAAAGAAAGTTCTGGGGTTAGTTATTTGGCCAATACCTTGTAATTTTAGTGCAAACACAAAAAATTAACAAGAGTCACTCTGTGAACTGGGCTCTTTTTTACTTTTATTTAATTTTAGTTTGTGAAAACTTTAAGATTTTAGTAAGCTAAATTAAATGGGAAATTTTAAAAAGAAAATTAATGCAACGATTTGATTTAATTTTCAATGCAACAAACCAACTTTACAACACACAAAGCCTAGTCAGAACTACTCCACCAATACACCTATTGGAGGTACGACCCCACTTAAAGATAAAAGTGCTAATAAACTCCTAAATCTCTCTATTCAAAGGTGATTGAACAGACGGTCCTGAAGTCTGAATGAGTTGACTCTAATTGAGCACGAAAAAAATGAGCCAAGTATGCCAACGAAAAAAGAGTAATCTGGTCCATGAGGGACATGGGTGATCCCATACTTAATGCTTATGCACAGTATAACAATAGTTCTAATGGAATTTTTCACTTACATTTCCTTATTTTGCAACAAAATCAAAAACTTGATTCTGAAGAAAAATAAGAATTTAACTTTTAAATTTATATATATTTATATTGAGATACTATGCAAGTATACATATCGTTATCAAGTAATATAGGACTTTTTGATTAAGACCTGAATATCGAACCCACATGGAAGATTATGCAATATGCACCAGAAAGTTTTTCTATTTTTAAAAAGATAATTAGTTAAACTAAAAATGATTTTTGCAGGAATTTAAAATTTAAATTTTTTTGGTATTTTTGATATTTTAACGAAACAGTAAAAAGATAACTAAAGTTTTTGTAGAAGAAAAGTATTTAATATGAAAATATCTTTCTTCTTATCATGAATGAGTAATAAGTATAGGATTTTTGTTGTGGAAGTATGCAAATTGTGTTGTGCCAAATATGAGCAATAATATTCTTTACCCTTACTAAAGATGCTATAAAAAACATTGCCTAATTTAAAGTTTGAATAGTTTTAAAGACCGGTTAGGCAGGGAAGATACTAGCTCTCACTCTAGAGTTCCCTCGATTCCCTTCACCTGGGGGCTAGCATTCTCGTATCAGAACCTAAAATAATAAACCAAGTTGGGGGCTTTAACCTGTCACTTTAAGTCCTCTAACTCTACACCCATCAATGAATATTTCTCTATTTATTTGCACTCAATAATATGAACTACATTCTCATTCATACAACCTCATGTGATTCTTTCCAATTGTTAACTGAGACAATACCAGCCCGGTTCTCACATGTTCTCACAACAAATTTTAACATCTGGATTGGCCAAATCAATAAGTAAATAAAGTGCATGGATTTAAATCATCACAACTTCTTCCAACATTAAAGATCAATACTCTCCACAACCTCCATCCAAAACTTAATTAATTATCATTTTAAGATGAAAGATAAAGAAAACTGCTCAGAATCCATGGAGAAAACAAAACCACACTTTAGTTTAAAAGAAGAAATCATTGTCAAAACAACAACAAGTCTTGGTTAAAACCAAAAGTAGTTTAAAACAAAAAATAAAAACTTATCTCATGTCCTCCGCCAAACTCTTGAAGTTCCTTTGAATCTCTTCTCTTTTATAATCACTTAAACAAAATAACAAAAAGGATAAATAAATAAAAAGTTGTTTCTAAAAATCTCTCCGAATTAACTCCTCAAAAAAGAACTTTCAAAACTTGCCAATATTTTCAAGACTCTTTTTTAAGTCCTCTCTTCTTTCTTTTATAGTTTTCCAAGTGCTTCCTTGGGATCTCTTCAAAATGTGTCTTGATTTGATGTATTTGCTAAAGAGATGCATCCTTTCATGATAATTTTTGTCCATGGTGGTTACAACCACCTATTAAGCCAATGGGTGCCTCAAAAACCTCTTCAAAATTTTTAAAACTGATTTTACTCATCTAGTAACTGCCACTGACGCTTAAGCACAAGGTCTCAGCACTTAAGCGCGACCTTCTCTGTTTAACCGACGCTTAAGCGTTGGATCTGACACTTAGGCGCCAAAACTCTTTTGCACAAATTTTCTCCTTTTTGCTCCAAATTTGATCCCTTTTCACCCCTTTAGGCATTTTTTCCAATTTTACTTGTATCTGCAAGAAAAACACAAAAATGTCTTCCATTAAAGTGCAATATCTAAAAAATAGGTATAAAAATGTGTCTAAAAACACTATATATTTTGGGTGTATCAAAATCCCCTAAACTTAAAATTTTACTTGTCCTCAAGTGACAGTTCAATCTTTAAGAACCAAATATGTATGATATGTATATGAGTTTCTTTAGGAGTCAGTAATATTTAGATTTAGAAATAGAGTAGCCCAATTTAGAAAAAAATAATTAGTAAATGAGACCAACTTAAAGTTTGAAGATTTTTAATGTTAAGAACTATGAAAATATGAGTTTCTATCTAATTCAAAAATATTGTAAGTTCTCTAAATTTAGATTTTAGTTCTTTCACTTTCTCTACTTAAAAATTTTTATTAAAAATAATTTTACTTACTATATTATATTTATAATTTTACTTACTCTATTTTTAAGTCTTATACTTTAAAAAGATCAAATGTAGAACCAGTTTTTGGTTATACACTAATCCTCAAGCTTCTCCTCCCCTACATTTCTTTTCTTTTTCCATTCTTTTTCTTTTTCTTTTCATTTTTCTTTTCCAGGCAAGGATTAATATATCTGGATAGGCCATTAATGATTTTGAATTCCACTTCTCCTTTCCTAAAGTAAAGTCTTGATATAAAACTTTTACTTATAAATATAATAATAGTTTTGAAAATCATTCTAATAAAAGAAATTTAAGTATTAAAAATAAAAGTCTAAATTATCTAAATTTTTCAAAAATACAAATTTTCTTACTAAAGATAGTCACTTATATTAATCATTTTCTATACTAAAAAATTTTAACTTAAAGTTTTTCTTGATTACTTAAAATTTTAATTAAAATTTTTTTGCTCATTTCTAAAATCAAATTTTACTTCCCTAATATAACTTCATATACATAATCAATTTTCCTTTTAAACTCAAATTCACTTGTAGTACATTTGAGAAACAAATAAAATTCTAATTTTGAAAAACTTTTTTCATCCCCTTAAACTTAAAATTTTTAACATATTAAATAGTTTAGCATCAGATAGTTATATTGGTAGAAAATGAAAATTGAAATAACATGCTAACAGGAATTTTTACATCCTAATTATAGAAGTATAAAACAAAAGACAAGAGTAAAATTAATTTTGATCAAATTTTCTAACATTTTATTTTAGTTTAACATGTAGAGATTCAAATAGACTTCAAAACAGTGGGTATAAAAGCAAACAACACACTAACATGATAAAAGAAAAATACAGGGTAGCAGTTTTTGAATTTCAAGTTTAAGATCTAAGCTAGCAAAATTTTCTACTTTATAACAGATATGAAATTAAGTTAAGTTCTAAACTAACTAAATCTCAGTACTAAACACAAAACAACATTTACTACCCTAAAATTTTAACTACCAAAAACTTCATAATAATAATAAAACATAAAATAGTCCAAAACAACACACAAATGCTAATGTATCAAGCTCATACCATATAGTTCATATCATATTACAATCATAAAATGGATCTCTTAGCTCTACTCTTCATCCTCAGAATCACCACTGTACCATTTTTTGCAGGCTCATAATCAGGATATCGAGGATATGGAGGAAATTGCACTCCTGGGTCACCTCTAATCAGGCTCTCCAAAGATGCATGAAATTTCTCTTTATAATCACTATTCCTTCTATTACAACTATTAGTATGATCTGCAAAGCGTTCTAAATTTTGTACCTTATCAGCGGTAAAATTCATATTATCCATCATCTTTTGCAATAACTCATCCCGAGTCTTGGTATCACCTCTAGATGTAGAAGCACGTGAAGTAGATAGTCTAGATGAAGATGCAGCGGAGGTAGATGCAGACGTCTCTAATCCATAACTTCTAGAAAATCCTCCTCTCCAGCCAAATATTGAATGCTCTGAATAAGTCTCCACATTTACCTTCGTGATGGGATTTAGAGGTAACAAAACTTCCTCCCAACTATCATACTTCACTCCAGCCTGCTCGCATAAAGAAAATATCAAGGAAGCAAATTCCATATCTGCAGTAGTAGCAGCAGCAGCAGCAGCTGAGCTGATGATAGTGTGAGAGATCAAAGCCCCTATGTTGATGGGCTTTCCCGCATGAATACAATAATTCAACGTTGCTCTCTCTTTGGTCACTTAACTGAGATGATTGGTTGGAAGCAGACGAGCAGAAATGAAATAGTGTCAGGCCTTTGAAGGTGCACATAACTTTGAAGTTGGGAAATTTACTCTCCTCTCATTGGTAATCTTCCAAAGTCCTCTCCCAATAGTCAAATATGAAATAATCTAGTCTAACTTCACTTCAGTAGGATTATAATTCACATAAAAACACAAAGTCTCTGGTGATAAATGGTAAAATAAGTTGATTACCTCTGGAGTAAAAGGTACCAACTTCCCTCAAACCATAACTTAATCTTCCTCAGCCTCTGGAAGATTTGCATAAAACTCCCTCACAACAGAAATCACTACGACAACAGAGAAACAACAGAACTTTTCCCACTGTAGGTGGACTATCAGGTCTTCCACTTCTCCACCTGGACTCTTAAAACATCGCTCCTGAATCAATTTTTGTGACTATAGAGTGTCACTGTATTGATCCTGAGCTTTTGAATTGACAAATTTGCTCGAATCAAATGGGCTCTTTCCTCTACTCCTTTTCATTCTTGGTGTCATTCTACAAATTTGATAAATTCCAAAAATAACTTTAAAAATCTAATTTTAGATCACTAAACTAAACTTCCAAAAGCACTAACAAAACTTTCCAAGCAATTTCCATAGATTTTTCTTCACTTTTTACCCTGAATAGTAAATTTTTGAAATCTTTCAAATGTGCTCAAAATATATGGTGAAAATTTAAAATTTTTGCGTCTTACCTCAAGGAACTTGGATCTAGGAAATCTCATTTGGTTCCACCAAGAAATCTCCAAATTTCACTTGCCCTAACCCTCAAAATCACGAACTTGAGTTGGGGAAGATGATAAGAGGCATTAAAAATGGTATTTTTGGACTAAAAATTCACTTGAAACCGTTCGCGAACCGGTTTTCGTGAACCGACGCTTAAGCACGGGTAAGTGGCGCTTAGGTGCCTGTCTCTTGGGTTGGCTCGTGCATAAGCGTTAGATGTGGCGCTTAGGCACCAGTGCACAATTTTTAAAATTTTTAATTTTAAGTAAAATGCACTATTAGCCTGAGTAAACCACCGCTAAATGGTCTCATAGCACTTAAATGACTATTTTTACTTCCTATTACTCCCTTCTCTCTCAAAATTCTCCATAATAATTAATTCAATTTGAGGCTAAAAATAACACAAATTTTCACCAAAAATAAACTTATATTAATTCACAAACAAGTACAAACACATTTAACACTTAGTTCTCTCTTCAACTAATCTTGGATGAGAAAAATTTCTTAAGTACAAAACACTTAACACACATTTACAATTAAACACATAAGTGACACAAACATTAAACACTAGACATAAACACTAACATACTTTAAAACATGACTCCAAACACACAATTCCTAACACTTAAATTAATGCCACTCTTCATTAGAAGGAACGAATTCTTGTCTCTTAGTAGTCTCTCCAAGAATATAGATTTGATAAAACAGACGGTGGTGACGAGCTCTAATACTATCATCTTCGATCCACTTTTGTTTAAGGAACATCGCCTTATCCGCTTCCTCTACATAACTGGTATGGCTGAATTGAATCCTAAGTTGCCACCCAATATGTTCTAGATGAGCATGCAATTCCAGCACCTTAGACTCTAATACACATATAGTATTCTCTATCTGGTTGATCTTCTCTGATATTCCTTTAATACTAATGGCTAAGAAACTGTTATACATCTCTTGTGCACTTTACTAATAAAATTCTTCCTCATGGCTTCTTCCTTCTTCTTCAAATCCATTTCCCATTAAGACATTTTCTCTAAATCTCTCTCTTTCTTAGACTTTTAGGGCTAAAAATAATCCGGGGTGAAATTCCTTCACAAACCCCTTCTATTTATAAGCATAATTCCCCCTCATAACTTTTAGGCACGAATAAAAACTGCCAAGCCAGGTTTATTCCGACTTATATGCAATAGTTCTGATGGTATTTTTCACTTATATTTCCTTATTTTGCAACAAAACAAAAAACTTGATCATAATGAAGAAAAGAATTTAACTTTTTAATTTATATATATTTATATTGGGATACTACACAAGTATACATATCGTTTTCAAGTAATATAGGACTTTTTTATTAAGACTTGAATATCGAACCCACAGGAAAGATTATGCAATATGCACTTTTTAGAAAGTTTTTCTATTTTTAAAAAGATAATTACTTTAACTAAAAATGATTTTTGCAGGAATTTAAAATTTAAATATTTTTGGTATTTTTGATATTTTAACGAAACAGTAAAATTATAACTAAAGTTTTTGTAGAAGAGAAGTATTTAATATAAAAATATCTTTATTCTTATCATGAATCAGTAACAATTATAGGAATTCTGTTGTGGAAGTATACAAATTTTGCTGTTCCAAATAGGAGCAATAATATTTTTTACCCATACTAGAGATGCTATAAAGAACATTGGCTAATTTAAAGTTTGAATAGTTCTGAAGACCAGCTAGACAGAGAAGATACTAGCTCTCACTCTAGAGTTTCCTTAATTCCCTCAACCTGGGGGCTAACATTTTCTTATCAGAACCTAAAATAATAAATCAATTTGGGGGCTTTAACTTATCACTTTAAAGTCCTCTAACTCTACACCCATATATGAATATTTCCTTATTTATTTGCACTAAATCATTTGAACTACATTCTCATTCATACAACCTTATATGATTCTTTCCAATTTTTGACTGAGACAAAACCAGCCTGGTTCTTACATGTTCTCACAAAAAATTTTAACATCTGGATTGGCCAAATCAAGAAGTAAATGAAGTGCATGGATTTAAATCATCACAACTTCTTCCAACATTAAAGATCAATAGTCTCCACAAATTCCATCCAAAACTTAATTACTTATCATTTTAAGAAGAAAGATAAAGAAAATTACTCATAATCCATGAAGAAAACAAAACCACACTTTAGTTTAAAAGAAGAAATCATTGTCAAACCTACAACAAGTCTTGATTAAAACCAAAAGTAGTTTAAAATAAAATAATAAAAACTTATGTGAAGTCCTCCACCAAACTCTTGAAGTTCCTTTGAATCTCTTCTCTTTTACAATCACTCAAAACAAAATAATAAAAAGGATAAAGTAAATAAAAAATTGTTCCTGAAAATCTCTCCGAAATAACGCCCCAGAAAAGAACTCTCAAAACTTGCCAATATTTTTAGGACTTTTTTAAGTCCTCTCTTCTTTCTTTTATAGTTTTCCAAGAGGTGCCTTGGGATCTCTTCAAAATGTGCCTTAATTTGATGTATTTGCCCAAGAGACGCATCCTTTCATGATAAATTTCATCCATGGTGGTTACAACCACATATTAAGCCAATGGGTACCTCAAAAACCTCTTCGAAATTTGTGAAAATCGATTTTAATCATCTAGTAACTGCGACTGGCGCTTAAGCGCGAGGTTTCGGCTCTTAGGCGCGACCTTCTCTATTTAACTGGTGCTTAAGCGTTAGATCTGACGCTTAGACGCCAAAACTCTTTTACACAATTTTTCACCTTTATGCTCCAAATTTGATCCTTTTTCACTCATTTAAGCATTTTTTTCCATTTTTACTTGTATTTGCAAGAAAAACACAAAAAAACCTTCCATTAAAGTGCAATATCTAAAAAAAAGGTATAAAAATGTGTCTAAAAATACTACATATTTTAGGTGTATCAATGGGCACATTACCGATGTGTGAAGACAAATTTCTATGATTATAATGGAGAGAGAAACTTTTCCGCAGCGGAGTCGCCAAAATTTATGACATCTAAAAATATTTTTATGTTGACCAACAAGTTCCTTTATTAATATGAAAAATTAAATAATGTTTATATTAAGCTAGGTTCTTAAAAGTTTCTTATAAGGGCAAACCTCTATAGTTAATTATATCATAGATAACCGAAGTCACCTAAGAAAACTCGATTAAGATCAGGGAATATTGTCTTTAAGAATTTCCAAGGGGTAGGGCTTTTCAAAAGATCGGACAAAGAGGTGTGAAAGGGGAATGACTCAAATTTGGAACATTTTATTTTGGAATCCAAAAGAAGAAGAACTGGGGATGCATGAATTTTGAGGAGAACCTTGGTGACTTCCCAAGCTATCCTATGGTTTGGCTTGAATTTTGAGGAAAATTATTGAATGTTTCATTCTGCCAATTTTATTAATTAGGGCTTACATGTATGCGAGACGATCACATAAATAGCATAGAAGATGTGAGGATTTAGGTCGTATTGAACGACAACCTTGGAATCCTAAAACAAGTTAGGGCTTAAATTACATGATATGATTGTGCAAAGACCTAAAAAGAGAGTTGAGGATTTATATCACTTTAAGAAGACAACCTCAAAATCCTATGGCTTGTGTTGTTTAATTCTAGGAATGATATGTTGTTGTAGATCCTCATGATGTTGTAGATTTATAGAAGGCTGCCCTCGCAGTTAGCTCCAAGCTCCTCGACGAAGTAGCATTCCTAAAGTTTAAGGTTCAAAAGGTTTTACTAAATGTTTTAAAGTTATGGGAGGGGGGTTAAAGTTGATTAGAGTGACACTGACTAGGATCCCATGGTTCCCTCATTCCAGTATCACTATTTTCTTTTGAAATTACTTGGCTTAAAAAAGTTGTTGGCGATCTCGTTAGCAACCGTGGTTTACCCCTTCTGAGGGACTCCCGTAAATTCAAAAGGACATTTTAAGTTTAGTGACATTTCAAAGAATATATGGTTACCTTTGAAATTTTTTTTTTAGATTTTTGAAAACGTTGATTAATTTTTGAAAATGGTTTTGATTTTTTCAAGTAAAGTGTATAACTAAATAATTATAATATGTTGCAGTAAAAATGAATTGCAGAAAGAAAAATAATAGAAATTAAATAACACTATAAAAACGTACTTGTTATCTTCTCGGCACTCTCGCTAAAAGATTTGCTTTTGCATCATATATATAATTTTGTAGAAATTTAAATAAATTGCGAGAGTAGATGAAGGTGTAGGTTCCAAACCCTCATACCATGACTCAATGAGTCTCGAAAGATCTTTGTGGATGATTTTTTTGAACAAAATATACCAAGTTCAATTTGTCCTCCAAAAAATTCAAAAGATTCTAAAGTGTTTAAGGAATGACCCTGAACCACTTTAAAAATCACTTGAAACATTTTTAGTTCATTTTGGACTTATCATATTATTTCATTAATCATCCTAAAGTTAGATTAAAATTACCCCATTACTGAGTGAACCCTGACATTTTAACTATCTCAAGAAATGAAGGAAGTTAGACAGTCTCTTAACATTTCATTTGATAGTTATACAAGTGGGCACCCCAAAGGGCAAGTCCAAAATTATTAAGGATTTTAATATCCAGAGTTAAAGTAGGGCCTAAAGTGTTTAAAAGTGTTCATCAATTAATTAAGTCCATCTTTTCTAATCCAAACTAAGATAATTCTTACATATCAAATCTAATTCACTATTAGGTCCTCTTATTTTCAATTTTCAAAGTAAATTTTAGATAATTAAATATTTCAATTCTCATTAATATCGAACTTAGTATATAATCACCAAGTAATGGGTTTTAAATGAGTGAATTACCATCTTCATAACTTAAGCCCAATACCTTAGGATCATCTTAATTAAATTATCTTCCAAATCATTAGCAAAATATCAACTTTCATTCTTTTCCTGAAAAGGACGACAAATTAGTTTCTACCTCTTAACCCATTATATTTTAATCACACAAGAAGTTTATTGTGATCAATATTGCCCATTTACCCTTTGGTTAATCCTAAAATTTAATTAAGGCATTAAATTTCAAAATGACCATTTTGCCCCTCTGGCTCTCTATCTTATAACTTATCAAATGAAATTCAAATGACTTTGAAATTTTCCTGGGAACTCAATCATAAGTTAATTAAAATGTTAAAGAAGAAAAGTGTGGTCTTTCAGATTTTAATGTAATTTATATAATTATTTTAATTCAAAAATATGATTTTTCAATATTAATTTATTTAATTAATTAAAATAAGATCTTTTTTCTTTGTTATAGGAAAATTATTGGAGGTTCACTTAGGTCAGAGGAACACTTGGACATAATTATATGATTTTTTAAATTATATTTTAATTATTATATATTTTTAATGGATTTAATGATTATTTAAGTAGAAAATATATTTTAATTACAAAAATTACTTTATTTTATATTTTTATTAAATCTCTCCGAGTCCAAAGAACTCAGAGAAACAATTTTTTATATTTTTATGATCTTTAATTCATTTATTATAATTATTTTAATGAGAAATTAGGAAAAATGCATTTTTAGCCATTAAGAATTTTTTTTAACTTAAAAAAATTTAAAAAAATTATTTTAATGAGTTCTAAGTGGTCAGAAAACAATTAAGAACATTTTAAACCATTTTTATATTTTTGAAATTTTAATTATTTTTAATTATTTTTAATTTAAGATATAGTTAAAAAATGAAGTAATTTCTCAAAAACAATTTTTATTTTTTCTAAGTACCCCTGATCACAAGGAATTCGAAAAACTACTTTTCATAATTTTCCTAAGTGTATTTAATTTAATATTATTTTTTTTACAAAAATACAATTTTTCTTATAGCATCAACTTTAGCACTTAATCTTAATCAAATCATTTTTAAATTTTTACAGTGAGTCAACATGATTTTTATACACAATATGGAATTGAATTTATTGATTTTTTTAATAATATTTAATTTAAAAATTTTAATACAAGTTATAAGCATTTAGTTGACTATAAAAATGTACAAAATTATTCAAACCATGCTGATATTTTTCCTAAATTCCTCTGACCACATGGAACTTACTAAAATTCACTTATTAATTTTCCAAGTGATATTTTAATTTATATAGTTATTTAAAGCCAAAATAGCTATCCAAGCTTGAAAATTAGTACAAGCACAGAGATGATCTCTGACCTTCCGAATGGTTGCGATAGGAAGGGCTCCTAAAGCAATGCAGTATGAGATGTAACATCCTCAACCTTTGTGGAAAATTTATCAGATGGGAAATGAGAAATATAGAGAATTTAAAGGAATCATCTAACGTTGCACCAACCCTCAAATTTCATTAAATTTAAAGGAATCAGACGACCCTTCACTGACTCTAGAATTTTGTGGAATTTAAAGGAATAAGATGACCCTTCATCGACCATAGAATTTTATGGATTTAAAGGGAATCAGACGACCATGCTCCGACCCTAGAATTTCATGGAATTTAAAAGAATCAGACGACCCTACACTGACCTTAGAATTTTGTTGAATTTAAGGGAATCAGATGACCCTGCACTGACCCTAGAATTTTGTGGGAATCAGAATTCATCTAATGACCCTTAGTGCTGAGATTGCTGAGAAGGAAATATGAGTTAAGCACACCCGAATGCTGAGATTGCTGAGAAGGGAGTAGGACTGAGCCTATCTCGGAGAAGGGAGTAGGGCTGAAGCCTATCCCAAATGCTGATATTTTGTGAAGAGTGTGACACTACGTGAGGGTTGTGAAAAATTCGTGGAGACAAAGACATTCGTGTTGTAAAAGCAGAGAGTGAATGACCTCAAACTCGAGAGGAACAAACATTTAAATTTATCATTTTTCTTGTTGTCTTGATCATCATTTGATTATCAAGGTATATTTTTTAAAATTTAATTGTCAATGATTAATTTTTTTTTAAATTTATTTTATTTAAATTTTATTATTAGATTTTGTTGATTGTTCGTTTTTCATTATAATTTAGAACCAACTTATAGTTCTTCAGCTCTTTATCCATCACACAAAAAGGGCAATCTGACAATTATACTGACATCTTAAACAAATTTCATTAAACTGCTTCAAATATGTGTTACAAACTGAATGCATGCTGAAGATGTCAAAAGACAACATGTTGAATACATTCTAAAGCATCAAATGTTGAGTGCATATCCAATATTGAATACTTCTGAAACAATACATATAATGTTTGTCATATCCTGATGCAGTACAAAAGGTGACAAGAACCATCTATATGTCCTCTATGGTGAGCTCGTGATCAAGCTGACCCTCTAAGCCACGTTCTAGGTAAAAAATTCCTTTTGCGGTGAATTCCTTCCACCACGTCTCTTGATATCCCAACGCTGCATGTAAAATGACTTTTGACATTTGACGACGAGGGGTTTACTTGCCTTTGCATTGAAGAGTGCTTTTTCCTACCTTATTTCACCTATTAAGCAAGGCTATTACGGATGTTCTATACTCCAATTAGGGGACACCCCAAAACCTTTCTGCTGATATCATGGTGTATTTACTAGAACACTTTGCTAGTCTTGGTCTATCTATGTTTGGCATGCACATCTCCCAGGCTGTTTGAGAGTGCCTCATTTGATTTGAGCAAGTATGCCTTTTGGCTAAGCTCTAGATGAGAGCATTTCATTGCTAAGACCACCTTTGTGTAAGCATTTGATTTAGTCAGTTACTTTGTACCTGACTAGGATTTGGTGCCTCACATATCTAGAACTTTATTAACTTTTTAGTCTATTCTTGGTGATAGAGAATCATCATGGGATGATCCATCTCTTATGTACAACTCCATGGATATTCTTTGTTTGACTTGGTTGATTTTTATCACATTGTTGATAGTTATATTGAACTGATTAGACACTTTGCCTCTATATTCAGTCCATGACTCGCCGGGATACCTCGATATCCAACGTTATCGATTAGACCTTACTCATCTAACCGAGATATCTTTGCATCTCTTGATGCTTCGACTCGAATTTTGGGAGGCCATTGATATGGTTCCAAAATGAATCACGCCCTTCAGTTGATCTTGTCTTGGGTTTGCCTTTGATGATTCTTGAGGTTGAATCTAGGATAGATCCTGAGGATAAGCTTGGGCCAGACCATGTATGCACCTTCTTATGATTTGCATATCCTCATTGTTTGGGGGATTCGAACTAAGTCTCAATGACTGAATCCATTTATTTAATGAAATTTTACCTGAGTTCTGAGAACACCTCAAAGTGACTTGATGGGTGTCATTGAGATGTGAGTAGTTTCAAAGACTATTTAGATCTCTTAATTTTCAATTCGACTAGACAGATGGAAGCCTGACAAGTAACGAGTCATAAAATCTTAAGAATCTTTATTTGGGAGATTTTTGAGTCAGAAGAAATTGCTTTATAATAAAGAGAAGCTCGCCAAAAATAATCATTCTCAGGAAAACAAAAAAAAATGTGAAAGGCTTAAAAAAAGGAAAAAAACCGCTCAACACTCCTGAGAAGAAGCTTGAGGTAAGTTGAAAAATTAGAAACTTTAATATAAAAAACTTTCTGATCTCAAAATTCTCTGATAAGATCCTTAAGATATTATGTTCAAAGAATTGTTTAAATGACATTGGGATGGCTGATAAATCAGTAATGGATTTAACGACATCTCTAAAATGAAAATATTTTTTTGAGACCCGGATATGAATGACGAGACCTACATAGGCTAAGGGTGAAAAGAATTAAAGGACAGGGGCAAGGGAAAAGAACTTAAGGAAAATCCCACTTGGACCTGAATTTTGCAAGATCTCATATTTTTCATGGTATATTTGGTCATCATTCTAGAATGCCTACATGAGGGATCAGAGTATGGTTTGTGACGTAAAACAAAATATTGTTTGTGGGCTCTTCAATTTGGTATGCTATGCCAAATCCTTCCCGATAATGGTTTGTGACGTAAAATAAAATATGCCAATAAAAAAATATATGAATGGCATGAAAGGCTCCTAGAAGCTTTGTGGGCTCTTCAACCACTACCTTTTCACGTTTTATGTGTCGACCTTCTAGGCATGGTGGCCCTTCCTTTGGAAGAAAGGCTTGTCTTCTCATGGCTCTTCACCCACCATTGAAAATCAAGAAAACAACAAACTGAAATGAAATTGAAGGGTCTACACTCCCACAGAACTCGCATCTGAGGTTGAGGTTAGGGGCAAGAATGAGGGAGAGAATCTGATCATCAAAATAGAGATCCACTAAGGATCAACACTTTATGCTTCACACATTGACCTTCTGGGTTTGACAGACCTTCCTCAGAAAGAATGGCTAGCCTTTGTATGTGAACTCTTCTCCCACATGTTTTCACGCTTGGAAGAAAGGCTTGTCGTCTCGTGGGCCCTTCACCCACTACCATCATGCTTCATGCGTTGACCCCCATGGTCCAGTAGCTCTTCCTCTGAATGTTGAGCTGCCCTTCTTGCTGATGGATGAAAATGGATCTTATCTAATGCCCCTATTAATGGGCGATGATTGAAGATATATATTTTATCGTCCTCTTTTTCATGTACTCATTATACTTTATGAGGAAAATGCATTTTAAAGCACATGCACTTTGTAATCCAGTTTTTTGAGCAATAAAGAAATTGCATATTAGCTATCTCTTCATTATGTGAACTGCTTATGGTGATCACCTTGCGTATGTCAAAAGATCACTCATAGTTCACTATAGTTTAGTGTAGGTGAAATCTTGTTTTTCTCTTAATTTGATTGCCAGCTCGCATTTCGGGTAATTTGGAAGTCCTACGAGCAGCTTATACCTGGTGAGACCACCAATCTCTACAAGAGAAGCCTTGCCTTTCTCTTACCTTGTCTTTCGTCAAAGACTACTACTCCCGCTCGTCGCAAGTATGGTTGACAGGAACTACCCTATTAATTTTGAGGAGTCCCCAGTAAGAGTTACACTTAATAGACTTCTGGCTAGGATATCCCATGTGGGTTGAACCACTCAAACAACCTAATTTGAGTAATTTGCTGCTTTGCTAGTAGGCATGTCGTAACAGTCAGAATGCTCACTCACATAGCTGATCCGTCTTTAATCGGGGTCCTCAATGCCCGATTAGACTGTGTTGTTTTCCTCAATAATGACTACTTTGCTTGTTTTGGAGGAAATACCCAGCAGGGTCTACATTTTGTCGTGGTTTATTAAAAACACCCCGAGGTTGGACATCTATGCATCCAACACTTTTCGATACCTCTACGGTATTTTACTGATTTGGTCGACTTTGCTCGCCACCTTGAAATGCTTGTCACACTAATTCAAGCACTATGTAGCCTCAATTAGTCCATGCATAAGATGGGTATCTTTATGCTCGCAGAAAAGAATCCCCAGCAAGAGTCATTTAAAATTCTTGAGAGGGATCACCTGAAATCGCCATTGTGGGTCACTTTGCTAAAATCTAGCAAAGAAGTTGCGAGGTTGGATCACTCTATGCACCCAAAACCTTCTTGATGCCTTTTCTGATTGATTTGAGTTTGTTCATCACGTCAAAATGAGATGTTTAAGTCCCCACAAAGCATTGACAGAACCTTTAAGGTATCCCAACATGATTCTTCCCGTGGGCATGTTTGGAGATCGCTTCTTCAGCAATTTCTTTGACTTAGTTGATATTATTCACCATGTCTATTTGCATGTCATACTGATCTGAGTCCTATGCTAGCTCAGTTAGTCCATGCTGAGGTCGAGTATTCTCACACCCGTAAAACTCCCTAGCAAGATTTATATCACTAGTGCTCATGAGGCACCTGGTGGTTAGACCATTCTAGGTCCTATAACCCCATTATTTTTCTCGACTACCTCAGTCGGTTCTGTCCGCCATGTCGAGTGTCATGTATTATCGGTGTTATGACTGATCCATGGATCCTCAATGAAAGTTTCTTTGCTCGTGCTCATAGAAGCACTCTTATGGTTAGACCATCATGTTCACCACATCCTTGTCTTAATTGCTCTGATTTGTCCTAATCACCTCATCAAGCAACATGTGGTATCGGCTTTATCCCAATCCATGTTTTTTCAGGACACTTAGTTGTTTGACTACACTTCGAGCATGTTACCTTAGGCTGTTCAGTTGTATACTTACTCTCTTGATGCAAGGCTAAGATACTTATCTTCTATACAATTTTACATGCATAGGTAGGACATCTAACTCCTGCCCAATTTTATATTTGACTTGGCTGATTCTACTCACCATGTCAGGTTGCATGTTGAACTAATCCTAGCTCTATGCTATTCCGATTAGTCCATGCTTAAGTCGAGTACTCTTACACTCGCAAAACTCTACAGCAAGTGTTGCCCCGCTCAGGTCCGCAAGGTACTATGAGGTTGGAGAGCTATGTTCATTCGACCCCCTTCGACACGATGTTTGACTTAGTTGATTTTCATCACCTCTTCAAGGGACATGTCATATTGGTTTGGACTAATTCAGATGATTAATTGATCTATGTCTGATTGCGATATCTTGATATCCGATAATACCTTGACGTTGTCTACAGTGAGGACAACTTTGCTCTACCTTATCAACTCATCTTGAGTTGTTAGACTGCTTTGCACAGCTAGCGTTTTACACCTCTCAAACCATACAACATTCTAGTTGGTTCTTTCATGAAGGTGTCTCATCTCATTACGACTCTTTGGCTCCATAGCCATATATTACAATGTTACTTGAGCCATATGACGTTCTAATCGACTCTAGTACAAGGACATCCCATCTTTGGACATCTTTGGCTTTATTTCTACCTACCATTAAGTTGCATATGGTGAGGACTGCTTTGCTCGACCTTATCAATCCGTCTCGGATTGCTAGATTGCTTTATCCATCTAGCATATGATGCCTCTTAAATGTTATGTCGTTCAAGTCAGTTCTTTCACGGGGGTGTCTCGTCTCATGACAATCCTTTGGCTCCATAGCCATATACTTCGACGTGCCTCAAGCTCTACAACTTCAGAGTCAGCCTTGTTATGAGGACATCCTATCTTTTGACATTTTTGGCTCTATAGCCACCGACTCCGATGCTTCATGACATTCTAATCGGTCCTTTTATAAGATCATCTCATCGTTCGACATTTCAGCTTTATTGATAGGCTTCTTAGCAAACTATCCTACCTCACAAAGAGTGACGTAAGACCCGACTGTAGTCCTCACTAGTGTAGCATAGATATTCAAAGATTTAATCCTTCAACCAACTTGGTCATGCCTCTATGGCCCCTGAACCATCGGGACGGGTTATGCCTCTATAGCCCCTGAGCCCAATAGCTTTATTGTTGGCTCCCTAGCCAATCTTCACTACCTCTTAGATGATGATATGAGAATTTTAGTTTTCATCATAGATGTTGTGCATGTGTTGAGGTACGCACCTCGATCAGTTTGCAGGAGGGATCAGAGTCACATGGCTCTCCTTCTTAACTGATTAATGAGGACTAGTACTCAGAGGAGAGTGAAGTCCATTGGCATTCTCCTCTCGATCTAGTCAACAGGTTATCGCTTAGTGAGCGATGTGAGCCCCCCCCTCCCCCGCTGAAATTCCTCATTAAAGTGACAGGAGGCTTCCTAGCCAACTTTCCTTCCTCTCATGAGCAACATAAAGTCCACACGATAGTCCTTATTGATGCAGCCTGGGTGTTGAGGTATGCACCTTGATCAGAGCCTCTTAGCTCTCCTTTCTAACTAATCAATGTGGACTAGTCCTTAGATGTAAATTTTATGGCATTCCTTCTCAATCTAGTCAACCTGTTACCCTTTAGTGAGTGATAAAGTCCCCATGAAATTCCTAATTAAAGTGACACACAGCTTCATATCCGGCCTGCCTTCTGCACATGATCGACGTGTTGCATAACAATCCTCATTGATGAGCACAGACATTCACCGCCCTCAGTGTTGTGTGGTCATGCCCTTACGGCCCCTAAACCATCGGGTTGAGTCACACCTCTATGACCTCTGAGATCACCTCTAAGTCACGCTTCTACGGCCTCTGAACCTATTTTTGGTGGTTACGCCTCTATGACCCCTGAACCATAATGTTGAGTCATGCCTCTACCGCCCCTGAACTCATTTGTAGGTCACGCCTCTATGGCCTCTGAACCTACCGGGCATGGTAATGCCTTTACGGCCTCTGAACCACTTTTCTGGGTCATGCCTCTACAACCTCTGAACTCATTGTAGGCGTGGATGTAAGTCTCATGTGCATTCCTCTCCATCTCTTTAAGAGTGGATATGGGTCTCATGGCTTTTCCTTCCTAGGTAACTTGAATCTTTTGGTTGCTTAGTAGCTTCAATAGTAGCCTGAGCTTGATCAAAAATTGAGTAACTTCCAACAAGTGCACTGTGATAGCTTACGACATGTCTGCAGCTATTCGATAGTTCAGACGCCCACCCAAGACCTTTCAGCGTGTGTTGAGGGGCACGTAGCTAGGGTCATTCTGTTAGGCTTTGGCTTTCTCTTAGGTGAAGGCCAACCAACATTTTTCACTTAGGACAACTCCGATCGGGTCGACAAAAATTATTCATCGTGCCGCATGCAAAATTGGCTCAAACTGGCTCAATTGTTAGCAAAGTTGTCTCGAACACCCCGAACGACGAAATGAACCATATAAGTGTGTCCGCCAAAATGTCAATTTCACCTACAAAAGATGTCCACTTCTCTACGGCTTCACGGGCAGGGTGAAAATGTATGAATTATCATTTTGGACCCAATCATTGGAAAAGTGGTCTAAACAACCCCGAACGACGAAACAGACCACGCCAATGCATTCAAAACGTCGATTTTATGTAGGGAGGAAATGATGATGTGTATGGGATAAAAAAATGCACGGGAATGTAATTATTAAAATAATAATAATACTTATTATTTTTATAATAATAATATTATTATATTTTACTATAAAGTTTTGCATCCCTCCCTCTTTCCCCTATTCTCATGCGAACATATCTGCTACCTCTTTTCTTCACGCGTTCAAAAAACCCTAGCAGAATCTCACCACCAGATCTCCCTCCACGTCGCCGCCATTGGTCGTCAGACCTCCCTTCACACCGGCGCTGCTCGCCGCTGGCTCCTTCTCCTCCAGCTACTGTCCAAATCTACCGGCACTACCTTCTACTTCTTCCTCTTTTCTTGGCTGACTACATGCCCTCTGCATGCACCTGCTGGTGAACACTCCACCGATGAACAATCCACCGGCGGTCTCCCTAGCCGAGGCTCTTACCTGAGGGCTTCTAGTGTGGAGACATCGGTTTCTTCCCCTCTTTGACGGCTTGCTTGCTCGGTTCTCCAGGCTTTCTCAGCAACATCTTGTCGGCCTTCCTGAACATTGACATTCAGATGCCAGTGGTCCTAGCCTCCCTCGTGCAGATCCTACAAGAGATTCCCTTTGCACTCTCTTTAGGTTTTGGTGGGGGAAGCTTTTTCTTCGTCGGTTCCCTCTCCCACCGGAGAAGTTTTCGTCGGTGAAGCACCATCATGAGCATCCTTTGCCTCATCGGGGCTCCTCATTGTTGTTGTGGTGGCGATGACGTCACGACGCATGGGGATTTGTCCAACCCCTTCTCTTGAAGGTACATTTTGGTTATATTTTCATATGCCAAAATTAATTATTTTTTGGTACTTTGCATACCTCACTGACTCCTGCCCTACTTGGCTCATTTTATTGTTCTATGCACATTCTATGAGATACACTAGAGCACGGACCAGACGTTGACGGCTTGGATCAAACAAAAAAATGCGCTATAACCGTCAAGGTGGTGAGATGTTGTAACTCCTAGCTGGCCTGAGGTTGTAGCAGTGTCTAGGCGAGTGGGTTCGATCGTACACACAATGTGTGTGCGCTAGCATGGGTCGGCATGACGACGTGCCTGTGTGATGGATCGTTGGTTTTCCTAGAGCCAGCCATTAGGTTAGGACTTTCTGTGTGTGGCCAAACACCCCCCTGTATTGCTGAGTGACTCCCCTCTTGTTGTGAGCCTTAGTATAAGTCCCAATGGGTCAGAGTCCCTCACTTCCCTTGCTTTGGACACCCAAATTTACTTAGAGAAGTTGGGAGGTTAGACTTGGCAAAGTGAGAGAAGCTTTGTAGCTAGCTCACTTTGCAAAGTTTGGAGGAGTTTGTAAATTAGGAAAAGCTTTGTAGCTATTCTATTTCGCGATGCCGTGGAGAGTTTCCCCCTTAGAGATCTAAAAAGAAACTCCCTACATTTCCTCACCAGAGCAAGAGGCAGAAGTGGCGCACATCTAAGGGTCTAAACCTTAGGTTTCTTAGTTGAGGTCATTAATACGAGCATGACTCGCTATCATATATGGTCATTTGCACCTCGTTGTTTGCATATGCATGTCTTGCATGTTACGTATTATATGTAATATATCGCACCGGCATCTGCACTTTCACCTTCCACCTTGCACCTTGCATTTGCACTTGCACCTTGCACCTTACATTTGCATGTTGCACTTGCACTTGCACCTTGAATCTCGCATTTGCACTTGCACCGGTACCACTTGTGCCTTGATTGGTCATCCCTAACCGGTCGAAACTACTTATGCCTTGACCGATCATCCCAGACCGGTTGACACCACTTGTACCTCGGTCGGTCATCCCAAATCTGTCGACTGATCAATTTGGTTCGACCGGCCACCATGGCCCGGTCGACCGACCACTTGCACTACTACATATTATGTGTGTACATATGCATGATTGTTTTCATGTTCACCCACATTTTTAAATATATGGGTCACTGCCTCCATAACACACCCATTTCTTTGGGCCATTGCTACCACGACAAGCCCATCTCCTTCGATCTCTGTCACCTTGACATACCTTTTTCAGGCCACTGCCACCACGACACACCCATTTATTTCGGTCACTGCCACCTAGGCACACCTTCTTTGGGCCACTGCCGCCATGGTACGCCCATCCCTTTTGGTCACTTCCGCTTCAGCACGGCTTCTTTGGGACATTGCTGCTACGGCACGCCTATCTCTTTCGGTCATTGTCGCCTTAGCATACCTTCTTCAGGCTGCTGCCTACATGGCATGCCCATCTCTTTTGGTAATTGTCGGCTCGCTACACCTTCTTTAGATTGCTGTCTTCACGACATGTCTACCCTTCAGGTCACCGCTGCTACGACACGCCCATTTTTCCTGGCCGCTTCCTACGCAGTATGCCCATCTTTTCCTGAGTCACTGCCCCACGACACACTCATCACTTCTGTCATATGATTGTCTGTAATTGCATTTTCATGATTGCACGGATAGCAAGCCAGGCTCTCTAGGAGAGTGACCTCATGTTGGTCGCAATGTCTTAATGGCATTGCTTGCTGGGTTGATCCCGGTGAGCAATGCGAGTTAAGTCATTGGGATTGACATGAGTATGACTGTGCTAAAGATCTAATAGATCTAACTCATTTCATCACTCTTTGTGACATCCTTTAGATCTTTTGGATCTTCAGAATGGGGCCGGTATGGAAACCCCATTGAAGTCATACTATACCTAGATTTACCCTGCACTAAGATACTAGCTTTACACATTTTTCGTTAGATGATGTGCTAGACAAAGATTTAGGGTGCTAGGTAGTTTTTTTATGTATGGCTATTGTTCTTTGTTGGATTGGTTGCCCTAGCCAGACATATTTCTTTTGCATTGTGCTTGTGGTGTGACTACATGCTGCATTTGTGTTATAGTGTGTTAGGGCATTCTTCTGCAGGGAGCCATTCATATTTTAATGCACACACAGAGGTACCACTATGGGGGAGGAAGTACTGATTTCTATAAATTTACTTGCAGGTGTTATTTAGCTCCGCCACTTTTAAGGCATGGCTTATGATATGTTATTTGCATGTGATCTTTCTCCCGGACACTTTTTTCATGTAGGATTGATTCTTTTTCTTTTCTCTATGTACTTTTAGAGTATAGGAGAGTCCTGTAGCAAAAAATAAGATACAGACATGTGTTTCGAGGCATTTGTCATTTCTAAGATAACTTTAATCTTATCTGGGTCGATCTCAATTCCCCGATACTGGACAAATAATTCTAGAAATTTCCCAAAGGTAACGTCAAAAGCTCACTTCAAAGAATTCATCTTAAGATCATATTGTCGTAATCGTTTAAACAAGTTCCTCAAATCGTTCAAATGACTATTTTTCTTTTACTTTTGATGACCAAATCATCCACGTAGCATTCCAGTTGGTTGTGAATGAGAACATTGATCCCGAAAATATAGTTGTGCAAAATATATAAAGTTAACTCCGCTTTGCAATGGTGCCAAAAACTTGATGCATTATTTTATGAATAAGAATTCAAGCAATTTATGTAGGGATTCTACGCAAGTATACGTATTGTTATCAAATAATACAAAATTTTCTGTTTAAGCTCCAAATATCAATCCCACGAGGAAGGTTTAAATTGAAAATGATAAATTAACTAAGAAATTCACATCAATAAAATAAAAATACTATCACTAATTAAGAATATTTAAGGTACTATCAAAACTAAATTATTAACTACTAGAAAAACTGTAATGCAATGTTTAAAATAGTAACCACAAATCTATGTTTATGCGATGAAGTTATCTAATATAAAAAGGCATCTTTCCCACCACAATGAGTTTTTTGGTTAAATAAGATGAGATAAATGGTTTAAATCTGTATTTTGTCAAATAGGAACAATTTTAATTCTCTATCCTGATTCAGTGTTATAGAGAATCATTGGCTAATCTCAGGTTTAGTCCCTAAATCCATGGTTAGGCTGGGAGGATACTGGCTCTTACTTTAGAGCTCCCACTTCACTTCACATAATGGCTAACACTCGCTTTAGTTCTTAAACACTAAAAACAAATTGGGGATTTTAGCTTGTGACCTTAAAATCTCCAATTCTACGCCCAACAAAGTATATTTCCCTATTTATTTACACTTAACTCTATTAACGAAATACTCCTCCATGGAATTAAATGTGATTCTCACTTTGTTGTAGAACTCATACTCCATTTTCCTTATCATATGTTTCACAACAGATTTTTACATTTTAATTGGCCAGATCGAAAAATAAATTAAGAATAGAGTGGAAAAACTATCATAATTTATTTTATATTTTAAAATTGGCACATCCAAATTTTTTCTTCATTTCACCATATCTCAAAATACGAGAGAAAGATAAAGAAAACAACTCAAACTTCATGAGAAGGATACAACAAAACACAAATTTTATATATAAAAGAAAGTTCATACAACAATAATAAACAAAGAACACTTATCTGAAACTCTTTCTCAAAGCAAATCCCTTGTAGCCTCACTTGGACTCTTTCTCTCTTTACATGTCACTTGATTCTCTCTTGGAAGATGTAAGGAAGAAGAAATATCTCACTGTTCTCCCACTCTAGCAACTCTTAGAAAATAATAAACACACCACAAAACTCAAAACTCTAAGAAACTAAATGACTAATGGATTCAAAGTGGTTAGAAGGGGGAGAAAGAGAGATTTTTCTGATCAATTCTCACTCTAAATATAGCCTAATATTGGTTTTCCAATAGGCGCATCCAAAAACTCTTCAAAAAAATGTCCAAATTTATCAAATCTTCTAGAAATCGATCTTGCACCGACATGAGCGTCGTCGACGCCCATTCTGCCTCTGTCGACGCCAGTGGCCGGTCAATTAATTTATTGCTCTCCATCAAAAGGCGTTGTTGGTGCTGAGAAAATTATGGACTCCATTCTATAGGTTTGTGTCATCAGCGTTCACCCTGGCACCATCGGCGCTGAGTATTTCTTCCAAAACTCCATTTTGACTCTAAGTTCAACCTTTTCGCTTCCGTTTTTGCTTCAAGTCCTAAAAATCAGCAACTTGAAACAAAACATGAAAAATATATTCCCTTAAAGCGCAATATTACAAAAAAATAATATAAAATATTTTTTTATAGTTTTAAAAATGCATATATTTTTGGTGGATCAAAATCCCCTAAACATAAATGTTACTTGTCCTCAAGTAACTCCTTTACTACTTTAAAATATGATTTATGACAAAGAATTTAACTTCTACATTTCCATATTTTGGTCTACTAAATACAATAACATAACTTAAGAAAAATTTAAAATAACTCTTGTTAATACTAAAGGTATAAGAATATCTAGCAATCAAGTATAAGATTTCTAATTCTCTATTTTTTTCAAGAAAAATTGCAAATTGTAATATTAAAGCCACATAGAATATCCATATGAAAAAGAACTTCCAGAAAACTTTTTTGGTAAATATGCTAATACTTAAATACAAGTTTATAAAATGTAGTCAAGCTTTTTTCCTTAAGTTGATTTAAGTGAAGCCAATTTTTTATTAGGCATCTCCTCAAGCTTCTCTTCACTTCTTTTTATTTTCTTTCAGGAACATTTTCAATCTTTTTTCTTTTCTTTTCTTTTCTTTTCTTTTTTTTTTATGTGAGGATTACTATATCTGGATATCCTTTAATGATTTTGAACTTCACTATCCTCTTCTTAAAGTTAAAAACTTTTCACATTCCATCACTTTATAAATTCATATTAGCTTTAAAGATTTTTCATAAAGCTTTATTCTTTTCTTCTTAAATGAAACTCTAAGACTCTTAGTACTTTAAAAATAAAAATTCCTTTACTTACAATGGAAAAAACATAGTCTTATTATCTCATACCAAATATCTTAATCTCTGAAATTAACCTTTATTATTAAAAAGTTTTAGTTAAGTTTACTATATATTTAGAAACATAAATATAGTTATCTAAAGTCACCCTCTAAAGGTCATGTTAAATTTAAATTTTTTTAAAATATAGTTAATTGAAGACAAATAAAATTAAGCTTCTTTCTTTAAAAAGGAATTTTTCTTTCCCCCAAACTTAAATTTTTAAGAGATTTAGCATGAAAATTTTAAAAAATAAAGGATGGAAGAAAACATTTAATACATAAAGAAAAGACTTACCAGTTGATGGTTATGATATTGAACCTTAATTCTGAAATATTACAGGTGCTAATATGAAAAGCTACAAGACTTAAAATATTAAATAACATATAATACATATAAAAATTTGCTGAGAAAGATTAAATACAATTACATTCAAAAAAGTATATAAAAACTAACAACCGTATTAAAATAAATTCTAATGTAAAAAAAGTTTTACAATCTTACTGTTCACAATACAACATAACATTTAAAATAAAGCAAAGTATCACGCTCTAAAAATAAAAAATAAAAACAATAAAGTACAACCAACTATAAACTAAACAAAAGATTAAAATATGACTAGGTAAACAACGTCAGTCGTCATCATCATCTTCTTCTTCTACATCAAAGCTTTGTTGTTGATACGGGGTAAAGACAAGGTAACTAGGAAACTGAACTGAGTGGTCACCCCTCATGTATCTAACCATTACATCATCATAAGCTGCATCAAATTCAAACTTCTGCCTTATTAAATCATCATTATGTGCATTTTTGGCTTCCATATTTTCTATCCTGCTTTCCATCCTTAAGATATATCCCTGTTGGATCATCATTTTCTCCATAAGACTTTGGAGAGTAGGGCTACTAAAAGTAGAAGGAATATCCCTACTCCTACTTCCGGATCTCCATCCAACATGAGATTCATAAGTCTTAATATTTGTAGGCCCAATAGGTTTTAAAGGTTCAATCCTCTCCTCATTCATTCTAAAATCAACTCCTACCTGCTCACATAATTTGAAGATCAGGGCAGGGTGTGCTAAACCACCAGTCATCTCATCCAAAGCAATAAAATGAGTATTTCTATAAAAAAAGACCTACATTTATCCTTATCATCTGTTGAATATAGAAGTTTAGGATGGCTCTATCCTTTATAACCTCACTATGACGATTTGTTGGTATCATTCTGGCAGATATAAAGTAGTGTTAGACCTTAGATACTACATTTAACATAGAAAGAGGGAAGTTTACCTTAACATTATTCTTCACCTTCCAAGCTCCTCTTATATCAATCAGAAAAGAAATAACTTAATAGAAGGCCTCATTTGTAGCAGAGAATGCTTTTACTCACAGAGATATTCTTCTTGTAACTGATAAAATTCATTGATTATTCTTGTAGTAAACTCCACCATTTTTCCATGAACAAAAACATAGTCCTCAAAAGTTTCCTCAAAGTTGGCATAAAACTCCATCATTATACCAATAATAGCCTCGACAGTAAAGTAATAAAAATTCTCCCACTGCTGAACAACGATTAATCTTTCAACTTCTCCACCCAGATTTTTAAATGCTCGATCCAGAATTACTTTCTTAGTTGCAAGCAAATTATTGAAACAAATGTTAGCCTTGTAGTTGAAAATTTTTTTATCATTATAATCCATTTTCCTCTTTCCCTTGCTCATTCTCAGAGCCATGGTAATCTAAAAAAAATGATAAAATCCAAATAAATCCCCAAAATTTCAAAGATTACAATGTGGAACGTTCTAAACTTGAATCTACTAAGTAAGAGTTCTTCACCAAAGGATTTTCTCAAAATCTTCCCAAAAATTTCAAAATTTTGGATCTCAACAATGTAAGAAAAATCCTTGGTGAAAATAAAAAATTTTAAGTTCGAAGTGTAGCTCTTACCAAGAGAAGATGAAATCCAAACTTCTTTTGCCTTCAAATCGCCTCAAATCTAAGCACTGGTGAGCCCTAGGTGCACAAACCAGAGGTTGAAGGTGCTGAAAGGGTAAAAATGTTGTTTTTACTATGAAAATCACGTAACTTAAAGTTTTTGGGCACTTTCAGGTCGAGGGCGTTGTCGGCGCCAGTGCCAAAAATTTCATATTTTTTTCGCAATTTTAATTTTCTTCGATTCACTCCAAAGTTTAGTTAGTCTTTTTTAAACACTAATATTCATCCTAAAAAAATTCACAAATAAGCATTTTCACAAACAACACCAAACTAACTTTTATATATGAAAATCCAAATTTTTACAAATACACATTTCTAATCACACTCACACATACATAAAGCAAACTAAACTATAATTCAACGTCGAAATCAAGCCACAACACTAGAACACTGACACAAAACTATACACAGTTAAAGTTATAAGAGTTCTGAAGCAAAGTCAATCCAACACAATCACATTAAAAACATATTTAATTTAAAATAGTAGAGAGTCCAACTTCTTCAATTACTCCTCTTCGTCTTTAGTAATTTCTCCTCCTCTAATATCTCCCATAGACTGGTAATGGATGTTACAAATTTTAAAAGGGCAGGTACGGGAATTGATCAGTCGATTTTTCATTGATCCATCCATTTTTATTGAACATCTGTACCAAACCTGCTTCAATTGTTCCAGTATGATCAAAGTTCTCCTTCACTCTCCAATCTAAGTGATCAAAAAGGTAGTTAAGATTTCCTATTGCATTCATGATACTCTGAATTTCTCTTTCTATTTTCTTCATTTTCTTTTCCAAAACTATTAAACTTCCAACAGTATGTGACATTAATGGTGTCGAAGCATGTGATGAATGATCCAAGATAATATCCAATATTTCATTTCCATTTCCAATATAGTTTTCATCAATAGGAATCATGGACTCCCAGGGTAATAATACTTTCTCCCAACTTTCATATTGCACTTGATATTGACTGCAAAGTAAAAAAATTGTAGAAGGATGCCCTAGTCCATATATAGACCCATTCATAATAAAAGCCAAAATAGATTTGAAAATAATTTATCCCACATCAATGGGCTTTCCCATTTGAATGCAATAGTTTAAAATTGCACTTTCTTTTGTAACTCTAATAATCTTCATCGTAGGGAGTAATTTTACAGAGATGAAGAATGTCATTGTCTAGATATTGGGTTAAGCAGCGAAGCAAAGAAACTAATGTATCCCTCATCTCTAATTTCCTAATTACCATTTTCATATGTCTGAAATATGTATAATTCATGCATCATATCTTTCTTTAGGATAAAATTTGTATAATGATAGATTGACACACTTTCTATCATATACAAATCATTAATTCGTGATGGAGTAAATGGTACAACCTTACCTCGAACGAAGATGAATACTTGGGTAATTCCATGTAAGTTAGCATATAATTCCTTTACCACTGGAACAACAACTGTAGTAGTAGTGCAGCATAGAACTTCCCAATGTCTCTATGTAATGATTTTCTCAATCTGAGAACTTGGATTACTCAATCCATGATTGACAAAGCCTCCCTCCTTGATAAGTCTCATCTTCTTGATGACTTTATCGTATAATTTCTGCGTGTCAAATATGATAAACTTTCTTCTTTTGAAAACTCCATACCTTGAAGTATTTCTAGAATTGGAAGCCATGGATTTTGAAATTTGGAAGTTTCTGGTCGTCCAAGGCAGTTTTCAGGCCTTTAAAAACACCTCTAGGCAGTTATTTCATAGTGCAATCCCACCAAAGTCCGCCAAATTCATCCTAAATCGTAGTAACTATTTTGGATGTTGTCTATGCTAAGGTTTGTATAGAAGGGCATCGTCGGCGCCAAATCCTATGGTTGCGTCGCTTCTCTTTTAGTTCAATTCAATTCTAAATTTTCTTACAATACCAATATTTATATTAATTTATGATATATAAAATTGTGTAGGAATCTAAGATATTATTATTTCCTAATAAATATCGAACACTTATGAATCAAAATAATAAGATATATTGACATACATAAATAGATATATAGGTTGCCTTCCATAAAGCACTTGGTTTAATGTCATCAGCCTGACGTACCATTATTTAATTATGATGACAGCATCAAAATTTCTTTAAATTGTGGCACGTTCCCTTCATAATAATGTTTCAATCAGTACCTATTAATTTTAAATATCTTTCCAGTATTAAGATCTTTAATAATAATAGTTCCATAATGATAGACTTTAATCACATTGAATGGTCCTAACCATCTAGATTTTAGTTTTTCTGGAAGTAATCTCAATCAAGTATTATGAAATAAAACTTCTTGTCTAGGTTTAAATTTCTTTTTTATAATCTTCTGATCATGTCATATTTTTATTTTCTCTTTATAGATTTTTGCATTATCATATGCTTCATATCTAATCTCCTCAAGTTCATTGAGTTGCAATAATCTTTTCTCACCAGCATCTTCTAGATTAAAGTTAAATTCCTTAATAGACCAAAATGCTTTATGCTCCAATTCTACTAGTAAGTGCCATGTTTTTCGAAAATAAAGTCTATATAGGGACATTCCAATAGGAGTCTTACAAGTAGTTCTGTATGCCCATAGTGTAGTATCTAATCTAGTAGACCAATCCATTTTATAATATTATAATTTTTTTCTAAAATTCATTTTATTTCATGATTTAATATCTCTGCTAGACCGCTTGTTTAGGGATGATAAGCAGTAGAGAATTTATGCATAATATTATATTTTTTAATCAATTTCTCGATTCTCTTATTCCTAAAGTGGGATCATCCATCCGTAATAATCACTCTCGGCATTCCATATCTTGTAAAAATATTTTTATTTAAAAATTTAGATACACTCCGAGCATCACATTGAGGTACAACAATAGCTTCAATCCATTCAGACATATAATCAACATAAAGTAATATATATAAATTTCCAAATGAAGGCATAAATGATCCCATAAAACCTAGTCCCCACACATCAAAAATTTCAACTTCTAATGTGTAATTTAGAGGCATTTCATTTCTTCTAGAAATATTTCCTACTCGCTGACATCGATTACATGTTTTAATATATTTATTAACATCTCTAAAAAGAGTAGACCAATAAAATCCATCTTACAAAATTTTATGTGCAGTTCTATTTGTTCTAAAATGTCATCAAAAGTCAGAATCATGACGTCATTCAATTATTTGTTGAGTTTCTCTGTAAGGCACACACCGTCTAATAATTAAATCTTTACACCGTTTATATAAATATGGGTCATCCCAAAAATAGAATTTTAAATCAAAACTAAATTTCTTTAATTATTGATTCTTAACATCTCTTGGTAGAATATCACTTACAATATAATTTAATATATCAACATACTATGGTATATTCAGTATATCAATATTAATTGTTCATTTAGGAAAGTTTCCAAAATTTCATTTACAAAATTAGTTAATATTTCTTGTTGTAACCTAGACAAAGATCTGTTATTTGATTACCATTTCCCTTTCTATCAACTACCATAAAATTTAACTTTTGCAACAAAAGTATCCATCTAATTAATATTGGTTTATCATCCTACTTTTGCATCAAATATTTGATAGCAGAATGATTTGTATGCACTATACATTTGGCTCCAATTAAGTAAGGTCTAAACTTATCAAAGGCATAGACAATAGTTAATAACTCTCTTTCAGTAGTAATGTAATTAATTTAAGCATCATTTAAAGTTTTACTAGGATAATATATTACCTTAAAAATTTTGTTATAACTTTATCCTAAAATAACTTCAATAGCATAATCACTAGCATTAGAAAATATTTCAAATGGCTTCTCCCAATCAGGTGGAACTATTATAGGCACAATAATTAATTTTTCTATCAACTGTTCAAATGTTTTTATGCATTCCTTATTAAAATCAAAATTTGTATCATTCCAAAAAGTTGGAATAATAGCCTAGTTATTTTTGAAAATTTTTTTATATAGCGCCTATAGAAACCAGCATGTCCTAGAAAACTTCTTACCCCTCTAACCATAGTAGGAGGTGGTAATTTCTCAATAACTTGAATTTTTGCAGGATCTACTTCCATGCAATTTTCAAAAATTTTATGCCCAAGTACAATTCCTCCTGCACCAATAAATTGACATTTTTCCTAATTTAGTACGAGTTTGATTTTTTCACATGATTCCATAACTTTTTCTAAATTATTTAAAAATAATTCAAATGAAGTTTTGAATATGGAAAAATTATCCATAAATACTTCCATTCTATGTTCAATTAAATTACTAAAAATTGACATCATACATCTTTGAAATATTGTAGGTGTGTTACATAGTCCAAAAGACATTCTACAAAAAAGCAAAATGTTCCTTAAGGGCCTATAAATGTTGTTTTCTCTTGATCCTCAGGAGCAATTAGAATTTGGTGATACCTGGTATATCCATCTAGAAAGTAGTAATATTTATTTCCTGCCAATCTATCAAAATTTGGCCTAGAAAGGGTGAAGGAAAATGATCTTTCCTGGTGGCCACGTTTAATTTTCTAAAGTCTACACAAATTCGCCAAAAGTAACTTCTCCTATTGATATTAATTCATTTTTATCATTTACTTCAACTGTCACTCCTCCTTCCTTTAGAACACAGTAAATCAGACTTACCCATGCACTGTCTGAAATAGGATATATAATTCTGGCATCAAACCATTTTAAGATTTCTTTTTTAACAACTTCTCTCATTATTGGGTTTAATTTGCTCTGAGTATCAACTTTAGGTTCATATTGCTCATCTAATAGAATTCTGTGCATACAAATTAAAGGACTAATTCCTTTAATATCTGCTAAAGTCCATCCAAAATCTTGTTTATATCTTTTCAACATTTCTATTAATTTTACTTCTTGAATTTTAGTTAAATTAGAAGATATAATGATAGGCAATGTAGATGAATATCCTAAAAACACATATTTTAAATGGGCAAGTAATGCTTTTAGTTCAAGTTCAGGTGGTCTAATAATTGAAGGAATAAGATTTTTATTATCATTTTCAACAAGCCTAATATTTCAAATTTGTCCTGAACATAATCTAAATTCTCTTTTTTATTTCATTCTTATTCTTGAAGTACTCTTCTTGCCTTAATTTTTCTTCAAACACTTCCTTAAATTGCTCATTACTCAGATAATCAGTAACTTCCATCCAAAAACATTCATTATCTTTTTTTATTGCAGGATATTTCATAGATTTTGCAATATTAAATGTTACTTATTGATCATTAACTCTTATTATTAATTATTCTTTTTGCACATCTATCACAACTCTCCCTGTTGCAAGAAATGGTCTCCCCAAAATAATAGAAATCTCTTTACCTTCCTCCATCTAATACAATAAAGTCTAAAGGAAAAATAAATTTATCCACTTTCACTAATACATCTTTTATAACTCCTTTAAGATAAGTTATTGATCAATCAGCTAACTGAAGAGTTACAGTAGTAGGGGAAATCCTCATAAATTTAAATGTTTAAAAATCGTTATAGGCATAAGATTGATACACGCTCCTAAATCACATAAGGATTTCCCGAAAAACTTTTCACCAATAGCTCAAGGTATAGTAAAAATACCATGTTCTTTTAACTTTTCAGGAAGCTTTTTTTGAATAATTGCACTACACTCTTCACTGAGTGCAATGGTCTCATGATCTGCAAACTTTCTTTTCTTATTTAGTATATCCTTCATAAATTTCACATAACTTGGAATTTGTTCCAAAGCGTCAATGAAAGGATTATTTATCGTTAATTTTTTAAGGATTTTTAAAAATTTGGTAAATTGTTTATCTTTATTTTTCTGCTTTAATCATTATGGAAACCAAGGTGGTGGTTTTTCTAAAGGAACTTGTATTGGTTCATTTTCATTATTATCGCTTTCAATCTTTTCCTTCTGCTCCTCAACTTCAATTTCTCTTTGGATTCTTTTTTCCACTTCTTTTCCACTTTGTAATTGAATAGATTTAATTTGCTCCTTATTCTGATCTTTAGGGTTAACTTCCACAGTGCTAGAAAGAATTCTTGAAGGTCTGTTACTAAGTGCAGTAGCAATATGCCCTAATTGATTTTCAATATTTCTAATAGCAGCCCCTTAATTTTGTATTTGATTTACCATGTTCAATATTACTTCTTCCATTGTCAACTTCTTTTCCTTAACTTGTGGGTGAGTTAAATCTAGGAGGATAATAAGGATAATAAGGTTAATAGTTAGGATTTCCTTGGTTATTTGAATTTCTTAAGGAGTTTACCGAATTGTTATAATTATTCCAAATAAAATTAGAGCAATTTTTCCATCCATAATTATAATAATTAGAATAGTGAATGTTATTTCGATTATTTATAACATTCAATGTTTCATAAGATGATTGAGTATCAATTAGCTGTCCTAGTGAATTTTTCTCCAACATTGGTGATATTTGAGAATAGTTCACTCCAATTTGATCAATCTTATTTGATATAGTGGCAATTTGATATGCTAAAATAGACATTACATCAAAATCATTAACATTAGCTACACCTTTAGGATTTACTCGTTCAGATGGACATTGAAAATTATTAGTAGTCATTTTCTCTATTAAAGAGTATGCTTCATCAAAAGGTTTTGACATTAATGATCCACCTGCAGTAGCATCTATAATAAATCTAAGTGATCCTTAAAATCCATTGTAAAAAGTTTAAATTATTAACCAATCTGGTAAAACATGGTGTGGACATTTCCTAAGGAGGTCTTTAAATCTTTCCTAGGCTTCATATATTGATTCCCTTTCAAATTGACAAAAATATAAAATATCATTTTTAAGCTTAACAGTTTTCGAGGGTGGAAAATATTTAGCCAAAATTTTTTGTGATAGTTCTCCCAAGTTCTGATAGATCAAGGTGCTAATGAATTTAACCAAGCTTTAGCTTTATCCCTTAATGAAAAAAGAAAAAATTCTAAGCCTAACATCATCATTAGACACTCCATCATATTTAAAAGTAGCACATATTTAAAAAAAAACTAGCAAGATGTAAGTTATGATCTTCAGTAGGTGTTCCTCCAACCAGATTATTTTGTACCATTAGGATAATAACAGGTTTAAGCTCAAATGAATTAGTAGCAACATCAGAATTTTGAATAGTCAAGTGAAGTTCATCTGTTATAATGTTAACATAATAATTTAAAGTTCTTTGTCGATTTTCATTTATTTCATTATCTAAGTTATTCTTCATTTCATTCAAATTCTTATTTTCTTTTTATTGTTTACAAAATTTTCTAATAGTACGTTCTAATTCTGAATCGTAAGGTACTGAACCTTTAGATCTAATATTTCGCATAAGCAAATATAATAAGCAAAAAAAAAATTCTTAAAAAATACTCTTAAATATATATTTATTTTTTGAATTTTTGATTTTTTATTTATCGCTAAATCTCCTAATTTACTAAATCTACTTAATTTATCAATACATTCCTTGATAACTGCGCCAAAAACTTGATCTAAAAAATATAGATGTGCAAAATATATAAAGTTGACTCCGCTTTGCAACGGTGTCAAAAACTAGATGTGTTATTTTATGAATAAGAAATTTAAGCAATTTATGTAAGAATTTTATGCGTATCATTATCAAGTATTACAGGACTTTTTGTTTAAGCCCCAAATATCGATCCCACGAGGAAGGTTTAAATTGGAAATGATAAATTAACTAAGAAATTCACGGTTATAAAATAAAAATACTGTCACTAATTACGAATGTTTAAGGTACTATCAAAACTAAATTATTAATTATTAGCAAAACTGTAATGCAAAGCTTAAAATAGTAACTACTAAACTATGTTTATGTGATGATGTTATCTAATATGAAAAAACATCTTTCCCACTACAATGAGTTTTTGGTTAAATGAGATGAGATAAATGGTTTAAATTTGTATAGTGCTAAAAAGGAACAATTTTAATTCTCTACCTTGATTAAGTGTTATAGAGAATCTTTGGCTATTCCAGGTTTAGTCCCTAAATATGTGGTTAGGCTGGGAGGATACTGGCTCTAAATCTAGAGCTCCCACTTCCCTTCCTCTGAAGGCTAACACTCATTTTAGTTCTTAAACACTAAGACCAAATTGGGGATTTTAGTCTGTCACCCTAAAATCTCCAATTCTACGCCCAACAAAGTATATTTCCCTATTTATTTTCACTTAATTTCATGAATGAAACACTTCTCCATAGAATTAAATGTGATTCTCATTCTATTGTAGAACTCATACTCCATTTCTTGGATCATATGTTTCATAATAGATTTTAACATTTCAATTGGCCAGATTGAAAAGTAAATGAAGAACATAGTGTAAAAATCATCACAATCTATTTTATATTTTAAAATCGGCACATCCAAATTATCTCTTTATTTCACCATATCTCAGAGTAAGGAGAAAGATAAAGAAAACAACTCAGACTTCATGAGAAAGATATAACAAAACACAAATTTAATATATAAAAGATAGTTCATACAACAATAATAAACAAACAACACTTATCTGTAGCTCTTTCTTAAAGCAAATCCCTTGTAGCCTTTCTTGGACTCTTTCTCTCTTTACAAGACACTTGATTCGCTCTTAGAAGATGTAAGAAAAAAGAAATCTCTCACTTCTCTTCCTCTCTAACAACTCTTAGAAAATAATTAACACTTAAACTCACGACAAAACTCAAAACTCAAAACTCTATGGAACTAAATGACTAATGGACTCAAAGTGGTTAGAAGGGGGCAAGAGAGAGATTTTCCTGATCAATTTTTTCTCTAAATAAAGCTTAATGTCAGTTTTCCAATAGATGCATCCAAAAACTCTTTAAAAAGCATCCAAATTCATTGAATCTTTTATAAATTGGTTTTGCACCGACATTGGCACAGTTGGCTCCCATTCTGGCACCGTTGGCGCTAGTGGCCCGTGAATTAATTCATTTCTCTCTGTCAAATGTCATTGTCGGTGCTGCTCCTGCTGCTTTCGGTGCTGCTCTTGGTGCCGTCAATAATGAGGAAATTTTGGACTCCATTTTGTAGGTCTGCGCTGTCAGTGTCCAGCCTAGCGCCTTCGGTGCTGAGTATTTCTTCCAAAACGCCATTTTGACTCCAAATTCATCCTTTTTGCTTCAAGTCCTACAAATCAACAGCCTGCAATAAAATAATAAAATACCTTCCTTTAAAGCGTAATATAAAAAAATGAATATAAAATATAGGACTAAAAATGCATATATTTTTGATGCATCAATCATCAAAAATCTTTGTCATAGCTAGTTAGTATGTCACTCCAGCGTTCTTCAACCCAAACGACTATGTGGCAGAAAATCCTGATAGGTGTTCTAAAGGTTGTAGGTGTTGTATCTTCTAGAGTCATCTTGATTTGGCTGTACCCCGACGATTCATCCATAAAGAAGAAAATTTAATATGTCGAAGACAAATCCACCATCATTTCTGGTATTGACAATAGAAATTTATCCTTTGAACATGCTCTATTCAAGCCCCTTAATTTGACACATACACAGATTTATCCATTTTTCTCTTAACTGACACAACGTTAGCTAACCATGTGGGATATTGCTCTTCTTGCACAAAGTTAGCGTCTATTAACTTCTTCACCTCGGCAATGAATTGTTGCTCTATTTCGAGGCACATTCTTCTTGGAGCTTATTTTACTGGGGTCATATCTTTGTCCACCCCGAGTTTATGAACTACAACTTCTGTTGACAGTCCTGACATTTCATCATAACTCCATGCGAAGCAATCTTTGAATTTTGTTAACAGTTTGATCAACTCTAAAGATTCTTCATCGTTGAGTAGAGAACTTATAAATGTAGGTCAGGGTTGCTCTTCCATCTCGAGGTTAATTTCCTTCAGTTCATCAAAAATTGACTTGATTTCTTCCTCAAATTCTGGCGGGGTATTTTCTATTAGCTAATCGGTAGAGTCATCCTCTACATCGAGGCAATCCTCTTCCGATTCACTAGTAAAAATCATGCAAAATTTTGAATCATCAACTGGTCTGACTGTACCAAATCTGGGACTCTCTTTCGAGTTGAAAGTTCAACTTTAACATCCCATAAATTTTCAAAAAGTTGTAATTTATCTTTTGACATTTATTTTGGCAAATGTCCATGTTGAATTAACTTTTGTATACAAGGTGAAAAGCAACCAAAAGGTATTTCCATTTATTCATTAGGATCCTCATCTAAATTTACATGATTTTCAAGTTTAGTAGAAGTAGAAGCATGATTAAATTTGATCAACTTTGAACCAGCGCTACAGACCTCCTTGAATTCTAGAATCTCAACCTTTTAACTGCGAATTGGAGTGAGGGTTATGGCGTTCACATAGTGGTTTATCCGAACATACATTGTCTCATATTCGCTTTTATCCATATCTTCTGAGGATATCTCATACTGTTGTTTCTTCTATTCTGTCATGATTATTTCATCTTCAGAATTTTCTTCATCATCAATTTTGATGGTCAGTCTGGCCTGTTCCACAACCCCGGCCTCGACCTCAGGTGCACAAACTAAAAGAACCCCCACCAACTCGTTGCAAAAGAGTGGTAGAAGATTGCTGAAGCAGAGCTGAATGGCTTCATCTTTTTTATTCTTCTGAATCTTCCACTTTATTTGCCACAACTTCATGAGAGAAAGTTTTCTTTAGAAGTGCATAGTAGGCGGCATCTTCATGAATGCCAACTTCTTGAACAAAAAATGGTTCTCCCTTGCTGTAATTTTCTTGTCCTTCCTTGTAGTAATTAATGCACTGGTGTAGAGACGATGTAACCATGTTGTGTTTGTGAATCCATGGTCAACCCAGTAGAGCATTAAAAGAGGTTTCGGCGTCGATAATATGGAATTTAACGATTGCTACTAGTTCTCCAACTTTCATAAGTAATATAATTAATCCAAGGGCTTTCTCCATTTTAGTTGAATCCTCTTAGAATCATTTTATTGGTCGTAAGATCCTAAGCTTCAATGTCCAAATAGGCCAATGTCCATAGACTCAACAAGTTGAGGGATGCTCCAGGATCTACCAAAACTTTGGACAACACAAATCTATCGATGTTAATAAAGATATAGAGTGGACGATTATGGTCGGTGATACCGAGCAACAATTCTTCATCTGTAAAGGTTACCCCCAGCTGTGCTTTCAATGGGTAAACTTCATCCAAGGATGTGCTGGCCAACTAGGCTAAGCAAGTCTCTGGATCAAGCAAATTCGTAACCAGAGACTCTCTCAACTCCTTTGACAGGATTAGAGCATCATAGATGCTTAATTTGGTTGGCAACTTCCTAAGATGAGCTAGCACGTTATAATCCACTTTGTATGATCCTCTGATCTTTACTTGGGTATGTGTTTCTTCCACTTGCGGAGGTTGAGGTAGCTCTTCTTGAGTTACTATTTACTTTCCTTTATCCATTAGAGATGACCTCGGGGGTAATAATTTCCCGCTCCTTAAGTTCACTTCTGTAATTTCTTCTTCTTGAGACGCCATAGGTGAATCTTCCGGTGTTTCTTCTTTATTGGAAAGATCTAAATTGATGGCAAGTGGTACCCCGTGGCACTTAAGGATTGGTTCCTCACTCACAGCGCTGTCGTAATTGTTATTATCGATGTCTTCTTCGGTCTTTCTAACAGGTTCATCAAATTTGAGGATCGATTTAGGAATTGAGATCAAAGTTAGATTTATCATAATCAATTACATCATCACTAGAAACAGTTAAAACGTAGCCAAAATCACAATCATTATATTCATAATACCCTGGAGGGGCAAAAAGATAATCATAAAATGTCAGTGGTTTGAGGATTTTCTTCCCCAAATCCGAGACAAGTAATCTAGTAGAGGCAGTCCCTATTCTACTCCCCGTGCTATTAGTCTTCGTGGTGGTGTTGTTCTTCTTCTTCTTTGGTGGTGGTGGATTTCCTGGCAAAATGTTCATCTCTGGCTTAGCAGGCTAAAGACCTCCAATGGAGGCTTGACTTAATGAATTCTAAATTTGGTCCAGTATTTTCTTGGTTGTTTTGTTCCAAACTGTACTCTATCCATATTTTTCTGAATATGGATTCATCAGACCGATTGGCTTGACCAAAATTATATTTACAGAACGTCTTTCAGGTTCTTTTAAATATTCTTTCAGGATCGTTATATTTCCTTCCTCAAGATTTTTCTCGAGCCAATCCTTAACGACGAAACAATCCTCTATAGTGTGTCCAAGCATCTGGAGATACAGGCAATAATTAGGTTGATCCGTTTTATTTACCTCTTTGGGTTTCTTTGGACTGGTAATCCGAACTCATACTTCTTCATCAAACTTCTGAACATTTTGGGTATTGCTTCATCTTTGAAGGAATAAACTATATTCCGTTGTTCTGTCAAGGACGGGCCCTTTCTAATTTCTGTTTGGTATGATCACCTCTGAGGCGATTTATGACTAAACTGGCCATATTGTTTTGTCAGTTGTTGAGCATGTCGCGATGAGGATTGGGAATTCAAATGAGAATTTTCTACATGTATCTTCATTGGTTGTTTTCTTTATCGACCGTTGTCATTGTTCTAGACTTCTTTTCAAATGCCCTTGTCGTCTTGGATTTCTCCGCTTTCTCTTGAGAATCCATATGTTTGACTTCTTCTTGAAGATTGCTGGCTTTGCTGAGTAGCTTCTCGAAGGATTTAATGGTGAGTCCCTTGAGCATGAAAGCTACTGGCTCATGGATGCTCTTAAGTAAGATCTCAATTGCATCATGTTCTTGTAACTGAGGTTCACATTTCATGCTAAGGTTTCTCCACTTCAAAATTTTTTCCACTAAAGTCTCGTTGGGCTTTTGCTTCTCTACTATGAGATCTCTAATAGACACATGATGTTGGGCTCCGACAAATCTCTTTACGAACATTTTTTTAGCTTAGCAAATGTCTTGACTAATTTGTTGGGTAGTTCACATACCAATCAAAAGCAATCCCTGATAGTCTGCTGATAGACCATTAAAAGAGAAAAGCTTTGTTACCTCTAGTATTACCACAACTGGCTCGAAAATGTGCTATATGCTGCCTAGGATTTCCAGTCCTGTCAAATATCTTAAAGTTTGGCGACACAAAATCCTTAGAGTAGGGTATGACATCGAACTCCTCTGAGTAAGGTATACCCTTCAAAATCAATGTGCCACCTTTAGATTGGGCTAAGGCCTCCCGAACTTGCTCAACCATTTGGTTAAATTTCTTTTTCGTTATGGAACTTGATGGAGAATCCTTCTTTTATTGCTCATCTCTATTCACTAAGGAAACTTCCCTCCTTTCATCTATGTTATGTATAATCTCAAATTGATTGACTTTCGGGGAGGCTAACTATGGTGGTTGAAAATGTCCCTGAACTGTGGCCATGGCGGTCATGGCAGTGACCATCTCTTCCATCTCATTTCTTACAAAAGCAGCCCTATGTAGTCCATCTATGACATTCTCTTTGATGAGAGGTTGAGCGTCACACACAGATGTAGCGGATCTGGTCTCGATGACATGAATATTCATGAAATCTTTCTCGAGGTAATCATTGAAGTCAATTTCTTCATCATCATCAATGGAAACTCCAAGTTCTCGGGCCAACTCAAAAATCTTGACCCTGAGCTTTTTGACCTTTTCTTCAATTATTAATTCTTGTAGCACCTTGAGATTTAGAGGACTTTGCCGGATATCCTCTACTTGCTCATCTATCTCAAGAAATTGCTGCGACAATGCTGGATTTTGCGGACCCTTGCTTCATTCCATGATCCTGCCCTTCAGGCTCACTTGAACATATCGGTACGAAGATCTTGGGTACCTACACCTCTTTCTTTGACGATGATGACTTGAGACAGAGTGTCTCAGTAGAAACATCAGCATGTCGAAGAGAAGTATGCTCCCTATGGTGCTGACCAAATATAGTATTGGGTGATCTCTTCGTATTTCCTTCGAAACTTTAAGAACATCCTTGTGACTGGTAATTGGTAGAATTCTCGGACCCAAACACAACTTAACCGGTCAACGACCTACTGGTCTAGTGACAACAAAATTGGTAGCAACTATGGTGGTATCAACTCTACTTCTTAAGCAGAACCAGACAGGAATGCGAGCAGGCAAAGCTTTAGTTGATTTCTGAGATCGTCTGGTAGATTTGACATCTCTTAGAATTTCATTCTTCATGTGAGGAGATACTGCACATTCCACTCATTTGAGTAACTCGCCAACTGAATAACTTTCTTTGGCAGCTAGTCTCTGGAAAACTGTACTGACTCGGGTGATAGGAACAGGTTTCTTCCTCTCCCAGTCATGTCTATGAGGTGACGGTAAAGTAGCGGTGATCTTCTAGTATCCATTAAGGAATGTAACCTACTCCCTTGCAGATGTGGATAGGTCTCTAGTAATCCTGACTCCTTTTGATGAGGATCGTCATCAACAGGTACTTCCTTAGAAATCTGGGCTTTAGTAGCCCTCTGAACCTTCTGGCTGTAGTTTCTCCTTTGGGTTCGGATTGACGGTGTGGTCCTAGAACTTAGCCCAATTTCAAATACTGATGGTGTGACAACCAAACATTCAGTCGGGTCTTCAATGATCATAACTTCTTTTCTCTTAGCAGAAATGAGAACAACAGGCTTAGTAGGTGCCTTAATTGATGTAGTCTTGACTTTCTTGTAAGAAGGGAAATCCTGAGAGCAGTTTATGTTAAACTCAGCAGACGATTTTTGAACCTCTGGAGCGACAACTTTCATCACGGTGAATGGGGCTTTCCTGAATATAATCTTGAGTTCATCTAATCCTGCTCCAAACTTGATAGTGGGAGTGACATTGCAGGCACTGCAGCTCATCAACAGGTCACAAAAAAAGTGAGCATTGGGAATGTCATTGCAACAGCTTCAAAAAAAGAAAACTCTGGGGTTAGTTAGTTGGCCAATACCTCGTAATCTTAGTGCAAGCACTACAAATTAACAGAGGTCGATCTGTAGACTAGGTAAGTCTTTATTTAATTTGTGGAGATTTTAAGATTTTAGTAAAAATAGTTTGAAAGTAGAAAGATTTAATTAGTATAAGGAAAGTTAAAGAGCAAGCGCAACAAGACATAATCTGATTTAATTTGTAAAATAACAAATCAAACTCAAAATGGAAAAAGTGAAGTTCAGATCCAGTGTGGGACAAACTTTTAAATGCACAATGCCCAGGTAGAACTAGTCCGCCAACACACCTATTGGGGGTCCAACCCCACACTAAGATTAAAAATTCCTTCTCCTTACCGAAGAAGGAAATGGGTGAAGCATGTAAACGGAAGAAGGGTAATCTGGTTCATGGGGGACATGAACACATTACAGATGTATGAAGATAATATTTCCTAATTAATATGGATAGAGAATCTTATCCCCAGCGGAGTCTCCAAAAGCTAATTGACACTAAAAATTTGTGTTGCCCGTTGGACGTTGTCGGACGCCGAATTGAAATTTTGTCGCCCGCTTAGGAAAGACATTTGATACACACACACACACACACACACACACACACACACACATATATATATATATATATATATATATATATATATAAGTTTAGAAAAATATGAAATCAACTGATCCGATAACTTTCATAGTTCAAATGAAAGAGCACTACATCTCAAGCTATGTATCTATCCCAAAAGATGAACACAAGACATGAAGGTGAGACTCGATCAAATAAACTAATAATAAATATCACATCCGCTTTGTCTGCATAAATCATTTTATTTATAGGCCTACAAGTTCCTATATTTAATATGAAGAATTAAATAGGGTTTATATTAAGCTGGGTTTGGAAAATCTTCCTATAAGGGCAAGCCCATATAGTTAATTACATCTTATATAACCAAAGTCACCTAAGAAAACTCTTGATAAAACTTAGGCAATATTATCTTCAAAGAGGTCAAAAGGATAGGACTTTTCAATGAGATCATACAAAGAGATGTGAAAGGGGAATGACTTAAATTTGGAACATTTATTGTAGAATCCAAAGGAGGAAGAAATAGGGGATGTCACAGACATAGAGGAGAATCTCGATGACTTTCCAAGCTACCCTATACTTTGGCTTCAGTTTTGGAGAGAAATATTTAAATGTTTCATCCTCTCAATTATATTAATTATGGATTACACTCGTGTGAAACAATTACAAAAATAACCTAGAAGATATGAGGATTTAGTTCACGACGAACGTCAACCTTAGAATTCAAAGACGAGTTAGAGCTTAAATTATACAGTAGAGCTATATAAAGGCCTAAAGAAAAATGGAGGATTTATGATGCATAAGCAAATCACCTCGAAGTCCTATGGCTTGGTTGTTTAAATCAAAGAAATAACTTAGCTGATGTAGACATGTTCTGTTATTGAAGATGGTCAGGTTGCCCACAATGCTAACTCCAAGCTCCTCATTGCAGAAAGTTTAGGTTTTCTAATGTGTCAGTTGTGATGTCAAATCAGATGTCCCTAAGTATCATGGTTATTTAAATATTATGGGACATATTAAAGTTGATTAGAGTGACACCGAATAAGATCCTACTGTTCCCTCATTCTGGTACCACTATTTTCTTTCAAATTCACTTAGTCTAAATGAATTTACTAAAATCAACTTAATGAGTTCCATGCTTTCATTTTGACCATGAGAAATCACGTTAGCAACCGTAGGTTACCTCCTCCAAGAAATTCCAGATCATTTGATACATACATTTTAATTTAGTTGCAATTTTTCTTTTGTGATGTTTTTTATTAAATTTTGAGTTGTCTTAAATTTTAAATAATGTGGCGGTAAATTTTATCTTGATTGATTTTTTGTTTTCATTTTGGTTTTATGGTTATTCTACCAATTTTAGTTTTCATGCGGGGTGACATCATTGCTTAGCATGCAAGCTCGAGGCAAGAAGTACAAAAGGTAAATGCAATAATTTAAAAGTGTACCTGTCAATTCTTCTTGTTCCTCCACTTGAAAGGTTAGTACTTGCAGAGCATATATATAATTTTGTAGGGAATTTAAATTGCAGGAGTACATGAAGGTTTAGCTACCAAACCCCAAGTTATGACTTTATTGAATCTCAGAAGATCATAGTGTATGGTTTTAGAACAAAAATATGGAAAGTCCAATTTGTCCTTCAGAATGTCAAATAAATTTCAAAATACTCAAGGCATGACCGTGGACTACTTTGAAGATCTCTTGAAATATTTCGAGTTCATTTTGAACTTATCATATTCCATTAATCATCCAAGGTCGAAATCTGACTACCTTGTTTCCCAATGAAACTTAACGATTTAATTATCTCGAGGATAGGATACCTAATTAATGAATTGATCTTTCATTTAAAAATTATGTGAGTGGGTGCCCCTAAGGAAAGTTTAAGTCATTTAGGATTGTGGTGCCTGCAATTAAGGTCAGGCTTGTAGTGTTTAAAAATGTTAATTTTCAATCATGTTATCTTCTAAATCCAATCAATTGAGTGTAGATATTGATCGTATGTCATTACTAAGCCCTTAACAATCATGATAGGTGGAATGGTAATTATCAAAATTTTGATTTAATTGATATCTATTCTTATTAAATGATCACATCATCCTCAACTTTGGGCTAAGAGAAGTAAACTATCATCTTTCTAGCTTAAGCCCATCACTTAAGAATCATTTGATCTTAATTGACTTTCAAGTCATGAAGATTAAGAGATTTATCATTTTTTGTTGTTGTGCAAAGGTGGTGAGTGAGTTTCTTAGGTGGAGGACTGAGGAGCTCTAAAGAGCAGAACCAGTTGATGGGTGCAAAGAGTTGCTTAGGTGGAGGACTGAGAAGCTCTAAAGAGCAGTTAAGGTGAGCTGTCCTCTAGGGTTAAAATTAGGTTTGATTTAGGGGTGGTGGCTCATAGCTTTGGCATTTTCCGATGTGTAGGGTGGCTGGTCAGAGCAGGGGAGGTGGTTAGGTGAGCTAGAGAGAAGGTTAATTATGATTAACCCTCAATGATTTGTCATGATGGAGGAGATTTCTTGGTTAAGCCAGAGCAGGGGAGGTGGTTAGGTGGTCTGGTAAGCCAGGGGGAGCGTTAATTATGATTAACCCTCAATGGTTTGTCATGATGGAGGATATTTATTGGTTAAGGCCCAAAAAATGGGATGAAATCCCTAAAATTAGGGACCCATTGGTCCATAGCTCACTTGGGTGGATTTAGGGTGGTTTAGCCTGGTCTAAAGGAGGAGCTTAGTGGTTGTGGGGGTTCTTGGTTGACCAATTTGGTTTGATTAAATCAATTTAGGGGAAATGGTCTATTTGGGTCAAGTGGCTTGATGTGGCTTTTGGGTTGAGCTAGCCATGTTATTGAGCTCAATTGTTGGAGCAACTTTGTGTGGGTAATTTTTATGATGAGTTTAGAAAAGATTTGGAGTGATTTTGAATTGGTTTGGAAGTTCAATTTAGATGATTTTAGGCATTTGATCAATTTGGGGGTGTTGGGTTAGACTTGGGTTTAGGTTAGGCTACGGTTAGGTTAGGTCCAAATTGATGGTTCAAAATGGTCTAGAGGAATGCCATAAATAGTTTTCAACATAAATTGGGTGTCAATTTTGGGGTCAGGGCATTCAATTTGGTGGAATTTGGAGACTGCCAATTTGGGGATTTTGAATGTGGGTTAAAATTGAGTGAAATTGAGGCTTTACCAAGGAAAACGGAAGGCCCAATTTGATTTGTAGCATTTTTAGGAAGAATTAGGATTCAAATTAGGGCAATTGAGTGGATCATATTGTTTAACTAGGTGAGATTAAGTCATAGGGTCAAAATTGATGTTTAATTTGGATCAAAATTGAGCTCAAAGTATGAGTCAATTAGGCTTAGATTTGGTTTTAATTGATCATATGAAAGATGAATTTGATCTTAGAATTGAAATCGGGAGGATTGGGGCCAAATTGATGGGTATTTGAGGTGAATTTGGGCAAATTGGGCCATTAAAGGCAATTTAGGGTTTTTTGGTCAAAATGGTCAAATTGGCCAAATTGGGTTCAATTAAAGGGTCCAAATTGATTTAGGGGACATTTGAAATAATTTTGAGGGTTTTGGAAAAGTTTGGGCTACCAAGAGTATTTTTGTAATTTCGACAAATTTGAGAGTATTTTGGTAATTTTGGAATTCTTGGGATGTTTTGGAAAATTTGGGCTGTTTTAAATGGTTTGAAATGAAATTTGAATAAATTTAGGTGTTTTGGATGAATGCATTTGGTAATTTGGGTGAATTTGGGAGCAAAATGCTAAGTTAGATATTTTGGTAGAATTGGGGTGCCAACCACCTTATATGAGCTATGGATCAATGAAATCCCTATTTGGGTCTTCTATGTATTGGTCTTAGCTAAACCCTAGCCTAGGGCCATTGAGTCTAGGAGACCATCTATATGAGTTTCCCAAAAGATCAAGGGATCAAGGTCAACAAATTTGGGTTTTAGGGTTGTAAGTGAAAGTGGGTGCAAGTGAGTGCAAGTAAATGAACTGACTCCAGACCAATACCCAGGGTCAACCTTAAGGCCAAGCAATCATATGAGGACTCCCCTTGAGCTTACTCTATAGTGGCCCCACCTACTAAGTGCTAGAGGTTAGGACCGGTATATGGAACTTCAAGTTGAGCACAGAAGAGTTTATAGTTTCTAAAGATGAGGGTTCATTTTCTAGTTTTCTAGGAATAATTTATAGGAAAGTCCTATGGCTAGACCTTAGGCTACTAAAGTGGGAAAACTAAACCTCAACCAAAAGTGAGGTCAACATCTGGCCTTAGGATGAACCTTGGGTGGTGCGGTATTGGTCAGTCTAGCACACACACACTTGAACCCCTCACTTGCAGTCACAACCTAAACCCTTAACCAAACATGCTTAGTCTGACCCCCTATTCTTTAAAGAACTCATGTGGGTAGTACCCCAAACCCTTAGCCCCTCACTGTGATGGTTAGGAGCAACACATAAAGGATCCAAGATAGGTATTACCTTGTTCTCATGGAACCATGAGAATAATTTTGTGGTTGTCCTCCTTGTTAAACCCCAATTTTACCAAAATCCTCAATTTTGGCCTTTTATCTCCAAACTTTTCCATGATTACCAAAACACCCCTATAACCCTAATTTTCTCAAAATGATCCAAATCCTCAAATTCTATTCAAAGATCATCCTAAACCATTTTAAGCCACTCAAATTCCAAAATTCTCAAAATATCCTTAAATTTACCAAAATTACCAAAATATTCTTCATGACTCAAAAATTCCCAAAACCTCCCAAATATCTTCAAACCTCTTTTAAATCAATCCTAACCACTCATTGGGCCCAATTTGACCAAATTGACCAAGTTTGACCAAAATCCCAATTTTACCCTTAAAGGCCCAAATTCCCATAATTTACTCCTAATTTCCACCAAATTGATTTCAAACTTCTCCAAATTCAAATCCAAATCAAATTTAATCATGTCTCCACCAAATTGAAACCAAAATTTAGTCCAATTAAATCCAATTTCAAGTACAAATCTCAAGCCGAATTCAACTACCCCATAATTTACCTTAAGCCAAATTTCAACTAAATTGAACTCTCTAACCCATTCAATTTCACCAAATTCATTTCCTCCATTATTCATAACATTCTGATCGTGACTTTATATATGCTTAAAAATATAAGTATTTAATACTGCTGCTAAAAGATATACTTCCTTAGCAACTGTACCAAATTCTTAATAACAGTTATATATTCGATAAATATGGATGTAATAAATATTCAATAATTGTAAAGTCACACTTATCAACACTAGTATACGTATCGCTCAAGTAATATAGGGCTCTAATGAAGTCCGAGATATCGATCCCATAGAGAGTAAGTATAGAACTACGAACTAAGATTTTAGAAAAGCAATATTTTAATCACAACAATGAAGTTCATTTTGCTTATCTGTCACTAATAGGCAATTGAAATAATTACGTAATTTTAATAACTATTAAATAACTAATAATACTAATGAAGGTTTAAATGTGATATTCAATATATAAGAAAGCATCATTCTTCTTGTCAAGAAATTATAGTGAATGGATAAAGTGAATCAGTTTAAATTATATTGTGCCAAATAGGAGCATACCTATTCTTTACCCTTTGGTCCAGACATAAAGAACATTGACTAATCTTACGCTTGTTTACTGAATCTGCGGCTAGGCTGGGAGGATACCGGCTCTGACTTCGGAGCTCCCACGTTTCCCTCACGTGAGGGCTAACATCTACACTTCAGCACCCAAACGATAGGACCGAATTGGGGATTTTAGTTTGTCACTCTAAAATCTCTAATTCTACGCCCGATAATATTAGTTCTCTATTTATTTGCACCCAACTTCCAAGGGCTTTGACTTCCTTGAATCTTGGATGTAATCTTCACTTTAGTTGTAAAACTCAACATATTTTAACAAATCAATTGGCCAGATTGAAAGTAAATGAAGATCAAAGTGAAAAGATCATCACAATTTCTTAAACATTTTCATGGCTTCACCAATTCAAATCACCATTTCACAAATCTCGAGACAAGGAGAAAGGCAGAGAAAACTACTCAGATCTCATGGGAAAACGCAACAAAACTCAGAATTCATATATAAAAAAAATGTCATACAAACTACAACAAGTAAATAACTTATCTCTAATTTCTCCCCAAGAAAACTTCTCGAAGTTCCTCTGAATCTATTCCTTTCTTTACAACACAGAATTCCTCTTCGAAGCAGCAAGGAGGAAGAAATCTCTCACTTTTCCTCCACTCTTACAATCTCTCGAAGAATTCCTCACAATTTTAAACATTATTGGAACCTTTCTAACCTCCAGGACCTCTTTAACATTCATGACCTCTCTAATTTTTGGTTAAAAAATTCTTTTAAAGTTGTGGATGAGCTTTCCCAAGAGTTGTCTAAGCATCCCTTCAAAATTTGGCCTTATCCAAAGCCTGATTGGTCATAACCGCCGATCTCGCCGTCGGCGGTCTCGAGGGCGCCGTCGGTGGACCTTCTAAATGAATTAATTCTATAGTCTTGGAAAAATATCACCGTCGGTGCCCTAGTTTAATTCTTCACATTTTGGTCCTTTTCGCTCCAAATTCGCTCCTTTTTGCATCTTTTTGCTCCAATGACCCTAATTCATCATTCCTGCAACAAAACATCAAAAATACCTTTCTTTAAAGTGCAATATCATCAAAAACAGTGTAAAATAGGTATGAAAATCTCAACATATTTTTCTCTGGTCACATTCCTCTAAACCAAATTGAATCCTCCATTGGCCTAGACAAAAACCCAAACCAAGTCTAAATCCAACCCAAACCAAAACCCTCAATTTTACTCGAAAATTCAAATCTCTTTCAATTGAACTTCATAACCAACCAATTTTAACCTAATTGACTTCCAAATGCCTCATGATAATATTATACACTAAATTGAACCTCTAATTGACCTAAATCCAAGCTCTAGCCAAGACCAAACCCAATTTCAAACCAAATCCTAAATTTTGAACCCAAACCTTAAACTCGCTTTGAGCTACATGGTCTAGCCCAACTTGGAACACCATAGCTTCCATTTGGACTCTAGGGACCAACCTAGATCCTATTAGCCCACCCTAGAGGTGTCATGGACCAAGATCATAATAATAATTAAACTTCTCTCTAGCTCCTCTGACCTAGCTAGTCACCACCTCGGCCCTAGCCAGCCACCCTACTCACTGGAGAACTCAAAATAGAGGAGTCCACCCATCTTTCCCTTGCGGCACTTCTCCATTGGATGCTTGCGCCACTCAGCCCTCCACCTCAACTTCTAGAGACCAGGCAATCAGAGCCCAGGGCTCACCCCTTGGCCATGATTATAAAATCCCCCTCTTTCGACCATTGAAAGAGATCATCCAATTCATTAGGGAGATTTTTTCAAAATCCTTCTAGAGCCTCTTCAAGTCATCATAAGTCCAATCCCATCGTTCCTAGTCCTCTGCAGCCATCGTCCTGCTGGGAGTTTGAGCTCAAAATCTAGGACATTTTCTGTCATCCCACAAACCTTCACTAAACTTCAAAATTAACTCATCATAAAGCTTCTTCAGATCAAAAGAGGAAGTTTTCCTCTGAAAGCCCCATCCTTGGAGCCCTCTAACCAACTCTTAGACTAAAGCCGCACCACCTATTGGTCGAATTCTTACTCAGACTCTATATCAGAGGAAGGTGACACTTTAAAGAGGTTCGTTGGACTCTACTGAAGCTTCCACAAGCACCCAATCGAGGCCTTACCTCTTAGGCAAAGGTATATTTCAAAATCCCTAATTTTAGGCTCAGTTTCATCAATTGTGAAGTGAACTTGTGTTACATGCTTGATCAACCGTATAGATAGGTTCGCCTTGACTAGATGAAGCTATAAGAACAAACCTAATGTGATTTGGTTGAGTATCGAGGGAGTTCATAGGTTTAGAAGTTGGACAGTTCTCAGTTTAGAAAAGATGTAGACGATGAACGGATGTCATCCATTCACATGTGTATTTATTGATTGGTGGAGGAGTCGGATGAGGGATCAGTTCATAAAGCGCGGGCCACATGGTAGTTAATGTGGAAGCCATTGTCGAATGCGAGTGCGCCACATGTACTTTTGGAGATGCCAAGGTTGACTAGGATGACACGTGGATAAGTAGAGAAATGGGGCATTTTTTATTTATTTAAATTCAAAAATTTTAAAAATCCATAACTTGGTGTAGAAAATTCATAAAATTAAAATAAAAATACCATATTGCTTAGTGAATAGATAAGAAAATTATGGACTAAAAATAAAAATTATTTACCATGTATTTTTTAATTAATTATATAATCAAGAGTATTGTAATTATATTTAATTAAATATTAATCACCATTGCTTAAAATTTGGAGGGCTTATTTTGCATGTGATTAAAGATGTTCTCTAATTTTTTCAGAGTTAGATAACACCTGTAAACTTAAAAGCTCTAATTTTTAAGACTGGTTGCCTATTTTTATTTAAAATAATTATATAAATTAAAATAAAATTCATAAAAATATGAGACTTATTTTGGTAGGTTTTTTGTGGTCAAAGAACTCTAGGATAAATTTAAAACGAGTTTAAATAATTATGTACATTATCATAGCTTATTTAGTCATTAAAACTCATAAAATTTAAATAAGTATAATATAATCAAAAAAATTATAAAACTTGTTCCACATCGTAAATAATGATCATTTTAACCCTCAATTAAAATTTAAAACCCATTTAAAATATATTTAATATCAAAGTCTATTTTTCAAGTGAAAAAAGATTTTTGCAATAAAACAATTATAATAAATAAAATATAATTAATAAAATTATGAAAATAGTTTTGGAAGTTCCTTGTGATCAGGAGCACTTAAGAAAAATAAAATTGATATTAAAGTAATTATTCATTTTTTGGGTTAATTTTTAATTTTAAAAATAATTAAAAAAATTAAAAATTACAAAAATATAAAATGCTAAAAAATGTGCCTAATTATTCTCTGATCACTTGGAACCCTTTAAAATATTTTTTCTAATTTTCTAATTTAGTTATGTATTTTTAAATGTCAAAAATGTATTTTTCTTAATTTTTCATTAAAATAATTATAATAAATAAAATAAAAATTTCAAAAATGAAAAGTTTATTTCTTTAAGATCTTTGGATTTAAAAATTTTAATAACTATATTAAAATTAAAATTTGAAATTAAAATATATTTTCTATTTAGTTAATCACCAAAATCAATAAGTAATTATAATAAATAGACTATAATTCAAAAAATCATGAAATTTGGTCCAAGTGATCATCTAATCTAGGTGAACCTTCAATACTTTTCTTAAGAACAAAAATTTTACGTTGATTAGTTAAATAAATTAACAATGAAAATTCCTATTTTTTGAGCTAAAATAATTATTAAAAATTAAATAAAAATTTGGAAATTATAATTTCTCCTTTAATATTTTAATTGATCCATGAGTGGGGTAGTATAAAAATTTGACAGTCATTTGAGTTCAATTTAATGAGTTATGAAGTGGAGAGACCTTAATGGCAAAATGTTAATTTTGGGATTTTGATGGCCTAATTAAATTTTAGGATTAATCATAAGGTAAATTGGTAAATTTGACCATAATAAACTCTCTTGGATGTTTGAAACACGAGGTTTTAAGAGGTAAAAACCAATTTGTCACCTTTCACAATAAGGGTAAAATTGTAATTTTTTTAAATTATTGTGACATCAAGGTTAACCTAATTGGATGATTCTAAGGTAGTGGGCTTAAGCTAGGAAGATAATAATTACTTATTTGAAGCCTCTAATTGGTGATTAGATAACATGCATGAGCTTTAATGAGAATTGAATTTCATTTAACATTTTGGAATATTGCAAATCTGCCCTGAAGGTTGAACTTAAAGGGCTTAGCAGTGTATTTGGCTTGATTTAAATTTGTCTAATGAGGTTTAGAAAAGAGGAACATGATTAACTAATGAATATCTTTAAACACTACAAGCCCAACTTCAATTGTAGGTTTAAGAACCTTAATGACGAGCTTGCCCTCAAGGGTAACTCTTAAATAAAATATTAAGTGAATGTCAAAGTGCCCTGCTCTTGGGATAATTAAGATATTAAGGTTCGTTGAGCACAGGTTAGCTTAATCCATTGAATTTAAATTTAACTTCGGATGATTAATTGAACATCATAAAATGTCCAAATGAACTTGAAATGATTTAATGGGAGCAAAAGTTGTTTAGGGTTACGCCCCGAACACTTTTGTGATTTTGTTTTAGATATTTTGAAGAATAATTGAACTTGTTATTCTTTGCTCAAGAAAATCATCCACTAAAATTTTTAGGGACCCATCAAGTTATNCAATTTGTCACCTTTCACAATAAGGGTAAAATTGTAATTTTTTTAAATTATTGTGACATCAAGGTTAACCTAATTGGATGATTCTAAGGTAGTGGACTTAAACTAGGAAGATAATAATTACTTATTTGAAGCCTTTAATTGGTGATTAGATGACATGCATGAGCCTTAATGAGAATTGAATTTCATTTAACATTTTGGAATATTGCAAATCTGCCCTGAAGATTGACTTAAGGGCTTAGCAGTGTATTAGGCTTGATTTGAATTTGTCTAATGAGGTTTAGCAAAAAGGGGAACATGATTAACTAATGAATATCTTTAAACACTACGAGCCCAACTTCAATTGTAGGTTTAAGATCCTTAATAACGGGCTTGCCCTCAAGGGTAACTCTTAAATAAAACATCAAGTGAATGTCCAAGTGCCCCGCTCTTGGGATAATTAAGATATTAAGGTTCGTTGAGCACAGGTTAGTTTAATCCATTGAATGTAAATTTAACTTCGGATGATTAATTGAACATCATAAAATGTCCAAATGAACTTGAAATGATTTAAGGGGAGCAAAAGTTGTTTAGGGTTACACCGCGAACACTTTTTTTGATTTTGTTTTAGATATTTTGAAGAATAATTGAACTTGTTATTCTTTGCTCAAGAAAATCATCCACTAAAATTTTTAGGGACCCATCAAGTTATGGTCCTGGACCCGATAATTCATCTAAATCAATGAAATGTCCTACACTGCGCATTCTATATTAATTGACTCAATGCTCAAGGATTTGAGTCTTCTCTAAGGTGTTTAAATCCTTGTGAGCAACTGAGGATATTTGTTTTTGATAGATATGGATCATCGGGCTTGTGTAAGTTTGACAATAATGCTAATGTGTACTAAAACAAGGGATATGATATAAGATTTTAAAATAGTATCTCCTTCCTCAAGGACCTTTAACAAAAAAAAGAGGATGAGGACCAATGATACTATTTGACGACTCTGGGTGAGATGATTGCCCTCAATATTCTTAGGTTGCTTGTAGTCCTAGCTCAATCGAAGTAATTAACCTGTGGACTACACTACTTTGAAAAGTATTTATAAGAACAAACAAAATTTTTTTTGCCTGATAAAATACTCTCTATATGCACGAAAAAGTTTAAATTTTTTTATATTTCTAAAGTATTAAATATATAACTATGAAGTGAGGTGTGTATCTAATTTTTTATATTGTTATTAAGTGAATTTTTGCTTCTAAAGTATCAAATATATAACTATGACAAATCTATTATAAATAGTATAACTAAACTAGGGCAGAGTATTCATTTGTCCAGTAACATTTCACACAGCTGTTTTCAATCAGCTGAAACAAACTGTCAGACAGCTTCCCAACAACAGTTTCCCCGCAACAGATTTTCTGGACAGCTAAGTTGCACCCGCCCCAAATAAACCCTAAGATAAAAGCAATTTTGAGCATAAAACTACTACTAAAAATTTATCTGACTCAGGCTAACCCAACCTCTGTAACAACTAGAGCAATCACACTCCTAATCCATGCAAACGAGCCAACCAAATAATCAACAACAAAACAAAAATTTACACGCATCGTATAATTATCAATAAAAAGAAGGCACTTCCCGAGAACTATACATAGAAAAACAACCAAGCAAGGAAACCCAACTATTGTTATAAGAGCAACAACAACAATACAATCACAATAGGGAAACTTTTTATTGCAAATATTTTGGATAAGATCATCTTTTATTTTTTTAATGTATGTTATGTGTGGGTTCCTTAGTAGCTGCTCTCGTCCCTTCTCCGCAGCTTTCGTCTCCTTATCCTCACCGTCTTACCCAATTCCTAGAGTGCTTTTAGCTGCTTCTGTTGTTCCCCTCGTCACATTCATCACCGTTTCCCCATTCTACTTGCAGTCAATTAAGATGTTTCAATAGAAAGTTGGAAGTTTTACATGCATGCCATTTAATTATGAAATATTTACATATCTAACATCAAAACTTCAATTTTTACATATATATTAACTTACCTATACATGCGAACGTGTATTTTATTTTTTAAAAGTTTGAATGATGGTATTTTTTACATGATATGAATGATTTATTCTATATAGATAAAAAATGTAAAATTTTGGTTAGTTATGTACATTCATATGAATTGGGCGGTATGCAATTACCCCTAAAAAATGATGCCAAAAAAATTATGTCAGGATATAATGATTCAGATTCAATTAACGACATTAAAATGATCTTGAAGCTTGCATCGATTATATATAATATACCTCACGGCAAGGTAGGATCAAGTGTAATAACTTTTATCTTTTTTTTGTGTGGAAGATTTATAATGTGCATATTACACTGCATATGTAATCTAAAACTAAAACGTCAATTGTTTACATGACATAACATTTAACCTACGCATTAAAAGGCACGTTCACCTTTTTTTTCTTAAACGTGATAATTTTTTTGATGTCAAAGAATTGAGTGGTGTAATGGTATTGAGAAAACAAGTGTGCAGATCATCTTCATTACATGTTTACTGCTAGGAAACATATGCAGCTGTGGTTTGTTTGAGTAGTGTTATTGTGACATTATTGAGGAGTTATGAGTGGAAAAATAACATCATGATAATACCTTAATAATAGCATAACAAGACTACAATAATACAACAATAAAGTCATATAATGTATAACTGCTGATACTCGGGGAATATATTGATTGTAATTTTAATAATTTCTTTTTCTAAATTTTTATACTATTGTGATGTGAATTTCTGCTTCAGAAGTATCAAATATATGATTATACTAACTCTATTATAAATAAAATTAATAAACAAATGGTCAGTAAGCTTCTCAACAATAACTTCCCCAAAGTAGATTCCTGGGCGGCTAGGCTAAGCTGTAGTTAACAAACTGCCCCAAACACACAATAAAATAAGAGCAATTTTAAAAACAAAACTACTACTACAATTATGTCCAACTCGGCTAACCCAACCTCTGCAACAACTAGATCAATCACATTCCTAATCCATACAATGAGCCAACGAAACAATCAAGAACAAAAATTAACAGGCATCGCATAATTATTAATCAAAAGAAGGCACTTCCCGAGAACTGCACATGGAAAAACAACCATGCAAGGAAACCTAGCTAAGAGTAGCCAACAATACAATCACAATAGGCAAACAACTTTTTATTGCAATTACTTTGGATTAAATAGTCTTCTTTCATGTATTTATGCTATGTGTGGGTTCTTTAGTCTTATTCCTTAGTTGCTTCCGCGTCTCTCTCAGCCGCATTCGCCTCCTTATCCTTGTCGTCATGCCCAATTCCTAAAGTGCTTTTAACTGCATCTGCTGCTCCCCTCGTTGCATTCGTCACCGTTTCGCCAGTCTGCTTGAAGTCAATTAAAATTTATCAAAGAAAAGTTGTAAGTTTTGATATATTTACATATCTAACATCAAAATTTCAATTTTTACATATATACTACCTTACCTTTCCATGTAAAGGTGTATTTTATTTTTTAAACATTTGAATGATGATATTTTTTACATGATATGAATGATTTATATTATCAAAATAGATAAAAGTAAAATTTTGGTTTGTCATGACATTCATAGAAGTTGGGCAGTATGTAATTACCCCTAGTAATGCCAAAATATTTATGTCAGGATATAATGATTCCGAATCAATTAACGACATTAAGATGATCTCGAAACACTTCTGATCATATCAATTGCACCGATTATATACAATATATTTCACAGCAAAAAGGATCAAATGTTATAACCATTAAAATTTCTAATTTAATCATGAATAACTCCTCCTAAGAAAAAATAACATAATCAAGAGTAAATCATAAACAAAAGCGTAATAAAAAAACATTTTATAAGATAACATTTAATCTATGCATTGAAAGGCACATTTGACCTTCTTTGTTAAAGGTGATACTTTTTAGATGTCAAAAAATTGAGTGGTGAAAATGTAATAAATAAAATTTAGATACCATATAAATTTAATAAAACAATACCTGGTGTAGAAAGCCAGCTGTCTTCTCCTTTCCCTCTATCGCATGATCCTTGGCCGTCTGCGCCTTCTCCTTGGCAGCCTCGGCGTTGACTGCTGCCTTAACTCTGGCTCCCTCAGCCGTCAAGCCAGCCTTCTCTCTAGCTTCTGCTGCCAACGCCCTGGCTTTCGCTACCTTATCCCTCGTTTCTTCCTTCAATCATGAAATCAGATCTTCAAGTAAGAGAAAAGAGGGTGGGAGGAAGGGAAGGAGAGAGAGGGAGGGAGGGAGAGACCTCAGTACGGCCTTTGTCTTCGCCGGCGTGGTGGGCGGTCTGGTCATGAGACGCCATTGCTGTCTTATTTCTTTATTTTTTTTCTTAATTTTTTGCTTTGGTTAGATCGGTAATGATTCTAACGGTGAAGGGAGGGTGTTTTGTAGGGCGAGAGTCTAATGTCCGTGCGACACGTATGATAGCTTTATAGATCTGGCGACACGATCATGGGTACCTGTCACGAGGGGGAGGTGGGAGAAGGCGTCGTCTACAGCCAGCTGATTCCTAATATACTATAAATTAGAAATTTTATTTTAAAATCATCTCCAAAGGAAATTTAAAATTTGCATTACTTTTGAAATATTCTTCCTTTACTCGAAGTAATTATATGAGTCTTCTAAATAAAGTTGAGATAAAAGGGTTCTTGATTTTAACCTATTAGAGAAAAAAATTTAGGTTCTGTTTGGGGCAAGTGTTGATTATTTATGATCTGCTGATAAACAGATTATTTTGATAATCTGCAGATTATCGGAATAAGTTCTTTGTTGTTTGAGGCAGCTTATTCAAAACAACATACTAGCAGCTGTTGTTGGACAAATGATCATTCTGTCCATGTTTGGTTAGGCTGTTTGCAACAAAACTATATGAGGAAAATATTAGATAGAACATAAGTCTTAAATTATTACAGTCCAGTTACAAAAATTAAAATATATTGCTCACTATTTCGTGAGTATCAAAAGAAATAAAATAAGGAGAAAATCGTTTGTCCTTAGCGACACTGTCTTCTTGGGAAACCATCGTACCACGATCACTGTCGGCAGGGGAATATGTTGGAATGTCGACCCAACAGGAGAAAACATGTCATGCCGAAACACCCCTCTAACAGCCGTAGAACTATCTCCCAATGCTATGAGAATGGCGTGACATGAGTAAGGGAGTCAGTGGTCCGCAATAACACAACACAACTCGGTAGGTCCCTGAAATCCTAGAGCTCATGCTGCTACTGAGATAAAATAACAAAAAAAGATCATTTGTCAGACCGTAAATTAAATGAAGTTTAATATATGAGAAATTGAACCGAAAAGAAATGAAAACCATGCACAATGAAATTAACACGAATTCTTAATAGTACCATAAAATTCACTCATATTACAATCAAATACATAATAAATAAACATAGAGTCTAATAAATAAAGAACCGTGGCTGAATCAACATCCAAAAATAGCATATGCAATAGACTCTCTCAGAGTAACCATCTCTGTTACACATTCACCTTCCTGAGTTTCAAATTCATTCGACTCGATCTCATCCTCAGGTAATGATTGCCCAACCAAAGATTCTGAAGGTTCTGGAGTGATTTGTATTTGATCATCATCAGCCAAAGTGAAGTCTGTATCTGATTGAGAGGGATGCTTTCAGATAAAGTTGTGAAGTGTTATAGTGGCCACCACAATATGCATCTGTTTAGGAAATGGATACAACGACATATCATGTAGGATGACCCATTTCTTCTTCCACAACCCAAATGTCTTTTCAATTACCTCGCATAAGGAGGAGTGACGTTTGTTAAAAAAAAAATTTATGTCACATATCGTGTCACTTGCTCTCTCAAAATCAAGAATGTGGCATCTGGTGTCCGGATAGGGCTTCAAGTAGCCCATTTGCATCGGATATCCAACATCAACTAAATAATATTTTCTTGTTACGAAAGGCAATATTAATGAAAAATAATATATATAAGTTGTAGTTTGTTTAATGGGATCCCAACCCAACCCGGCAGATCCATGTTTGAGCTCCTTCCAAATTTTCTACTCTTTCTTCAACTAATCCCATTTCTTTTTGAATTTCAACCTATCGTAATCCCTTCCCTTCAATTCTTAGAACCTTTTTTTGCAATATTTTGCCAACCTTCATTGTTGAAATATGTGGTTGGCCTATTTTCGATTTCAATTTCTGTAATAGAAAGATTGCAAAAATTATTCATAGCTTCCTTATTCCACATAGCTGACCGACCACCTTCATTTGTCTTAGCAATGTTGGAATTATATGAAGAATTTTTGGTTAAACAAAGAAACTTAACATAAAAACTCATATATGCATATATCTAGATGTCATACTAAGCATAAATAAAACCAACAGCTACAGCCAAATAGTATGCATTGTTTTTGTCCAACTGAAGTACAAAGATAATTAACTGCTGCAACATAACTGAAATGGATGGAATAAAGTAACATACAAATGCATGCCACACTTCAACCAACCTGTTAAACATACAAGACAAGCATTTTACAGAGATCAAATTGTTGCAGCATGTTGACCTCTCTTTTGGTTAAGGTCTACTCTTTCCTCTTTA